>OY856410.1:1225597303-1226087303 GCA_963693085.1 Alisma plantago-aquatica | reverse complement strand
TTTCGTTCTACCAAAAAAGACAGAAAAGAGTTGTCTCTCCCATTAGTGTACTAGTCACCAACTTGCTCTCCCACATTTATTCTCTCTTTTTATCCATCCCTTTAGTAGGCAGGACTTGCTCGAGTTCTCTCGAATACCACAACCAGAGAAGACAAACAATTGTTAGAGGTAATTGAGTTGTTTTGTCTGAGAAGCCCCCAATACCCCTCTTTTTATAAGAGGGTCAGGGTTAGGGTTCCCAGTCTGTGTGGGAGTAAAAGGGACCAATCGGTTTACTCAATGAACATATCGTTTCGCCATGTTTCCCAATTGCAATTGTATTGGCAATTCTGCTCTATTTAATGCACAATATGACGCCAGCACTAATCCTTACTTCAATCGAATTGAATCATGAATTGGGCATCTTGCTTCGCGAAATGGTCATCTTGTGAACTCGAACTGATCGGTTCACTAAGTGAATCAGTCGTTTAACACCCTTGTTCATCCAGAATTCAACCAATGCAATTTCTACTCAACCTGACACTCCAACCAGTCATTTCAACACTTATACCGGTTGTTTGAGAGTCTAGTCAGTTAATTCATTGCTTAAATTGAATACCTAAATACTTTATTAATCAATTTAATATCATCCATGAATAAACTCCTATTCCGAGTGAATTCCAATATGAGTTACCGTATAGGCTCTATACTACGTTGGCAGTGAATGTCCATAACTCATTTATGACACCACAAGCAAAGAGTAGTGCATCGTCACACATCATTGCTACCCAAGTAAACAGATGGTAGGACAACAACTTCAACCTACAATCTATGATAGGTGTTATAGTGATTGTATAATTCCTTTATCTCTGATATCTGGATTAAACTTGAGGCATGGAATTGTCATCCTTTCAAAGTTGAATCCATTTTCCTTGAACTAGAGCAGACTGTCTGGGATATATGTGACTTCAGTATCATATATTGATTCACATATACTTTTCTAAATCTTGATTATCAAGTGGCTAGGATATCAAACTCCTATAAAAGGGAAAAGTCCCATCTACATCACTCATAGTCGTCCCCATGTGTCACAATGCATCCTATCATCACCTTTATGGAAACCTTTATTGAGGATCACAATGGATGATATCAAAACTCACCAAACGATATGTAAAAAGTGTAGTGATTTCAGGTCTAGGAATCACAATCACCACCTTCACTATGAGAGATGACTATGACCACCAACTATGGTTTCCATGTATTACTCTCAAGGTGGGTCTGTCTGATACACTATTCTCAAACAAATATCTATGTGTTTGGTTTGATATCACATATCATGACTGATGAGATTATGTTATCAACCAGTAGACGCTCTAATCTTATGTGTTATTCTTATCTATCAGCCTTCCATAATAATATCTGACTAGGGACTTATCAAGGATTTACATACTCTTATCATCTGTATGATCTCATTGTTCAAGTCACACACTTGAAGAGATACGTTGTTGAGTAATGTTATTCTTTAGACATTCATTATGATTCCTCATTATCTCATAACTGAGTGAAACAAAATGAATCAAAAGATTGTTTTTTTATTAATCCAATCATTTATATAATATTCTATCACAATTATCATATGATTGGCTCTCTGGGCATATATACTAAAAATATGATACCAAAAATATGATGCGATCATAAACAGTCTTACAAAGCGTTTGTAACCGAAGTAGTGGGTGATTATGCTCCTTCCCTCGAGGTCAAACATATTCATACCCTGAAAGGCATTTCCTGCTAGTTTGTGAAGGTCACAAATGGGAAGCCTTGAACGGTTGGGCTTCCACCTTCAAGTCGCGCTCAGCATCGTGAAGTCCATTCTCTCTGCAAATTCACCCAAGGCCTGATCGGAGGAGTCTCCCCATGGTGAAATAAATAGAGGCTAGGGTAGTGAGGCTTGGCGGCTACTAGAGTTTGAGATTAGATTCTACTAGGGATCCATACAGTTTTAGAAAATAGTATCGATCGGCAGATGGGCCAATAGATCAATTTTGGGCTAAGTGGGGCATTCTTTTGGACTTCGGCCTCTTTGGTTGTGTGGCGCGCTGCTCATATTTGGGTGTTGATAAAAGACAAGTTGAACTCTCACAAATACTATCTGAGAAACTTACTCGTCACATCATATTTGTTCCACCCATCACATAAAGCTCATTCTCTAGTAGCGACAGTTAACTAAATGTGTAAATGTGTTTGTGGTATGAAACTAAATCAAGTATTTGTTTTGTTATGCATCTTTCAAATGACCACATACTTCACCTTTCCTGTAATTTTCCGTGTCAGAATATGAATGGAGACCAGGTAATATTTTTCAACTTGAGCCACTTAGATTACACCTTATATATAGTTTTAGTAATCGATTAATTAAAGTTATATATTTTATTACACATAATTGATAGGTCTTCCATTTCAACTTTTTTTTTGCAATTTGTAAAGAAGTTTTTTTATCACATCTCATCTGAGTAACCTCCGGCGGTTTTTACAAGTGAAATGTGAGTTCTTTTTAATTTGCAGCAAGCAAAACGGACCATTCTGTACAAAAACAAGTTGTATTATATAGGCTATTGCTTATACTTATAAAATATTATATATTTATAATTTATATGTTCTTGGATTATGTTGTGTACAAATGTATTGTGCATGTGCCGGATGTTGGTGCTAGCTAAATTAAAATATTCACATGTTTTTTATGAGTAGTTAGTGGAAGTAGGTGTCAACTGAAATTGATGTTGTTAGTACTTAGTTTTTTATGTATACGCCAATTTATCTAAGAAAATTTACTCCCATCTAGAAGACACACCAAAGGCTGACTCTTGTTGAAGAAAAGACATTAGTGTTTATCTAATTAGCGCACAATATGCAATTCACTATGTTAATTTTGCCTTATTTTTATTAGGTGGTGAGTTGCTGCCGATGACATATATGATTATAAATCCCTTGTCATGCATCACTAACCCGAAATAGACGAGATAGAGACAAACTTGAGAAAAACGAGAGCCACCACTGAAGAATCATTGGAGAGAAAAAGAAAAGAAAAGAAGAAAAGATTCAAGATAGGTTGTCATGGCTATTACATCTTCTTCATCAAGCCGTTTTCTTGTACAATACTTCGTAGAAGAGGGTGTCTTCTTGGAAAGTTCTCATAAGGTGAAGTTGTAGGTATCTCTTCGACATTAAATTTTTTTATATCTTTGTATATTTGTACTTTCTCTAATTTGGCATGTTATATCTTTATTTCATAGTAGATTTTTCTATTTGGGACGGGTTCCTCGTGATAAGGAAAAATAGTAGATTTTTCTGTCTTGATCTCGTAGTTTTTTCCTCATACTTTGTGAGGATTTTTCAACATTATATCCTGTGTTCTTTCTCTCTACGGTTTCCATTGGTAACGCTTCCAGAATAATATCTATTTACCGTATTACAATATATGTGCATAATCCCCAACACATTGAATAAATTGATACAATGATCTAAGAAAGGACATTTTTTTCGGGACTGCAGTTGGCAAAGATACAATACAAGTTTGACTTTTTTCAAAGGGCATCATCTATACTACTATAAAAAGAGAGAGTTTGATGTTGCGCTCTCCTTGATTCACTCTCTTCTCTCTTTTTTTCCAGAAATTTTACTCCTACAAATATTTATTCCCACACTCTCCTATTAACTTTTATTACTTTTAATTCTGTATTTTGCTGTCCATCTCACGGAAACAGTTCGTTGATTCTTTCCTTTCAAACAACCAACACAAATATCTTTTATCGTAGGGACCATTTCACGGACAAGTCATTTGCCTGCACATTTTCAACAAATTTTATATGTCATGTGAATGTGCACGTGTGCGTTCACTAGTTTAAGAAAAATTCTTAATTCCTTCTTAGAAAATTTATATAGCAAAATAATGGACTGAAAAAAAAAATTGAGAAATGATACACATGATTTGCGAGGTGTACCCGATGACTATTGTACAAGAGCCTTCTAGATCACTCACTATGGGTTGTTTGTAAAGGACGAGATTCTGCTGAGCGTTGATGCAACCATGGTGGTAATAGAATTCTCTCTCTCTTCCTGTTTTGCTTTTTTCGTTTCCAAGCTCTCTGAGGCGGAAGCAATAGTGTGTCTCAACTTTTGTATTATTTCTAAATTCTGAGTTATGGTTGTTTCTGCCGTGGTGATGGCATGTTGAACAACGGAGCAGTTGTCATCGGGCATCCTTGATTCGCTTCTCAAGAATTGCCAGTTGTTTATTCAACTCAGTATACTCGAACATTAATTCGTCTTGTGTTTGTTTTGCAGTAGCCAGTTGTTGACGGGCGTCTGTTAGATTATCAGTGTAAGATGCGATAATTTTAGAACATTCATCCACTATCATTTGATGAGTTGACAATATTTCAGACGTGGCATTTACATCTGCAGCATCGCCTTCGAGTTGTGCCTTGAGATCCTCGATGTCTTTTACAACTTTCAACACATATAGTGCGAGAGAGCACCAGTCGCTTATAGGCAGCTGAAATGTTACCAGTACAGAGGTGCATTTTCTCATATTTCCGATAACAACATCAAATTAAAGATGGGCTCCGTCTTAATAATACCAGAAAGTCCTTCCATCAAACCTTTAATTATCGAAACATGGAAAGGTTGCAACTGACCAGCTGGCTGGTAATTGGCCGGAATGCCAATGTCGAAGTCCAGTTCTGAAGCTGGATCCACGGGAACGCTAGCACCAAGCGAGCAGCATTTTCGTTCTAGAATCTTTTTTGCATGACTGGGATATTGGGCCTTTGGTGGCAAATTCGAAACTGCAGCCGACTGAGACGAGTTTGGCGCTGCAACATCTAAGTTCTTGTCACTCTCCGTCATGAATATTCCAGTGCTAAGGTTCGAATAAACACGGGCGTTATTTCCGGTAGCAATATGGTAAGTATGACGACTAATAAAAAGAGAGTTTTCCCTTGAATTTGACGGCATTCCAGGGTATCGTGGCACCGAAGAAAAAACAGGAAGTATCGGCACTGGATCTTCATCATTGAGGACTCGTCTTGCTTGTCCGATAAATGGCCTCGATTCTACATCCGGGAGAGTACACCAAATACCTACTAACATCAGTCTCTCCATCTGTTCTCCGTCAAATGAACCGTGCAGCCTCTCGTCAGCTCCGTCCAGTAGTGTACCCTTGCGGTGAAGATCCAATACCATTTCCACCAACGATCTGTGTCTATTTTTACCTTTAGGGGCGAACGGATGCCTGCCACATCCAACCTCCAGTGCAACAACGCCAAAGCTGTAGACATCTTGTTTCTTATCAAATATTCCACTAGTTATATACTCGGGGGCCGGCTAAATATCCCAGTGTACCAGCCACGGTAGCTGTCTTTGATGCAGAGCCATGGTCCATTAACATAGCAAGCCCAAAATCAGCCAGCTTTGGGTTCAAATCCGAGTCTAGCATGATGTTTGTTGGCTTGATGTCTCTGTGCAACACGCCCGGGCTCCATTCCTCATGTAGATACTGCAAGGCAGACGCCAAACTTAAGATAATGTTGTACCTTGTTTTCCAATCAAGTGGATGCTTGGTGCTTCCAGAATCTGGATGGAGGTGAGTGCTCAGATTTCCATTAGGAATGAATTCATACACAAGCAGAAGCTTTCTTCCCTCATGGCACCATCCAACAAGCTTGACTTGGCGAGTATCTTAATCTCAGACAAATATTCTTGCTTTGCATGTTTGGCAGTTTTAGTGTTTTGGTCCATCTTCTTGATTGCTATGCGCATGTCCTCGCTCTTCAGAAATCCTTTATACACATGACCAAATCCACCTCTCCCGAGTATAGTGCGTGAGTTGAAGTTCTTGGTTGCATCTGATAGGGCCTTGTAGGTGAACCTCCGGACTTCTGTCTCCCCGTCCAACTCTTCATCCATCCACTCATCATCAATGCCATGCAAGCTTTGATCGGCGTCGTCATGCAAGCTTTCATTCGCTTTTCTTCCCCCTAATTTCCAATTGAGACCACGGACTAAACCACCACGATCTTTCTTCTTCTTGTCTGACTTCGAATTACTCCTGTTATTCAGAGAATTACGGGCTAATATTAGATATGGTGAAGGAACTTCATCAATTCTAAAGAGCATTTCATATACGAATAAATTCAAACTATATTGTTGTCATTATTGAAACACATCAAAAACTTCCAAATTATACAAAGGGATACAAACTGATAACACTACGTCAATTCTTAGGAGAATAAGGAACATATCACATTTAATATGAAAAAGCCAGTAAAAAATTCTATAATATTTATGCCATTCATTATCTTTTGCAATATGTCGTATATACATCATATCAGATATCTCATAGTATATGGTCATAAGTTAATCCGCTGTTTTTTTTCCACATTGCATTCAGTTTCATACTGCACATTAAGCCCTATTTTTCTTTAGATTTGATTTTAAATACTACACCATTGAGTTCAACTTTGGTCTGCTTTAAAGAACTAATGTACTTCAAATGCCTCGGGACATGTGAATTCTACCTTTTTAACAATTCTTTAGCATGATTTCCTATTGCACATATTGCATATGGACTAGTGTTATTGCATATTTATTGTAAATGTCTTTTACATAGCAAATACTAATCCATTTTACCCTTGTAACAAGTTATTTCATTTATGACTCATAATATCCAGTTATAATATGCCATGTTCTAATTCTTTGTACAAAGGATCCTAAATAATAACTCCCCTTTGTCATTTTCGGTCTTCCTATATGCACTCCTCTTTTACCTTTCATGATCAGATTATATTATGCCATGTTCATATTCTTGCCATCTATTTATAGTTCTCAACATTATTCATGAACTCACCTTTCTTTCATGTTTCAACAATCCTTTCCTTTGATTTTTTACCTTCCTTGTGGCTCTTTTACCTTGCAGAATATGGTTTAGGGGTACTTATATGAGTTGTAACAATGGAGTGGGAGGAAGAAGAGGGACAAAGTGGAAGAGAGAGAAGAAAGGAGTAGAAATGAGACAAAAATTGGATCACATTCGGATAATGTTTCTAGGTCCAAAGAATTATTTTAAATTGTCATCATTCAGTCCATGAGATCCAGATCTTCAATTTATTTCCTTGTTCATGTACCCAAAAATTTCTCCACTTCTACAATTTTGCCCTTGCTCACTACCTAACTTTCGTCTTATAATTTCTTTACTTCCTCATACACCAAAAAGCACTCTAGTAGAAATAGGAGCTAGAGTGGATATTTATGTTGAGGGATGGAGGGTTAGCATGCATGTTTAGTATTACTAGGGACACATTTCTATGTTTTCATGATCAACACTATTTCTTAGTATTTATTGTACATCTAGTATCTGATGTATTAGGGAAATGGGTAACTTCAAAATTTTATTCATTTTCCAATGAATACATTTTATTCGTTGCATTTGCAATTCAAAGTTAAAATTGATGGAAAACAAATAGAGAGAGTGAACATCAATGTTTCCTAAAGTAATTTTATTCATTCTACTTTTGTATCGTATACGGTTAGATCTGACTTCTAGTTGGAACTATTTGTATATTATACATCCTTAAAGTTTTTGGCAAATAACTATATTACTACGCCAAATTTGTACTGAGAATAATTAAGTTATACACTAAATAGGGTACACTTATTATCTGAATTTTTGGCACAAACATGTTCAACTAGTTGACTTAACACTCTACTATCATGTATAAGAAATATAACTTCTTTAGCTTAAATTGAGATTTACTAAGAAGACTCCAATATTATCATATTTCTTTCTATAAGCTTGAAGAGGGAAACACTCCATCATATAATAGTGAGAGAGAAAAATAAAACTTTCTTAGGTGTTTAAACCATTTGGTCTGATTTATCATTTTGCAATAAGATCATATCTAGAAATCTTATACTTGAAAAGGCTAATTTACATAAATCACAATACTTCTGGGAATTAGTAGGAAATTTATAGGAGGAGAGCATATTTGTGATTACATAAAAATGACTAAGACACCTCGTATGGTCATGAGGTAATTTATTTCCATTGCTTCGTAACAGGTTATGTAACACCCCTCCCTAGGGTTTCTTACGTAACCAGAGGAAGCACAGCCTAATCCCCAACATTATCCATAATGTGGGGTACTTGGCATATTTGGGAGGAAATGTTACATGCATGATCTCATAACAAGAAACAAATAACACTTGGCTTTATGAAAACGTAGATTCATACATAAGTTCTTGGAATAAAAGCTACATCAGTTTTCCAAAGATATACTAAACATAAACTAGATAATGATAGGATCTCCATAGATGGACGTCCCACCAGGCAACAACTCCTTGGATCTCTGGGTCCTTGGTACTCTCAAGATGTTTCCTTCTCCTTAGCTCCAACTCCTGCGGACATCTCGTCCCCAGCCATGCAAAGGAAAACAAACATAGTAAGTAAGCGGCATTGGCATATTATAAGACATAAAAATAAATATACAAGTGAATTAACATAATCATGAACATGCATTTATCATGAATCATTTCTTATTGTCTTTTACATAAAGAAATTTACTAGAAAAATATGCTCCTCTCTTAATGCCCCATAAGGAGCCCATGAATGCTCGGAAAGCCCATAATTGCTCGGAAAGCCCATAACAAGGTGCATATAAATCTGAATAAATTTCTATTATTCATGGTCTTTATTAAACTCTACTTATCTTCTTAAGATCTTAAACTTAATCTTAATCGGGATGTCTCCCTCTTGAACATGATTGGGATTTCTCCCCATAACCATAATGGGATTTCTCCCTCCTAAGCAAGATTGGGAAACTCATTCCCTCTTAAATCTTAATTTCTTGAATCTTAATCATAAACCATAATCTTAATGGGATTTCTACTCTTAGACTTAGCTTATAACAACCAACATCCAATAATCATGTATATTGAGGAAAAACATGTACTTTTCAAGATTTCATCATAAAAATGCATAATATATCATAATCATTCAATAATTCAAATTTACTATGCCAAAGGCATGGCCCGCTTACCTTGAACTAAATCACCTAAGTCAAACCTAGTTTGACTGATTGGATCCTCTTAATCACCTGAAATTAACATAATTATCATTCATCATACAAATCAAACCCTAATATGTGTCACATAATTATTGAGATGTGAAATCAGTAAAATTAGTCGATAAAAACCATAAAATGGGATTCCTCATTGAAAATCCTTTCCAAAATGTATTTTTGCGTAATTTTCTGATAACCAGGCGATTTATTATCAATTTCCAAAGAATAAACCAATAGGAAATCCGAGAAAAGCCACGTGGCATTTTTAACAGCTATTGGGCTCGGGCCCGCTATGAGCTGGGCCAATCATGCGTGGCCAACTCAGCAGCGGGGATCACCTCTGAGGGCTTGCGATCAAAGCAAGGTGAAAATGTGAAAACCTGAAATTACCCTTGCGGTTGGAAAAACACCAAAATAGGAGGACAGGGGTACCAAGGTCATTTCGTGACCTGGATTGCTCCCTGTCATCTCCATGGTTCCAGGTGCGAGCGAGCAACCTGGAGGTTCGATTATGATGTGAACCTGGGGGGGGGGGGGGTGGTGACTGCCCGCGGCGAAAGCAGCATCCCTCATTCTCGCAGCACCAAGGCGACCCTAATGAGCCTGAGTTCGAGCCCTGTTGTGCGTCTGGGCACTAGTTCCCATGGCACAACCACGACCACAGGGCACCGCCGTGGTCACCGGAGAATGGAAGCTGAAAAGAGAAATCACGAGGGGCTAAAGATATAATGACAAGAGGCTCGCGAAGTCGAACTGAAGGTGAAGGCACAGTTGCCTGAAGCAAAGGCACGCGGACGAGCGAGCGTGGTCAAGGAACAGAGAAAATCGGGGAAGAACAGGGGCGGCGTGCGGCGGTTCAACACCGGTGAAGGCAAGCATGAATCGATGATATGAGAGTCGGAAAACAATCGTCGTGATCCCACGGAGATCGGGACATGCTTCCCTTGGCCGAAGGGGCCCTGTAGGTGCCATGGCGTCAACACGCCGGTGAGCACACCTACAGGTCCTATAGGACACGGCAACTGGGGGCTCGATGGGTTAAAGTGATGGCATCGAAATGAAGAACGGAGGTCAGGGAAACTCACTGCGCTCGCGATTGAGCCGAGGTGGCTGGAGGAAGCCGGGCAAACTCAAGGTCGCCGGAAAGGACAACTCGAGTAGGTCAGGGTGACTGGGAGAGGCGGGGGAGAAATTGGGCGAGGAGGAAGAAAGATTGCAGTCCGGTGGTGCTTTTGGCACCCTTAAATAGGTGGGGGATGCACTGAGGTGGCGGCTATGCTCGCGAGGAGGAGAGGGTGTCGGAGCCCTAAAATGGGCGTTTCTTGCATAGGTCAAGGGAGAGGGTGTGCGAGGGCTCTCTGTGTTCGGATCGATCTCGCGGTTTCACTGGGGAAGGAATCAAGGGAAATGATTCATTGAGGAGGGAGAACGAGATCGCCGAAGATATCACTGTGAAACGGTCTCAGCTCGCGAGAAAAGCGGAGGAGGAAGAAAAGGCGAGCGCCGTTGGATCCTGATCCAACGGCTGCTATTACGCGCGCCAAACAGAAATAGAGAAGTAACGCGTGACACTGAATAAAACTGGAACTTTGCCTTAAATCGGATGCATAAATGAAATTGAATTAAAATCTAAATCAAATAATATTCAAATCTCTCTCAATTTAATTGAGGGGTCAAACATGGGTCAAATGCATTCAAATTTTGACCATAGGTTCACTAGAGTGTCTAGAATATTCCTGTGGAGTTAGATTTCGTTTTTGTACCCATTTAGACCTAAGAATAGCAAAACCCTCATGTATACTTAAATGGCCATGATTAATGCATAATAAGCTATTAATCTCTCAAATAAGAATTGAAAAACATGAAAACGTGCATTCAACCTTATTTAATTTCAATTAACAATATGGAGGTCATTAAGCAAATAATTAAACAAGTAAATCACTAATTATCATAAGAGAGAGAAAATTGGACATAAAACATTTATCCTCATTTTCTTCAACAAGAAGGGCATAGATATACATGAAGACATTTTCTTTAAATAAAACAAGTATAATAGAGCAATTTGACATAATAATTGATTTTGCAAAACTAATTATGGGAAAAATTGCATTTAAGTCCTCAACAGTTATCTAAATTAGGAAAGAGCATGCAAGGACTAAAATAATTTGGAAATTTTGCATAATTAAGATTGGGGTGTTACAATACTACCCACCTTAAATAAATTTCGTCCTCGAAATTTCCTAGGGTTTCTACCCACCCTAAGGGTTTCACATAAGCATACAAATCTTGCCATACAATTTTTATTATAAAAGGAGAATACATAAACAAAGCATTATGATTAAACATAAATTACTCAACTACCCTTACCTTGATCATTTTCCTCTTCTCCATCAGACATTTGCATGGTGAAGAGCCTTGGTTTGACCTTGGGTGGAGGATTAGGGTTCTTAGCTTGGTTGTGGTTGGGATCCTTCTTTGCAAGCTTAGGGCAATTAGGCTTGATATGCCCTTCCTCACCACAATAGTAGCAAACGGAAGTCCCAAACCTACAAGGACCACCATGGTTTCTCTTACATTTAGGGCATGGTGTTCTCCCATTCTCAGGGGAAGGCTCATGGGCTTTTCTCTTGTTGTTTGAGGGTGGAGGTGGTTGATGGGGCTGATGGTGACGATTGTTTTGGGGTACCTCTTTCTTGTGATTCCTTCCAGGATGCTCTTCCAATTCTAGGGCTGCATCCAAGGCTGATTGCATGGTCCGGTGTCCTCTACCAGACAAGGCAAAACTTAGGTCAGGTTTAAGTCCTCTAATGAACTTCTTAGCTCTCTTTTGCTCAGTGTACTCAGGACCATACTTTTGGAGCTTACGAAACTTCATGGCATACTCAGTGACAGTCATGTCACCCACTTGCTTAAGGTTAACAAACTCATCCCCCTTCCTTTCTAACATGGCTTCGGATACATAATGGTCATTGAAGACTTCTACAAACTCATCCCAAGAGAAAGGAGGGTCATCATCTTCCCTAGAGGCTAAGAGGTTTTCCCACCAAGTACGGGCTGCACCCTTGAGCATATGGGTGGCAAATCTAACCCTGCTACGTGGGGGACACTCTAGGTCTCTAAAGCAATGTTCCATGTTGCTCAGCCACTCCTCGGCCTTGGTTACTACATCAACCTCATCTTCACCATGGAAAGCATCGGGTTTAATCTTCAAGAAGTCTACGAGGGAGATCTCATGTGCTCTAGGTGGAGCTCTAGGTTGGAGGGCATTGGTCAAGGCTGCTACTAGGGCATCTAGGGTGATTGGTGGAGGGACATGGTTCATGTCTTCAGTCTTATCACCACTAGAGGATCCGTGTGAGTGTCTTGACTCACCAACCTTTTCCTTCCTCTTAGGGGCCATCTGAAAGGGTAAACATAACATGATATTAGAACATAATATGAATCTCTAATGTTGCCTTAGTGGCCATCTATTCCTTGCTCTGATACCATTAATGTAACACCCCTCCCTAGGGTTTCTTACGTAACCAGAGGAAGCACAGCCTAATCCCCAACATTATCCATAATGTGGGGTACTTGGCATATTTGGGAGGAAATGTTACATGCATGATCTCATAACAAGAAACAAATAACACTTGGCTTTATGAAAACGTAGATTCATACATAAGTTCTTGGAATAAAAGCTACATCAGTTTTCCAAAGATATACTAAACATAAACTAGATAATGATAGGATCTCCATAGATGGACGTCCCACCAGGCAACAACTCCTTGGATCTCTGGGTCCTTGGTACTCTCAAGATGTTTCCTTCTCCTTAGCTCCAACTCCTGCGGACATCTCGTCCCCAGCCATGCAAAGGAAAACAAACATAGTAAGTAAGCGGCATTGGCATATTATAAGACATAAAAATAAATATACAAGTGAATTAACATAATCATGAACATGCATTTATCATGAATCATTTTCTTATTGTCTTTTACATAAAGAAATTTACTAGAAAAATATGCTCCTCTCTTAATGCCCCATAAGGAGCCCATGAATGCTCGGAAAGCCCATAACAAGGTGCATATAAATCTGAATAAATTTCTATTATTCATGGTCTTTATTAAACTCTACTTATCTTCTTAAGATCTTAAACTTAATCTTAATCGGGATGTCTCCCTCTTGAACATGATTGGGATTTCTCCCCATAACCATAATGGGATTTCTCCCTCCTAAGCAAGATTGGGAAACTCATTCCCTCTTAAATCTTAATTTCTTGAATCTTAATCATAAACCATAATCTTAATGGGATTTCTACTCTTAGACTTAGCTTATAACAACCAACATCCAATAATCATGTATATTGAGGAAAAACATGTACTTTTCAAGATTTCATCATAAAAATGCATAATATATCATAATCATTCAATAATTCAAATTTACTATGCCAAAGGCATGGCCCACTTACCTTGAACTAAATCACCTAAGACAAACCTAGTTTGACTGATTGGATCCTCTTAATCACCTGAAATTAACATAATTATCATTCATCATACAAATCAAACCCTAATATGTGTCACATAATTATTGAGATGTGAAATCAGTAAAATTAGTCGATAAAAACCATAAAATGGGATTCCTCATCGAAAATCCTTTCCAAAATGTATTTTTGCATAATTTTCTGATAACCAGGCGATTTATTATCAATTTCCAAAGAATAAACCAATAGGAAATCCGAGAAAAGCCACGTGGCATTTTTAACAGCTATTGGGCTCGGGCCCGCTATGAGCTGGGCCAATCATGCGTGGCCAACTCAGCAGCGGGGATCACCTCTGAGGGCTTGCGATCAAAGCAAGGTGAAAATGTGAAAACCTGAAATTACCCTTGCGGTTGGAAAAACACCAAAATAGGAGGACAGGGGTACCAAGGTCATTTCGTGACCTGGATTGCTCCCTGTCATCTCCATGGTTCCAGGTGCGAGCGAGCAACCTGGAGGTTCGATTATGATGTGAACCTGGGGGGGGGGGGTTGTGACTGCCCGCGGCGAAAGCAGCATCCCTCATTCTCGCAGCACCAAGGCGACCCTAATGAGCCTGAGTTCGAGCCCTGTTGTGCGTCTGGGCACTAGTTCCCATGGCACAACCACGACCACAGGGCACCGCCGTGGTCACCGGAGAATGGAAGCTGAAAAGAGAAATCACGAGGGGCTAAAGAAATAATGACAAGAGGCTCGCGAAGTCGAACTGAAGGTGAAGGCACGGTTGCCTGAAGCAAAGGCACGCGGACGAGCGAGCGTGGTCAAGGAACAGAGAAAATCGGGGAAGAACAGGGGCGGCGTGCGGCGGTTCAACACCGGTGAAGGCAAGCATGAATCGATGATATGAGAGTCGGAAAACAATCGTCGTGATCCCACGGAGATCGGGACATGCTTCCCTTGGCCGAAGGGGCCCTGTAGGTGCCATGGCGTCAACACGCCGGTGAGCACACCTACAAGTCCTATAGGACACGGCAACTGGGGGCTCGATGGGTTAAAGTGATGGCATCGAAATGAAGAACGGAGGTCAGGGAAACTCACTGCGCTCGCGATTGAGCCGAGGTGGCTGGAGGAAGCCGGGCAAACTCAAGGTCGCCGGAAAGGACAACTCGAGTAGGTCAGGGTGACTGGGAGAGGCGGGGGAGAAATTGGGCGAGGAGGAAGAAAGATTGCAGTCCGGTGGTGCTTTTGGCACCCTTAAATAGGTGGGGGATGCACTGAGGTGGCGGCTGTGCTCGCGAGGAGGAGAGGGTGTCGGAGCCCTAAAATGGGCGTTTCTTGCATAGGTCAAGGGAGAGGGTGTGCGAGGGCTCTCTGTGTTCGGATCGATCTCGCGGTTTCACTGGGGAAGGAATCAAGGGAAATGATTCATTGAGGAGGGAGAACGAGATCGCCGAAGATATCACTGTGAAACGGTCTCAGCTCGTGAGAAAAGCGGAGGAGGAAGAAAAGGCGAGCGCCGTTGGATCCTGATCCAACGGCTGCTATTACGCGCACCAAACAGAAATAGAGAAGTAACGCGTGACACTGAATAAAACTGGAACTTTGCCTTAAATCGGATGCATAAATGAAATTGAATTAAAATCTAAATCAAATAATATTCAAATCTCTCTCAATTTAATTGAGGGGTCAAACATGGGTCAAATGCATTCAAATTTTGACCATAGGTTCACTAGAGTGTCTAGAATATTCCTGTGGAGTTAGATTTCGTTTTTGTACCCATTTAGACCTAAGAATAGCAAAACCCTCATGTATACTTAAATGGCCATGATTAATGCATAATAAGCTATTAATCTCTCAAATAAGAATTGAAAAACATGAAAACGTGCATTCAACCTTATTTAATTTCAATTAACAATATGGAGGTCATTAAGCAAATAATTAAACAAGTAAATCACTAATTATCATAAGAGAGAGAAAATTGGACATAAAACAGTTATCCTCATTTTCTTCAATAAGAAGGGCATAGATATACATGAAGACATTTTCTTTAAATAAAACAAGTATAATAGAGCAATTTGACATAATAATTGATTTTGCAAAACTAATTATGGTAAAAATTGCATTTAAGTCCTCAACAGTTATCTAAATTAGGAAAGAGCATGCAAGGACTAAAATAATTTGGAAATTTTGCATAATTAAGATTGGGGTGTTACAGGTTAGCTCATATATTGTGTTGTCATGGAACTCAACTATCACATGAGAAATATAGGTTCAAATATCATCAATCAAAATAAGATAGGCTACCAAAAAGATGAAATTCATGTAGAGTTCATGTGTCATGGGTTTTTATTCACATCCTAGTGATGCACTTGTGATGGAAGGTTAGGCATTGTACCAACAATTGTGTCTATTAGCGATAACAATTAATACACGAGTCTATTCTTTATTTAACTAACTAAAGATTCCACCTAAAGAAGTAGGTAATTTTAAAATGTGACAATGGTTTTCATTTGTATTTCTAGAGGGCCCCTTTACCATGATTTCATTAGGGATTGCATTGCTGAATGGATGACCTTCTTTGGACATTGGGGCACCACTACCATTAATAAGTTATGAGGAGTTAATATTCTTATTCATTTGTCTCCATGTGACATGATTTACTAAAGGTGGGATAAAAAAGAATGAGAATATCATGTTTAGGAGTTATTTATGCCCCTATGTGACCACAACAACATATTATATTTTTTCTCACATGCTTTGATATCTTCTATGTTTGGTATCTGTAATAACAAGTGATTTTATAATAATGGGTTAGTGAATGATTTCAATATGGTCAACTACAAGTGGAGATAGGCTTGGCATCAATACATTTTTTAATTCTTCATGCTTCCATATGAGAGAGAGAAAGTGGGAAAATTTACAATATATCATTTATGTAGACATGGATTTTAACTATGTAGGTCACTAGATATTATGTTTTACCTTTTTGTACAAACTTTGAATAGTTTCAAAATTTTTCCCTGTGATTTTCTATTCATTACTTCTAGTAAGCTTTTACCTAGAACCAATTTACATTCGGCTCAACCAAGCCATTGAGATAGGCTAGTCAAATGAGTTAAAGTTTCATTAGCCTAAATGTGATACTAGGAAGGGAGTATACCACAAATGGAGTAAAAGAAATAAAGATTACAAATGATACTACAAGTAATAATAAGTACAACTCCAACTTCCAGTATAAATTTAAAAACAAATCATATCATTGTCACACTTAGTGAAAAATATGTAGAGATGTGAGGGACAAGATTTGGAAAACATGTATGATTCGATTTACTATGCAATTAGAAAGTCAAATATCAGGTATAAGTATCAATTTTGAGTTTGACAATGGATCAAGTGGATAATAGATGGCATTAGAAATGTAAATGGGGAGCTTACTTAGTAGCCAGAATGAAAGGAAATCATAATAAGTGATTAGGTTTTTTTTTTTAAAGTTTCTTAGAGGGTGATGTGTGATACTCTATTCATAGCCAACCACTCATATTTTGAAGTGGATCACAAGTTTGTGAGCCCCTAAATAGAATGGACAACTTTTATATTTATTGACTTATGATTGCTATTTGTTACATTTTATAGCCTCTTGTTACCAATTTAAATCATCCATTTTTTGTTGATTGTTTGTTTCTATTTATCTTCTAGGATAGAACCCTCTTATCTAGACTAAATATGTCTAAATGGAGGAAATCAGGAGAGAATCTTGAAAATCTTGTATTGATATGTATGCTATGTAAAACTTAGACCTACTTAACTACAATTCATATTTCTATTCCCCTACTCTTCTATGATTCACTTATATTAAAAACCAAGGTCCATTTTCAATTGCACTTTTCACTCATGCCGTTTTCATCAAAATATGGTTCAAATCAATTTTAAGGAGAAGGAGAAGAGGGAAAACAAACATATCAAATTGATCTAGATGAAAAAAAGTTAGAGATGAACTTTTGGATAACTTCATTACAATGTCAAGCAAAACAAACATTTTCTATTGTTAGTGAATGGACTCCACTCCTACATAGATTCATAATTATATGTAAGTCTTAAGGATTTTAATATGGCATTGTATACTTGTAACTTAAAATTTTAGTTAGTTTTTAACTACATGAAAGCTAAAAGTGATTTTTGTATGGTTATACTATTAAAATGTTATTTGAAATTACTAGTTAAACTGACAATAACATTTTTTCATAAACTTATATTAGAAACATAGATGAAAGTTTAATCTTTTATGTTGTTGGAAACAATAAAAATTTATAGTAGTGCTTATATTAATGTAATTTTTACTATGTAGATGATTTTATTTAAGAAATTTTTTTATTAGAGAAGATTTGTTTAATATGTGACTTGTAGAAATTATAAATTATAAAGGATGCACAGATAGTGTAGTACTTTTTGAGTTAGTGACATATTAAATATTGATGGAATCATTTGATATTTGAATTTAGAATTCATATTCTTACATTAAATTGTCTGAGACATAAAATGAATATCCTTTACGTGAAACTATCTCCATGTTTAAAAAATTATATATCAAAATAGGTTAGAATAAGTAGGATAAGATAAACATTTTATAGGTATGAATAGTTGATTAGTGATAAATTGAACGATGGAAGATGTATAACCTAAATTGAGTAGACAAGTGCGTATTAGTTACATGAACAAAGGGAAAATAATTTCCATTTTATATTTTTGAAATATATAAGGATCTATAACTTCATAAACACACCCCTAATTGATGGATTCAAACCTCATTGATTTATCAAATCTACATTGTTGATTATTTAGCTGACATTATACATATGTGTTTCTATATTAGATAACAAGTGAGATCCTTTACATTGTTTTATATATTGTTTATAACATCATGTAACTTTTAAATTTTCAACAACCTATATGATAGGATTAACAGAGTGTGCATTTTGTTTCATGTCATCCCTTTAATGTAAGAAAGAAACTTATCAAATAATCCATTGTGAGAACCAAAGATTAGTGCAAAGATATAAAATGTAGTGTGTTCTACTGCTCGATGCATGCTCTATGCTTGTATAATTTCCATTCATGCTTTTTTAACCATAATTGTGATCTCATCCATGCAATGGCTCATGAAAATGTAGTAGAATGGTAAGTCATGAAACCAATCATTATTTAACCTATCTCCATACATTCCATAATGTTCCTAATGAGGGACTTCTGATTGATGACATGTGTGGGTTTTATCTACAACATATGGGCTAATGTTTTGGCAGACACTCTTGCTTTGTCAACCACACTTAGAAAACATCAAGTGAGGTGGTTGCATCAAGGACTAACATGTCTCTTACTGTGTAGAGATCATGATCGATTGCATTGAGTCTTGATATGAAATTTCAAGGCAAAAGATTGTGTAATGGTTGATATCTACACCGCATATGCCCTTGTCAATTAAGAATATTTGTGAAATAATCTGAATGCATATGCCCTTGACACAATACGAGACTTCATGCTCCTTTTTATTCTAGAGAATACAATCATGAAGGGTTTTTCCAAAGCTCACACAATATGCAAAAATTTGTTTACCTCCCATCACTTTATTCATGCTCATCATCAATTACCTTTCTAGGATCATGAAAGACTAGTGGTAGGAAAAGCAAGAATATTTTTAGAGTCATGTTAACTCATGTGATCTCTCATTTAACTTTCAAGGACTACATAATCCTCTGTTTGGATGGAGCCACAACACATTTAGGATAGAGAACAATTAGTTCCACCCTTCTCTTCCCAGAAACATATCCAAATTTCTTGGGCAGAATGGGTGGAACCTATCAAGGGAGAGGTGTTAGTAGACTGAGAACTAGGTTGACGAGAGAAAAAAAAGGTGTTAGAGGGATGGAGTGGAAAACTAAGATAGTTATCACAATTATATCCTAATTAGGGAAGAGACAATAAAATTATTTGAGATAATTAGAAAATTTTGATGCATATATGAGATGATAATATTTTTATATGTATTTTAAAAATTGTATTTATTTATGAGAACCACTTTATATTTTTGAGAAATTATAATCTTTATGTGTATTGTTTTACTTATTATGAGTACTACAATATTTTAAAAACATTTTTTATATTCATGAGTTTGAGTACTATATAATTAAAGATTATTTATTTATAAGTACTAGTTTTCTAGTACTTGTGTAATGTTTATGTTTATCATACTTGTTTATTTATTACACACACTATTTTCTAATACATTTATATAGATAAATAGTGTTACCATAATTATCTTCACCTATTATATCATTTTTCTATCAAAGAAAATTAATTAAAATGGAATGTCTTCTTTTTCTCTATACCAAATATAAAATCTACAAGGTGTAGCTTACAAGGTGCTCTTTATCTCTCTTGATGCCTCAAGTATCTCATAAAAGTGTATGACATGTAACGACTCATTTCTCCTAAGGAAATAGGAATAGAATAGGGTATATATTAGGTGGTGTGTATCACTGCTCTAATAGGATACTCACAAAACGTTGGAGGAATTTAGTATGTGTATCTTGTTAGTTGACATCTTTCTCATGGTGTCATACATACATGTGTTAAAAACTCTCATTTACCAACCTTGTATTTACTAAAGGAACTATGTGGGTGCAGCTCATTGGATACTATGCTAAGAGTAATGTCAGATTCATGGTCATCCAACCACCCATCTATTATGGGCCAATTTGTAATGACTCGTGAAAATGTGCAGGGATAGTTATACTTATGAATATACATGGATCACACCCCCAAGCGTTTTAGAAAAACTAAAAACCCTTAGTAAATCATTTTTATGTGTGAAATCAGCCACACCAAGTCTTGTGTTTGCATGTCTCTATATCTTGGTAAACTTTTGGGACTAAAAAATTTTTACTATCTCACCACTTGGGCCAATTTGCAAAGAACCACAAATATTTTAATTCTAGATCATCTATTTGAATACTCATGGATGCACACTCTCACATTAACTCCATTTTAGTCTAAAGGGATATAAAAATGAGTTTGTTTAGATACCTCAGATTTTTTCTTGGATGAAATACCCTCCAACTATTATTTGTTTTTGGTTGATATGGTACCTACTATCTTATCGATTATTGTAACAATGCACACTAGTTGGTAGTGTTTTTGTAGGAAAAGAGTTTAGGCCCATGTCTCATTTGAATTAAGATATAATAGGAATTTGGCATGTTCTTTATAAATCCAAATAGGAATAAAATCAAAGGGATGGAGTTGGATCCATATTTGCAAAATGGATTAGAATTTATAGGTGAATAATGACTTGCTACATGGAGTTAAAGTTGCAACCATATCTATATGCCTATATATAGAGATGATCCAATTGGATACTTGTTTTAGGTGTGTTTTTATTATGTTAGAAGAGTCAAAATACAAGAATGCTTAATGGAACTATCTAATGGAGGACTGAACAACAATTTTTTTTCTAGAGGAAAAGTAGCAGTCATCATTCAATAGCAAATTGTTGGTGCATTTACCATGAAACTCTAGTGTGGATGAGAGAGGGCCAAAGTCTTTGCTTTTAGGAAAAGTAGCTGTTAGAATTTGGTAACAATTTTTATGCATTCACAGTGACAATGGTATTTTAAAATAGTAGAGGACGTGTTTCTCCTCTCTTAGTTATTTTACGTTGTAATGGAAGGAATTTTTCTATATAGTAGAGGACACACAACTACACTCTCAGTTGGTGGCACATTGTTGGTGAATCATAAATGGTAGTGGTCTCCCCGATTAGCATAGGATGTGAAAATACCCTCTTTACTGGTGAAAAATTAGTAGTGCATCATGAAAAACAACAGTTAATTTGAGCAGTGGAGGATGCAAATATGTAGCCTCAGTCACTGCAATATTGGTGATTAGTTGACAATGACAATATTTGGACTTATCACCGAAAGGACAAACATTTGTACTCTCATCTGCCAGCACATTAATGGTGCATCAACATCAACAAAAATATGTCTGAACAACGGACAATTTACATATGCACTCCTAATTGGTGGTTCATTATTGATCATCACCAATGAAAATTTGTGACAGAGTACATACATCTTTTCCATCAAGAGGAGAGAGTTTATGGTTAGTGGAAGAATGCCCAATTTGTAGTTTATGAAGAAAGCTATAATGAGTATGTATGTGGTGATGAGGTGGGAGACCTTAGTATCAGGGTGGCCCAGTTAGCCATCACAGTGGAAATAACAAAGGACATAAACATGTTGCTCATCGTGTAATGAGGATAAAAATTTTAGTTTTTTACTACCTGGTTGAGATTATTCTACTTTCTTATCTTTTCCCTGTAGTGGTGGCTATCTATATTAAGGAGTATATGAGTAGAGTTATTTTTTAACTTTACAACATGATTCTTGTTTTGTTTATATCTTCAATGATTTGTCTCCTATTATATTGGGTATATTTGTTCACATGTAACATTGTCCTTTTTATTTTTACTAGTGCATTATCACTTTCCTACCTCAGTTCCTAACAAGTCGCATGAGAGCATGTATGAAGTTATAGTGGGAGTGAATCTGAAGTTGGAAATGAATAGATTAAGGAATCAATCTGAAGGACAACCACATGGCTAAGATGAATATTCTCTTAAGTATGATAGGAAAGGAGGGAATGTAACAAAACTTCTATTCAAAAAAAAAGTCACCTTCAAGCCTTGTTCAAGATTATTGATACATGAGAAAAAATGGGAGAGGAATGGATGCTTGTATGTTACATATAGAGCGGAAGATCAAGATGATAGGGAGTTACATTGATAGGATGAACATAAAAAAAAGATTTATAAGCCTTGACATAGGAGGTCATAAACATATTTTTCATCCAAGATGATTAGAGTGACCATATTGTGTTGTAATAGTGCTACAGGTGGAGCCATGAAGAGAGTAGTGACATTGATATTATTCTTTGTCTACCTTGTCTTAGAATAAAGTGAACTTAGGGTGGCATTTGAGGAACATGTAGGGAAATGATGGGATGCTAATTTCTATGAGGATAACCTCCATGTTTTATTTCATTATTTGAGGCCTCTTATAAAATGATCTTAAAGTTAGTGATTGGGCTAGGCATTTAACAGAGGTGCACCTCCTTTTTAGGTATGCCATCAATGAGTACTCTATTGGTGAAGTTTGTTTAACTCAGTGTAGTATTAGGATGAGTGTTTTATCAAGAATTTGAAGGCATTTTATGCAAGCATGAGGACAATGCAACAAATGATGCCATTACTAGTATGTGGGTCCAAGAATCATTATTGAAATTCTAATGTAGAGACTATCCATACATGCCCAAGCGTTATGGATGATATAAGATTTAATTACCATCAAATAGGTTGGACTCCCATGAACATGTTACAATAGACTCTTTAGCAATGAAGTTCAACATCAGGAAAGGGCTATCTACTTAGGTGAAATGGTTATTCTACCCTTGTGATGATAGTAATGAATAGGAGTTTTGTGTGCATCATGTTTGGACCTAAAGTAAAATTGGGTATAAATAAAAAGTCCATATCGTTGATCCTTAATGCCATCAAGAGTCTATTTGGGTAGATTGAAACATCCTCAGGTTTGAGACCACAAGTAAAATGATCTTTAAAATAATGATTGGACCACTCACATCACTAAGGTGCACTTTCTTTTCAATTATCCCATGAATAGGTATTTTATAGTTGAGTACACTTAGCCTCATATATCTAGTAGGAGTTGTGCATGAGTGACCATGAAGTTGACACATGAGGCAAATGGTGGTATGTGGGACTAATTACCAATTCCAAAATTGTAATAGAGCATAAGGATACAAGACAAAAACCAATAATGCATCGATCAAAATCCCTCCCATTTGTAATAGAGCATAAGGATGTACATATGCAATATCATCTAGCGGCTAAATTACGGGGAATTGGTAAAAACCAAAGATAATATGATCAACAAAGGACATGTATATGAACTATCAGTCAATGTCATATTGTTGGTGGATAGTTGTGACAATGTTTGACCGATTAGCAGAGCACACATATATTTTAGTTTAGGAAGAGAGAGTTTGTAGTCAGTGGTAGAACAAAAAAGTTCTAGTTGTAATAATAATATAGAATGAGTATTGCCAGTGGTAGAGAGGCAGGAAACCTACTCATTCATATATGTGACTACACAACCACAGCAATCAAGAATAACATCATGTGTTTGATCCTTAATGACAACTGTGGTAACATGAAGATAAAAAAGTTCAAAATAAAGGCTTTATACTATTTTTATTTATCTATATTGTATAGTTGGGTTACACATATTAAGAGGAAACTAAACATGAGTGGCATAAATCATAATCTTTGATACATAGTGATTTTTTACCTTTATTACGCCACTATTTTATTGTTATAATTTTGGAATAATTAAAAGTGTGAACTCCCTATTTTGTAAAAAAACTCTTTCCCACCTAAGTTGCTACAAGATAATACATGTACTGCTATATCCCTTGTAGGGAGCACATATTGGTGTCAAAACATCATCCCAAAATAGAGCATTGTTGTCTAAGATACTTCATACCTCTCTAGACACTATAGGTCACATTACTGCATTGAAACATATGCATGTCATACAATTGCATCTATTCTCACAGAAAGCAAGTTTGTTTTTACATTTCTTCTTTGAATTTGAGTTCTCCATTAACTTTTAGAGACAACTAACATGTATATTTGGCCCAAATGACCAAAATAGACAATCACTTTACAAGCACACTATTTACATAACTATCCTAACTGTGGGAAAAAAGATGATGTTTGTTACTCTTCTATAGAATATTGGCATCAACATGTTTGATATGTAAATAGTAACATACAACTACATGAAAGATGAGATAGAAAACATAGCTTCTAGTAGGTGCTTTCATTTTGTCTATTTATCCTGCCTTCAGGGTGTTCTATTGAACATATGACATACATAATCACATGTCCATTTCTTATATTGTTAATGGTTAACCTTTCCCCATGTCTTGTTTACTAATATCACCCTCTATGGACATTATGGTTCTATCTCTTTTACTAATTTTTCTCCCCGTGAAATCTATGTGCTTAATGTAGAATGTCAAGTACATCTCTACAAATTGGGGGAGCTTCTCTATTTCCATTCATCTACATAACATAATTGCTAATCATAAATATATACTCTTCATAATTTATGGGGATTATGAATATAATGAAGACCCCTTATTTAATGAATTAAACTCCATTACCATTAACCATAACAACCTACCCTGGATTATTATTTGTGATTTCAACCTCACCATATCTAGCTCTTATTCTAACCATTATGATTCTATAATTCATCTTTACTTATTGAATAATTGTGTTTTTGACGAGTTCATGTATCTCCTAATGTACCCTTTCTGTTGATTTTTATTCCAATAACACTAATTTCAATTGGTAGTGTGGAGAGTTTGCTCTCAACTAGATATATTTGTAGTCTTTCCAGGTTGGGATAACCTTCATCCTATGTGCCATACCACTACTTCATGTCATATCAATTCATACAATTTTCCCATAACTCTACTCCAACTTTTGACCTTGGACACCTAAATTGTGAATATGGTTAACAAAATAAGTTTAAATGATATTTTGTTCCTATATTATCCTAAACTAAATAAACCAACACTTCCATTCTAAAATCCTTACCTAGAATGAATATATTTTTTGTCCATTCATATTTGAAATCTACCATAAATTTTGACCTAGTAGTTGTAGTTTATGAAAGACTAGATCTTTGTTAGTTTCACTTCATAAATATATTATTTGGAAGAAAATATCCAAATCTTGTTAGTCATAGACATGGGAATATGACTACTAGTCTCTTCTAAAAACTTATAATAGTAGGCAATGGGATTCCTTCACTCATAGTATAACACTAGACAATGTTTTCACCACTAACAAACATTATCATTAAAACATGATTATCTACTACTCTCAGCTATTTTATAACAAATCGACCGTCACTGGTATCTTCGACTTAAAGTAGGATATCTTTTTTCCTATCAAATTGGTTGATCCTATATCTCTACATGTTTCCATCTCTAAAGATAAAATTAATCAAGCTATAATTCACATGGGCCACAAAAGTCTCCATGATCTCATGATATGAGTATGCTTTTGTACTAGGGCAACTTTGAAAAGATTTAGTGATCCTCGTGATTATTTTTCTCTACATTCTACATAGTGATGACATCAAAACTAAAATTGAAATTATCATCAGCACACCAAATATTCTTATCAGAAATATTGATAACCCTTCTAATATCAGAATGTCAGGACCCGTCATCAATTTTTATAAGAATATAATTTTTAAACTCTCAACAATATTCTTCAAACACTTTTAAAGGCCACGTAAGACTAGAAGAATCGAGTTCTATTGTCAATACATGGATCCAAAGTTATTTTATTAGGGCTAATGATTTTTTCCATACCTATGAATTAAGAGTGTTCATACCACAATTTTGTTCGTCCCATCAATAATAAGGATCATATATGCTCTCTACATAAGAATGTATGTATGCCATGTTGTTCCACATTTTACACCTACTTAATTTACCCACATTCATCCATTTTCCACTTACTGAGTTCTCAAGAAAGAGAAAATTGTCAATCTAGACTTAAATGCAAGTTGTCCCTTAATTAAGATTTTTAAAAGATTTTTTTGTAAATTACCCAACTAAATTTTCCATGAATAAAATATTTGTATCCTATCTCTGTTGGAAACTCAATTTACAATTTTATAAACACATCTATTAAATATCTTTTTCACAAAGACTGATACAAGTCACGACTATTTCCCCATTTTTTTGTTTCCTCTCTTCCCCTTTTTTTCAAAATTCAAGTATTTCTCCATGACACAATCTTGCAACTAAGAAATGAAATTCCTATCTATGATACAATAAGAAGCTTCTACAAAGTAATACCTTTTTTCCTACCAAAGGTCATCCTAGTAGAATTCAACATCATTCTTCTAGGGTGAAATATGATAGAGTAGATCATTTTACTAGTCAAGATTCCAATGGAACAGAGAGTACTATAAGGTTTTCCTCATTGCACAAATCCAAATTTTTGTTTCCTATTCTGATTTGATTTGTATTTTCTCAAGAAACTTCTTGACATACATTGAACCCTAATCCCAAAAAAAAAACATCCACATATATCCACCATCTCAAATCATTCCTTTTTACTATGCACCACATCTAAAAAGAGATTATCTCTCCTTTTGTAAGATTTTATTGCGTAGTTCTTAGAATGTTATTCTTCTAGCTCATTGACAGTAGTAGATGTATTGACTATAGATATTGTTTAAGAATCCAGCAAGTTCACTTGATCTAAGGGTTTTTTATCTATCTTTTCTTATTCAAAACTATTTTAACTACTTAAATTTGATTAATCATTGACTTATTCAATAACTGATTATATAGTGACAACTATCATGATTAACTAAAAATGATATAACCTTACTAGTGCATCATTTTTAACCACACATTTCCTAACAAGTTCTTGGTCATGCTAATGTAATTATCTTCGATACTCTTTAACTTGATCACATGCACGAAAGTATATCTTCCATGTATAGATCTCTTATTAATCTTATGTTGTTTATCGTCTCACATATCATCATGGACTTTGTTGATGGACATCCCTGTGGGATATATTGAGGTGATTTGTATCCCTAATAAAACAAGAGTCTTTGGGGATGATGACTAAAAGTCACAATTATCTTCAATCCCCCAAGACTTGCACACAATAACATTGTTTTTCTCTTTGATAAATTGTTTTAATATTTCTTAACCAACCCCCAAACTGGATGACTTTAATGAAGTCGAGATATGGAACGGAAATATTAATTCTCAGGAAAATGGGTATTCCTATCACCCTCCACGGATGTAATAGGATTTTTGATCCCATGATCTTGCTCATTCTTTCCACATCACATTCTGCCCTCGTGTGGATTCTCTCTTTGACCTTTTCATTTTTATCTATTGGTTTAAATTCCTATATATAATTTATCTAGTTTTCATCATAAAATGAGCTAGAAACTCCCAAGTTTCTTACCTTTTATGCTTTTATGAGTTTTAAAATGACTAGAAAGATAAACTCATACATATTTTCCTCTTGTCGATGTAACTGTCTAGTGACTCTGTTTTGGATCCTAGAGAATCTGAGTTGTATTGTTTGATGTCTAATGATCTCCTTCTTCGTTTGGTTTGAGGTTAGGGTTTCCTATACATTTCCCTTTTATTTACCTTTATACTTTATATTTTATGATTAAAGTTTCCTACATATTTCTCTTTATTGTTCTCTTTATGCTTCCTTTTTTGATTTACTTCTTCATACATTTCCTTTTGCTTCTCTTTTTGTTTCTTATTTTGTTTACAAAACAAATAAAAAAGGTTCGAAAGAAAAAGAGAATTATTCCTTCAATGATAAAGGTTCATTCCTTATGCATTTATAATTTCTTTCTTACATAATCGATTAGTTTTGAGGAAGTGGGGATACACTTACTCATTTTCTTGAGAGTTCCTCACTTGCTTGCTTATTATTTAATGTTTACATTTATAGGATTGCAATCAATATTTAAAGTTTCACATACTTGAACTTTACACTCTTAAAATGCTACTTGTGTATGTAATGGGTGCCAAGACTCATGTTGGATTCCTTGATGTAGGGATACAGCCAAACATTTATGGTTGAAGAGGCCAAAAAAACTTAAAATATGTGCTAAGTATCAAAAAGATATAGCAATTCAGAATTGAACCCATGAAGAGAAAGAACAATTATACATCCTTTGTTATTCCAATATACTACTCAACTAAGTATGCTATTTTATTTACATAATATTATTATATAGTGGATGCAATAACATAGAAAATTTAGGGATAATTTATGGTTTTATTAAAAATGTGCAAGAGGGGAATTGAGAACGCACCATATAGGGCTTAATCATGTTTAGTAGTGCCTACTTATCCAATAGGCTAATAAGCCAGTCATGTTAAATATGATAATAGTATGTATATGTATTAATACCAATATAAATATACATACATGTATCTATAAATAAATAGTAAATTCTTTTTTTGGGGGGGAGGGGCGCTTGCCCCCTTGGCTCTGTCCTTGCTTTGACGAGGTACATGGTTGTTAGTAAAGTGCTAGAACAACATAATGTTGGACTTCCAAATGCCTTTAGGACCCCCTCCACAAGCACTAAGAACTAATTATGGATGTCATAGTCACATGATGTATTAGGAGTAATACCTAAACTAAAAAAATTGGGTTACCCCCATGCAAGTACAATCATTTCATAGACAAGTTAATAATTGAATACTCCTATACTAGTGATGTTTAAGTCAAGATTTAACTCATATCTAAACTCATAGGCTAAAGGGAAAATCTTTATCTTGTATAATTATTGTTCATTTTATATTTGTATATTTACCTTCTTGATATATGTCGATTTTTGATTTCTTACTAGAATATTTGTGTTTACAAAAAATTTAGTCCTACCACTAGTAACAATATTGTAGAAATTCCATGATTTTATCATAAAATTCCAAAACCTAGATCATATGCTGAAAGGTTGTAGATCTTATCCTAATTTTGTAGTTACCTTGGATATTAATTAATATCTTCCCAGTGGATTACTTTGTGGAAGAACACTTTTCAAATTAACTCTTAGAGTAATTTTCTTTGGCAATGTTTACTTAAGATCTTCTCACTTTATCCATTTTAGAAGGCTTCTAGATTTGTCTCTCATCACCCATGCCCTGAATTCATTTCTAAGTAACTTGGAAACTATCGAAAGGTTACCAAAATTCAATCAAAATCTTGAGGAACCTTTTTTCATGGACACATTTCAAGCTTGAACATTGATCATATATTGGAAAAGGTTGTTTAAATTAAAATAATATTTCTTCAAGAGCCTTAGGATTCCTTAAGATCAATTTTGAATCCTTCATCTTAAGGCCAAATTATACCAATGTTTACCCTAAATATATGTTTCTTCATTTGTACAAACCACATTTCAGATTCAAGCCATACCACCAAATGTGGTACCCATGTGACATTCATATTTGTAACGTTGGTCCCCACACATGTGGTCAGAAACACTACCCTATTGAATGACTCTTTAAATCTTCTTGATCCCTTCAAATTCTAGACTCTTAGTTACATCTTAAGTCTACTCACTCATAAAACATAAACATAGCCTCCAAATTAAGGGAAATTATCCATACTATCTCTATTTGATCCAAAGAATATTCCAAATTGACTACGATGTCATTTAATAGCATGATTGTCTTCCCATTATTGATTACCATATCATAATCCCTGGCCATGGGCCAAAATTGGGCTAGCTAATAACTAGATGATACCATGACAGTCCTAGAGCATGACCTAAAAGTGGGTCACTACCCTTCTATCACTTCCACATTTGGTGGTCCTACACATTGACCTAAATTGGACCACCTTCCCATATTCCACGTTCACCTTTCCCAGATAAAGGTATGAACTATTGAGGGAACTGAGCACAAAATGAGTGACAGATAAAGTTATACCCATTTAGTAGACTAAGAGATCTCCTGAAATGATAGACCCCCCCTAAAAGATGACAATCACCCTAGTTTAAAACAATTAACTAGATCTAGATCATAGTGTTATAGATGTTGTTTTAAACCATCATATAATCCAATTCCAAAGCTTACCCTATTCATTAATGGTTTTCCCAATGATCCATCCCTAGAATGAAGAGACCACCAATGCTATCCATATAGATGGTCCTACTGGAATATTGCATGACATGTTGGAAGCTCCCACTTTTATATCCAAAATAGAGGTAGGTACCTTTTGATATATTATATACCCTTTGCACCTAGAGAAAAATCTATTATAGGAACCATCCAACTGATGGACTGTAGACGACCAAGAATATCTTTTCAGCCACTCATAAAAGGGGGATTCAGTTATTTTTCATGCCATAACACCAAGGGTAAAACTCATAATCACTATATTATTATAAGTATAGACTAAACTTTGTGTTGGAGATATATATGTCCAACTTGTTGGTCTTCAAATTGACTTTCTAGGATCCCATATCACACTTGGTCCTATAATCACTCAACTAAAATGGTTGGATCAATATCTACCAACAAGAAACAAAGGGGAACCTTGAGGGAGGACATGCTTTCCATGATAGGGAAAGTCTTGTTGGAGAGCCACATATTCCAAAGGCAACTATCTGGAACCGAATATCCTGATGAATGCATTGTAGGTTTTTCCTCTAGCTCCTCTTGAACAACAATGAGCCCACTTCAATTCAACTACTTAGATTTAATTATGAGTTGTGAAAATTAAAAATTAGATCATCAACATATGGAGAGTCATATGCTAGCTCATTATCATATTGTTCTTGTAATATGTAACTTCATCAATTTATTGCCTTCCAGCATGGGCCATATTAATATCCACCACATACTATCTCACATAATTATTTGGTCTAACCACCCTAGGACTCAAGAATTGTGGGATGATCCCCACATGAAAGCCTAAATAAGAATCCAAGACTTATGCTGTCAAAGCCATTGAATATGAACCTTTAACCAAGGGCGCTACTTCTTACAAAATTTTCCATGTCCATCATGGAAAGTTATTGGAGTCATCTCTAGATTTCATGGATTTTACTCTGCACCTAGCCTTAGGCATAATCCATACATGGGGGAGGGAACACTATGGTTTCCTACCTATGATGCATAAGATAATGCAAATGGTAATCAATATATGAGTTATACCAGTAATCACTGAAAAACACTTATTAAAGACACCTATACAACTAATGCATCATGTTCAATATTCTCCACAAGTGGGGCCAAGATTTTAAAAAAAATCTATAACTTTCCAATGTAATTCTTCCAAAAACATGACATGCAAAGTTCCACAAGTATTCAGGAAAGGCAACTTGCTCGTTCATATCTAGTCTACTAATTTAATATGGTGAAGGAACAATAATATGACAAGATTTAATTCTAATGTTTGACTCAAACGTGTTATGTCTGACCCTAGCATGGTGTAATAAACAAGACATGGTATCCCTTTCATCCTGGACACATCTAGCTGAAAAGTTTATAGACTAGTACACTAGGAATCTCAATGAGGTATCGACCAAGGAATATTTGGAGCCAATGTAGAAAAAGATAGATGAAAGATTCTCAGTGTTTATTGGTATACAATAAGATCTTATATCACAACTAAAACTAAAAACAATAGACAGGAATCCCTTAATATCATGATAAGGGTAGCCTCACTCACAATCAATGATTTCCTCTCATTGCAATGCTTCAATACCTTTTCTTAGATGATTCACGATAGGATTCAAATTAAAATTTACATCAAAAGAGGCTTATATAAAAATACATGCTTCGCTTCCTAGCCCATACACAATCTTCAATAACAAATCATAAGTTGAGACAGACCAAGACTGTCAATGCAAAGAATGTTGATTCTAATGTAATGGCAATGTTAATTTATCCTTTGACAATAATGACAAGATATTGATGACATCTACCTAAATGGATGTAGCTCATGAGCAAACACCTCAAATCAAAAATATTTCTGTGACTTTATCATTACTACCACATATGCAATAGACTCATTTTATCCCAGTGCACAATACTCCCATTCATAGATGCAATACATATCACTATCACCATTCTTGTCACTAGTGCAACAAAATGAAAACAATACACCCCCACAAAGTGATCACAAGTAAATAGCGTATCCAAATAAGAGATTTTAAAATCCAAGGAAGTTCACTCTAATAGAGCCTTACTCAACACCATTCTGCCAACTATTTAGCATCTCTCAAAATTCTCAACTATAAGGGATCCTCTTAACCCCATACTGAAAGGGTACAATCCCAACACTAATTGTCATTGTCATCATAGTTAGGGTAATAAGATAGACACATTCTTGGCTCTCATTGATGTTGTAGAATACATGATTGAGTTAGGATAAGTCATGATAGTCCCTCCAAAATACATATCATTATAAACCAGTTTTGTGATACACATCACTATTTATGTGATATAATGAATGTTTATATATATGACTAAAAACACTTGGGATGCTTTACAACATTCCCTCCAGACTAGTGTTTTAAATAAATAAATACATAGACATACATATATATTGTCTACCTTTTATTCGATAACTAGACTTGTAATGTAATCCCCTTGTTTCTTACTATTGATCGTTTGAGTCTTTCCCTTGTTATTGTTAGGAATCAAGTGGCAATTTTTTGCCTTTCCCTTAGGGTTAATTTGCACTTCGGCATTTACCTTGGAGTTAAATGGTATCTTATTGGTCTTACACCCCATTTTTGTGTATGTGAATTGATTGACCCTTGTTCAGAGTACATTAAAAGCAGATTTGGACACCTTTATTTTATGAACACTTGAAAATTTTCTACTTTATTACTATTGTTTCTCTGAAACGTGCCTAGTGTTTATTTCTTTTACATTGACATTGAGTCATGTTTTTTTATTTAGGAAAGCAACGAAGAACTCTTCTAATTTTCTAGACTCAATTAGAAGTTCCACCAAAAAAATATGCTATCATGGGATCTTTATGTAATGGGATTGTAACCATTATCTACTTTGTCATTTTTAGATTTTCTTTGAGGTTAAGTTTTTCTTTTATGCCTATAGATACCAATGAGCCTATGCTTCAATTAATGGAATGTTATTTCTTTTATTTATATGATTGTGTGTTTTCCTCCAGGCTCCCAGGTATGAATGCTTCAATCAATGTACCATTACTTTTAGGCGGTGGTATTGGGATTGGGGTAATAATAGTTCCAGTTACAAATGAAAAAAATCATGGAACCCTTCAATAACAAATTACTTATCTCTATTCAGGAATTAACTTCATAAATAGTCTTTTATTATATTAAGTTCCATCATCACACCTTTTATTTCTTGTCCCATGGTTCTTATCTGTGACTAGTAATACATTTCTTCCTTAAAACATCACTATTGATAGCGTCAATTTCACAGAAACCCGACTCAACAAACTATTGCATTCGTTCTTTTTACAAAAAGTGGCTTTAAATTTGTGTAGGGAAAACCTTGGGCACTGGTTTAACAAACATTATCACTTTTTTCTTAAAAAGTTGGCACTATCAGATCTTAAAAGAACACAGTTGTGCAAAAATTCTATTTAAAATTATAATGTCAGTTTTTATAAAATCTGATTTTACTTGTTTTCTACAAAGTCCCTCCAAATGATATAATTGTGCTAATTTATATACCATAAAAGGACTCCATACACTCAATCAACTTCAATACATATGTAATAAAATTGTAACACTAAAATATAGTATAACTTGTTATCAAAACAAGTGACATTGTATGTAAAACATGAGAGCCACTTAATTTACAACATATAACGTCATTGTTTAAAAATAACGACACTTTGGATGCCACATATAGGTTCTTTTTTGAAGAAAAAAGTGATGTTGGATTGAAAACCAGGCACCACTTATTTACCACCTTATTGTCTTGTAAAAATATTGTCTCAATAGGATATCATATCAAGTGATGTTGGATTAAAAACCAGGCACCACTTATTTGCAACCTTATTTTTGTAAAAATATCATCTCAGTAGGATATAATATCACCCAACCCCCAAACAAACTATTCAATTTGTATTCACATAAAATCCTTCTTTTTTCTTCATGTTGGTGATGTTCGGGGTTCTTGGAAGCCAACACATGTGTCGTGCTATCCTAGAGCTTGTACTTTGCTCTGTTAAGACACACAACCTCTTATTTATGAAGTTTTTATGCTTCATGTAGGTATATTCTTTATCTATATCTCAATTTTAATAAGGTATGTGCTCGATGATGTTAACTTTCTCAAACATACATGTGTTAAATGGTGATAATTGACAGAATTTGAATGCATGATATGACATTGAATGCCATGACCATATTTCTATAAAATTAATTTTTTTATAAATTTTGTTGGTGAGTGATACATTTTGAATGATTTTTAAACAAATTGTATAGATCAATTTTGTTGAAGAATGATTATTATAAACTAATAGATGTGTTGAATGAATGATATGAAATAAATAGTTTATATGATAATTTTTTTGTTTAATGATTAATGAATAATGAATATAGGATTTATGTTTTGTTATATTAACAAAAACTATTTAGATTTTAGTGGTTAATTGTCTAACTCAAATTATCTTAGAGTTTTTTGCTTAACAAATGAATCCAAATTCATTTTAGGTGTAGAATTAAGGTATATATTTTTAATCTAATTTATGAAACTAATAATTATAAATCTTTTATTGGCTTAGAGACCCATCCAAAATTTATAGATTATGAGTAATTTTTTGATAGTCCATGGTTTAGGGATTTTTTAAACATTTAATCTCATCTAATATGTAGGTGTATAATTTGTTTTTCGTAATCAAGAAAACTTTGATAGCATTTCCTCGTTGGTTCTCTAGGTGCATATGTAGATGGCTATATAGTTTCCAATCTATGTACTTTGAGAGCTTATGGGAAATGCTATTGACATCTTTGGGAAATTAAACACATATATACACTTACTATGGAGACTATTTGTTCAAAAATAGTATAGGTGGTATGCATAAATAAATACTAATTAGTTTTCTCTCAACCAAAAATAATTTAATATATAATTTGTATATTAAATGCTTAGTTGTCTATCTAATTATCATGTGATTTAGAAAATGGATTGGATTTGTATGCCCATCAAAAAATGTTGCACTCTAGAGTTTGGAAAAGGTCTTGATGAATTTTTCATAATTTTTGACTACGTAAGAAATGACTCAATGATAGGTTCTATTATCCAATTTGAAATTGCGGTAACAATTTAAAAGTTGACAATTTTATGGAAATTAAAAATCATATCATAGATAATAGGATCGTACAAGGCTATATCGAATGTTATTGGCGTGGAGAGAATTCTAATTATAGACCAAGAAATATCAATTGTAATTGTTTTGTTGAAGATGAAGAAGATATGGAAAAAGATGATGTCAACACTGAGGTGGTTCAAAATTATATAGTTGATGCGATGCCAGGTAGTTATGGGGACAATATTTTCGATCTATCTTCTTATTTACAAACATTATCCATGATGTAGAGAAATAGTTATATCCATGTTGTAATAAGTGCATGAGTTTGATTGCTATGATAACGTTACACACTTAAAAGCTAATAATAGGTGGAGCAAAATAAGTTTCATGTATTTGTTTTCTTTATTGATAGAAATTCTTTATGAAGGGAACGAGCTTCCAATTTGAAGATATACAACAAATAAAATGATGGGCCCATTGAGAATGAGGCTAAGAAGATACATGCATGTCTGAATGATTGTATTTTATATCAAAAGAACTATAGTGATCCTAAAAATGTACAAATATGGTTTGTCAAGGTACAAGATGGCGAGTTTGGCTAAAGCAAAGAATGACTCTCCTACAAAGATGATGTGCTATATGCCTATAATACCATGATTTTAGTACTTATTTACTAATTCTAAACATGTGTGGAATCTATCTTGGCATGCATAGTTAAAGAAGGATGATCACAGGGTCCTACAACATGTGTTTGATTCACCGCAATGGAGAAAAATTAATTTATTGCCCCCTTGTTTTGGTGAAGAAGCAAGAAACTTAGATTTGTACTTTGTACTGATGGGATAAATCCTTATAGTAAATTAGGTAGCCATCATAGAACTTGGCCTTTTCTATTATTATATACAACCTTCCTCATTGGTCGTGTATGAATAATAAATATGTCATACTATCAATTGTTAATACCAGGGCCCCTATAACATGGCAATGATATTGATATTTACCTTAAAACTTTGATTGATAACTTGATAAAGTTGTGGGAAGCATGTGTTATAACATGTGATGGTTTATGTGAAAAGATCTTGAAAATGCGTGATATGTTGTTTTGCATGATTAATAACTTTCCAAGTTTAGAGAATTTGTTTGAATACATGGTAAATGGATCAAACATGTCTTGTATGTGAAGCAAACATTGGTTCAATCCAAATAAAAACATGGAAGAAAAAATGTGTATGTTGTCCTTTGAAGATTTCTCCCGCAAGTGCATCCTTATGAAGGCAACACAAATCCTAATGGATTAATTGAGAAACAAAGAAGCCCAAAACATATGTCAGGGAATATTTTATATGAAAGGGTTAAAGACATTATCAATTTATTTGGTAAGAGGCAATGTTGTGGTAATCCCAAGAGTGAATAGTCTTTATACTAGAAGAGGTAAATATTATGGGATCATCCTTACTGGATATTTTTGTCAATTAGACATTACCTTGATATCATGCATGTTGAGAGAAATGTTTGTGAAAGTGTCATTTGTATGATACATAATATACGATGGTAGACTAAAGATGGCATCAACTCTATAATTGATATAGATGCAATGGGTATGAGAAAAGAATTATTAGTGGAGATGAGTGGTATCCATGGATATTTACCCCTAACTCCTTACACTTCATCAAAACATGAAAAATAAGACTTTTTGTGAGTTCTTGCATAATATTAAGGTTCCATGAAGATGCTCTTCCCAATATCAGTAGAGTGGGCTTGAAGAAAGATCTGATATTGATAGATCTTAAATCTCATGATTGCCAAACTTGAATGCAATAAATTTTACGTGTGTCTGTTTGATCCATAGTGATAAAGAAGGTAAGGCTTACAATCACAATGTTCTATTTTTTCTTCAACTAATTATGGAAGAAAGTGATAAATCATGGTATTCTCAATAATTTCAAAAAGATATGATTGTTATCCTATGGCATCTTGTAATGTATTTTCCTCCTTCATTCTTTAATACCATGGTTCATCATCTAGTCCATTTAATAGGGAAGTAAAGATGGTGTGTCTTGTTTTCTTACATTGGATTTATCCCTTTGAATGGTACATGAGTTTTTAAAGGTGATTTTCAAAATTATTGTTGTCCTAATGGGAATATTATCGAGGATTATATGTCTAGGGAGGTAATAGACATTTGCATTGATGTTTCAAACTATAGTGAAACTTGTGACAGTCTATATTCCTATCACACTGAATCTCAATGTGGCAAGGGAACTCTAAGGAAAGGAGTGGAAGGAATTAACTTTGAGTTATGGGAACATGCACAGTTGTATATTTTACACAACATCAATGAATTGGGTGTTTATATACCAAAGACACTAATATTATCAAGACAAAGTATCATTGATCCATTTCAATGTGGTTTTCTAGAGGGCATAATTAAATATTTATCAAGTAGTTTGAAGATTAAGTGTTTAGTTGAATATCTCAAGCATTGAATGATGTTGTTGAGAACATCAAATGGCTCATGTTTCAACCAAAGATGAATGTCATATCATTTGAAGGGTATGACATAAATGGATTTTCTTACTAAACAAAGAGTCGAGATGAAAGCAGTCTAGTCACAAACTATAGGGTCATTGTTTAATCTTCTTCATTGTATTTTTCTTGAGCTAAATTTGAAAGACCATGAGAAGCTAAGATGTTATATCATAGTGTCATTGAAGATATAAGAATTTGACTATGCAAATTTTAGAGTTCTAGTTTTTAGGTTTCAATGGGTTGATAAAAATAACAGATTTCTAGATGGTCAGTTGGGTTTCACTTTGTTGAATTTTCAAAAGTGTGGCAGGAAATATGAGCCATTCATCATGGCATCATAAGAAAACGAAGTATTCTACATTGATTACCAGACAAATATTTTTTTTCTTTCATTCTTCATGAAAAAATATAGTTTATTACACATTCTATTAATGAAGAAGAATAATATGGTAAGTATGATAATTGCGGTCCATTTTCTTTTTTTTTCCAAGTGTAAGTGTTAAAGTAAATGTCGATGCATACAAAAATGTCAAGATTGTGTTGAACGAATTTTAGTTGACTAACAACCAACCAATATTAGATGCATGTTTTTTATTCATTTTATTATTAGTCAAGTTAACATACATTTTATAAGTCTACAATTTATTATCCTTATGTCTATAGTTATCAATTTTCCTGCAAACTAATATAGAAAGGAAAGTGAAGTTGAGCACTTTGAGCATGACCAACAAAAGGAGGTTAGCATTGATGTTGATGATTTTAGTAGTGATGATGCTTCTTGTAGTGCTAAGAGTATTAGAGGGACCACACTGATAGGTAGGTTGCAGGAACTTGCAGTAAAAAAAGGAGAAACTAGTCATACAATTTAATGACACATGAGCACCTATTGGGGAAAATGTTAATGCTTTCAGGTACTGTGTAAGAGGTTACTATAGATAGTAAGGTGGAAATAATAATGGAAAGTTGGAAAGAAGTTGATGCTTCTCTAAACGAGTTCCTATGGAAGAACATATCTGTGAGTTTTACTAACTTTATTTGCTTAGTTATTAGTATATTGATTTGTTGTTTATTTTGATGCCATTTTCCAATTATTATTAAAGTAACATTATTGTTTAGTCAATTTTGATCTATATGAAAAAGAAGATAGGAAAAATGTGATACGATTGTGTGGCGTATGGTGTAGGGATTTTGAGACAATCTCACCCAGAATTATCTAAATAATCGTAAGAAAAAAAGTTGCTGATAAAAATATAGTTCTATTGTTTTCATGGCATGGGACATGTTTGTTGCCCATAGGTAGTCAAATGATTTAAATGTAATGATAATTTTGATATATTATATAACCTTTTATTACAATTTGTATGTTTTATAGAAAGGTAAACAATATGCTTTGAATTGATTAGACTATCCATGACGCTCCTAAAGAAAAGTAGGCCAAGAATGTGTATAACCATCAATCGGGGTCTGTTGATTCTTTCTATTAAAGGAAAATATAGGTAAAACAAGTCTCCTTTTAGGAAGAGTGATGTGCAACTCTAACTCAGTATCCATGCTAACAATGAGATTTGAGTGAATGCTAGAACAAATAAAGAAAGTGAAATTTTCAACCCTGCAACTAAAGAGGTGACACAAAAAAGACAAGTAAAGGTCAACTCTCAAGATCATTTATTTAATTTATTTCTATTTTTGGTTGAATTAATTATTATAATATATGCTTTTATTATGATTAGAAAGAGCTATATGAGAAAAGGAAGGACGTAACATTTATCCTGAATGGATGCATGGATCAACTAACAGTTCTTCTTGGTATGGAGGAGTGTCATGGACATGTCAGAGAATTAGGAGGTAGCATAGGACTGAAATCCTATTTTGGTTTATCTCAAAAGAAATATAGATCTTGTCGTAAAGGAGTTTTAACACGAGTTCAAGTAGAACCATTCATTGAAATTAAAAGAACCAATATGTTCATTTCAATCTACTCATCCTGCTCAATCTTCTCAAACTCCACTGTACTCAAGTTATGAGGTACAGGCAACTGAAGTTGTATGAAGGTCATGGGAATACTCTCAATGATTTTCCAAAGCATCCCAGTGTATGTTTGTTATATAGTTGTGTTAGTGTATGATATACAAACATTATTATTGGTATATAGTTTATACTAATTAGATTGTAGCTGGGTACAAGTTGCATACTTCAATTCATGGAGCTTAAATACAATGTAGTCATAGAGAGCCAGGTTTACCACCTCAGTGAGATATTGCATTTCCAATCAATTCCCACTAACGTTTCTTGTATCTCTATAAATGTTTTTCATAAGGGAATCAGGGACACATCACTATCCATATATCATAGTGAATTACACACAATCAAAGAAATAAAGGGAGTTGAGGTCGGGTGGCCTAGCAACTGGATTCTCTATGATAAGGTACATTAGTTGTTATATTATTTTTTTTTATCTCTATATATATAAATATGAATTCTTTGATGCATATATGCATTTTAACATATCCATAAGCCTAAAAGCATGAAGCATGTTGGTCTTTATCCTATGCCTACACTGTCGTTGATTATGGAATCCATTGCTTGACAAGTTGGGGAGTAAATGTAAAAGTTTACATTAATTCTTATCCAATCATAAATTGGGAGTCAATATGATGACTAATTTAATTGCAGACACAATAGGGCAAGCAATCAGATTTTATGTCTTTTTATTGATGTTCAAGAGTTGTTTGGTATGATTGACTAAATACTTATATATTAGAAGTATGGATATGGTAAGGATAGTTTTAATATTGGAAAGACCTATATCTATTTCTAATTGATTTCTATACTAAATGATAATGATATTACATAACGACTTACATATGGAGACTGTAAACTTCAAATAAACAATATTGGATTCTTAGTTTCTTTGATAATCACTATGGTGGAAAAACATATTTCCAATATATGTGGAAATTTTGGAGCTTTAGTTAAATATTTTTCTAGTGCGGTAAAGGTCATTATTATAGGTCCTTTCAATGATGAATAAGTTTTTATTATTCTAGATCCTTTCAATATCAAGTAAGTTTCTACTGTGTAATCTTTGTCTTCATTGTTTTCCTTTTTCTTGTTCTGAACCAGGCATTGGGAATTGTTGGTGATTGTCTCAACCTTAATAATTTTTTATTACCTTGATCAAGGGGGAAAAATGTCGAGGGGACACAAACTGATCTAGCCATGAAGTAAATGTTAATATTTATTTATCTATAAATTAATGAATATTTCTTCATTATGATATATCTATCTATTCAACTATATTAATCATTTATTTTGTAGTGGTATAAGCGCATTCAAAGAAAGTGGATGATGATAGTTTCAAAATCTACGTCAATGAGTTTGAAGAATGTTGAGGAAGTTTGATGATGTAAAATGTTATGTCAATTTTTCTCATAGTAATTTATTAAAGTTAAATATAATTTGAATTTTTAGTGACATGTAAAAAACAATGACTAGGTGTATATATGTTATGATAAATACATGAAAGACTTTATCCAGAAACCATCACAAGATATTCAAACTATTGATTAGGTAAAAAAGAATTGGATCATTAATTTCAATTTAATTTTAATTATAATAATCTTTTATAATACATACATTTGTTTTTTAAATCACTGACACTTAAAGTTACACACTAGATGTTTTAGTTGTACTTCAAGAAGAATTGGAAGATTCTATTCTAAAACATGTTCATCTTTTTTTTACCTTAATGTTGTAACATAGGTCAAGTTATCTAGTTCAAACTCATAACTACAATGTTTTTTGCATGTTAGATTTAACTTTAAATATTATGTCAGTTGTGGTTAATACAATCTCCTTTTATACTTATGAATGATGATCTTCTTTGAAATGTGTGAATAATGTGGAATTTGTGTGAATGATTTGGAATGTGTCAATGCATAATATGAAACCAAATGATGTGATTCAATCATTATTTTTGTGTTCATGTGCATAATTTGGTGATGAATGCATAAATTCATTTAAATGGAAGTGAATTTAGATTCTAGTAAGTCATTTATATGTATTTGAGATTTACATAACAGTATTACATGTTTTCATTACGTTGCATGTTTGGTTTGAATCTTTGAGTAGTAGATTTTCGTAGGGAAAAAATCATATTCATAGAATCCATTTTTTAATAAAAATAAGACTATAAGTGCATAAAGTCATTTCCAAAAAATAGGTATTTTATGTCTTTACAAAATTTGATGGATAAGTTTATACACGTTGTGTCAATGTTTTAAAAAATTTATTCTATATCTCAACAAATTACTTTTTTTGAAAAAAAATCACGTCATATCTTAACTAGTAGAGTTTGTTTTTTTTAATAATCAAAGATATAAGTATTCACAAAACTCGTTGCATAGATAGTATTGTGTCGCCTTTTTTAAAGAAAATTGACATAGTAGTTTGTCTGTTGCCTTAGTTTCTTCATGCTTCAAAATTGACACTACTCAATTCAATTAGTTTTTTTGTTTAAAGTGACTGTATACTCATAAAAAGTGAGGCAATATTCTATTTTTTTTTTCTAGTTCTAATCTAATGAATCTTTCTACCTATCACTTTTAATGCTCTTGATACCTATGTAGGTTTGGAGTTAACATTTTTTATCAAGATCCAAAAACTCAAAGTTATGTTATTTCATTTTTGTAGTTTTATGTCCGATATGGATCACATTTCGAATTATATCAATAATTATGATGCAATTCAATTTCAGTTGAAATGAAGACCTCAGTTTGAAATTTATAATGAATGTAGTTTTTAATTCAACCCTTCTATAATGGGTCTTATAGGGGTCAGACATTGGAAAATTTAATGCCTCATGAAAGTCATCATTCACATCCGGTTGACTTGATTTCTGACAACAAATTTCGCTTTGGTACTCATTGGCAATCTAGAGCTTTTCATAATTCTTTTATATTCTCTCTCTTTCCAGTTGATTGAAAAAAACACCTCTCATGTTTTCTTTCCTAATCAATTGGTTTTTTCTATCTAGACTAGTTTCTTCACAATTTTCCAACATGCTAGTTGCTTCAACTCAGTTTCCTATATGTTTTCACACTCTACAATCCCCTCATTAGAAACAAGATTATTATAATAGTCAATGAGGTAACACTAATCTAATTTCTAATTTCATATCTTTTTTTCTCCTTTTAGACCTCAATTTGCAAGTGTTGTTGCTTTAGCTTAGAAGGATAATGCCAAAGTCCCAAGTTCATTTCCCTACAAGGATGAGTAAGAGGTGTAATAACTAAAGGAGCCCATCCTTTAAATTCTTGTAGAAGGCATCAAATAAGGATGCCTAAGAATGACATGTTGTCAAGAGGCTCTCATCTTGGTATTCTCATTGCTAATGCTAACAACTAAGATCTTGCTAATGTTGCTCTAATTTTTTATTTATGTTTTGATGTTTGTATCTGGGTTGTTTTAAATGATCCCCAACCCCTTTGTGATATATAAACACTTAGGCCAGCCCCATCAACCATTTCTTACTTTTCCCATTTATCTCTTCCACCTATAAATAGTGAATCCCTACCTATATTCATCACAGTCGTTGCGTTTATAATCATTCATTATTTGTATATAATATTGGAATCATTTATAAAAAAGTGGTTCCACCATATGATTTTGGCAACTAACAACCCCACTCTAACAACCTTTCATAATAAACAATAATTTTGTAATACAAAATCACACTAAAATTACTTAATACATGTGTCATGCTCAACTTCTTGATTGGAGATTTGTTTGTACTCTGGTTCCTTAAAGTTTCCATGTGATGACATTTTCTGTAATCTAGCTTGCACCGCAAGAAAGTCAGACACCCTAACTACATCAAACAATCATCAATTCGACCTGACCTACATTATAAATACTACTGGTGGCTATTCCTGTTAATATATATGTGCCTCTAGTCAAATGTATTCCAAGCATCTCATGGGTACCATGGACTATATCTTTTTGAGATCTCAAGTTGTCTTTTCCCTCATTAGGTAATATTTTTAAAGGTAAAAAGGAACTATTCAGCTATCTATGAATCTTATGTTTTGTATAAGACAAATGAATACCGCTTTATCTATGTGAATTATGTAATAAAGCACATAGTTGCTTCCTATATTCCTTATGAATTACACATTTCAAGCATTCTTAACAAATCATCATCTAGTGGTGATTACTTGAATAATAAACTAAGTCTACTCGCTCACTCTAATTTAGTCCACTCTGGAGACTACTTATGCAATTAGGGTTTCCTCTATCCTTCACATCAACAATAGGAAGACTACTCGACCTCCCTTGAGGATCTAACTATCCTCTTGATTGTGGATTATACAATAAGGAGATGAGAGACCTAATCTTAGAAGATGACGAGGAGATATCTTACTTCACCAAGTGGGAGTGTTGCAAAGATGGGGAAAGAAAGTCAAGGATAACACCACTACCTAAAATGACTTATTGTTTGAAGGACATCTCTTGAAAAAATTAGGATGACAATGGAGGTATATACACAAAATCCTTTCAATTTGAATGTCCTATAATGTATAATGGAGCAAAGATGGAAACTACAAATGAAGGTAGTTTTCAGCCAAATTGAGCATATCATCCAGTGCACATAGGTATGACAAAAGAAAAGTGGTCAAAGGAGCACCATGGAATTTTGATAAGAATCTGTTGCTATTGAAAGAGTGACTCTGGGAACACAACCATCCTCTATTGTCTTCAGTGGCTACCCTTTCTAGATACACCTATATGATATTTCCCTTTGGAATAGAAAATTAGAAGAAATAGTATAGCAACCAGAGGAGAGTTCTAAATGTCAAGGAGGAGGAGGAATGGACTAGGTTGAAGAGGGTTAAAATAGTGCTTAACATAAAAAAAACCTTTGAAGATAGTCTAAAGAAAGATGTGAAGGGGGATGTCGTAGATATTTTAACCAAATTTGAAAGACTTCCAACCTTTTGTTATCACTATGGGAGAATCTGCCACTCAGATCAAGAGTACCCATGACTCAAGGAAGAGAATCTAGCAACTTTATGAAAGTGGGTTTCTAGCTAAAGGCATCACCGAAATGTGTTTGAAGGATCAAGAATTACAGGATGTATGAAGGACTGAAGATGAATTATTTTTATAGTAGCGAAGAAGGTGAGGATTAACAAAGACCCAAGGACCAACAATAACAAATATGGTTGTGTGTTTGGGGTCACAAAAACAAGAATATAGGGAACAATGGACAGTTTACATGCCTAAATATATGAGGAAGGGTTATGATAGGGAGGGTGAAAATGGTAGCAACAATATACATTATCCCCCATAGAAAGAACAATGAAGAAAATAGAGAAAACTTCAATTGCATGTTGACTATTTATGATATTAACCAAGAGGAATCATAAAAATTTATTGCAATTCATGAAGATTCCGAGAACAATCGGAATGTTATTTCTAGCAGGATGAGGGAATTAAATTCTAATACAAGACAACTTCGAGAGTGTAACAAACTAAATAATATTAAAATTTTGGGGGTTGGGGGATGGTAAGGAGCCAACATGATAATAAGTATTTAAAACACACTGCCAACAACAAGAAGAGGAAGGAAACTAACCAATATGGACGGAAAGAAGAGACGAAAAAGAGAGTACGAAAAAGAGGGTGTTCCAAATAAAATAAAGAACCAACACAGAAAGCTAAAAGGACAATAGAAGATGAATTGTTTAAGAAAGGGGGGTAGAGGAACAATGAATAAAGAAACAAAAAATGGGAAGAAATGACATAACGTCTATGGTATGAGAGGATTACTCTCAAGTAATGGTGGTTGTTGAGTATCAACATCGTGAAGGGAATTTTGTCTTAGAATTTTCATGGGTTGGGACATCACTTGATAATTTAGACTCTTCAATAGATTTGTTTGAGTGAATTCCCAGATGTTGTGTTCCAATTGGAGATGATTATTAGTCACATTGACTTGGAAAAGACAAATAGAAAATATGATTTTTTTCAACATGGTTTGTCTGAGTAGCAAAGGTAGATCAGGTGGGATGGGCATGTGGTAGGGAGTATCAATATCAACACCATACCTTACTCTAGAAATCACCACTATCCCTAAACTGAGGGTTATGGAAGAGTAAGTAAATTATGTTTTCCTCTAGTGTATGTATGGGTACTCAATGGACAGAAGTACAAAACCTGGTGTTTGGTGAATGTCACTATGAATGGTAGAAATATGATATGGAGGACTTCAAGGAAATTATAAGATTTTATAAAAAAAGAGGGATATTGGTTGTCATATTAAAGACTTTAGAGTTGTGGTCAATAACTGTAATACTACTGAAATGGGTTTCTACAGGAATCCTTTCAAGTAGAGGAAGGGACTAGAGGAAGTACTACTATATTGGAGAGGCTAGAGTAGGATTTGACCAATGACACCTAGTGTACCATCTTTCCAAATGTGGGGGTTAAACATATCGTAGTTATCAAGTTAGATCACGCCCCCATATTTTTACGTACTTTGAAGGAACATATGAATATGTACAAGACGCCCAAACTCAAATCGAAGAGTTATTGGCTCTACAATGAGGGTTGTAAGGACACTTTTAAGGAAGTGTAGGGCAGTTGTAGGTTAAAGTTGGTAATTGAGAAGATTACAGTTTGTTCTTGAAAACTCAACTCATGGGTTAGAAACATACATAGAGATATCAACAAAATGCTCAATGTTGTCAGAGCTAGGTTGGAAGCTGAGTAAAATGAACATATGAGTAAGGATATTCTAGAAAGTTGTAGAACTGTGAGTGGAAAGGTGATTGGCCTTCTGAATCTAAATGAGAGACTTTGTTACATGAGGGCCAAGGCTAATGAGATGAAGTAGGGTGATTGTAGCACCTTTTATCCACACAAAAAACATCATAATGTAGAAACACAATGCATTAATGATGTTAAAGCTTGACACAAGGAATGCAAAATATGAGGTTGAGGATATTACTTATCATAAAAAAATATTATGAGGAATTTTTCACCTCCCATGACACCTAGAATCCCAAAAAAGACATTGTTGGCATTACAAATCATATCATTGAAAATTGAACAATAAGTTCCAACTAAAGAAGAAATATGGGAGGCTTTGTCCCAAATGCACCCAATGAAAGCCCCTAGCCTTGATTGTCTACATAGGTTTCTTCCAACATTTCTGGGATATATTTGAGGAATGACATTTTTGAGATAGTGGTAAAATTGTGGAAAGGAGAGTGAAATTTGGAGGGGATCAGTTCGACTGACATAGCCTTACACCAAAGTGCAAAAATACAGAAAATATGAATGGTTGTAGGCCTCTCATCCTCAACAACACTATTTATAATATGATCTCCAAGATGTTGGCCAACCGATAAAAGCCTTACCTCTAAAATCTCCTTCTATTAATCAAAGAACCTTTTTATTGGGCCACCTCATAACGTACAATGCCATTGTAGCTTATCACATGTTATATACCATGAAGAACTGATGAAATGGGAAGCATGGGTACATGGGGGTCAAGTTAGACATGAGAAAGGCGTGTGACAAAGTGCAAGGATTGTTTATCAACATGTTATGGAAAAGATGGGTTTTAGGTCAATATAAGGTAAGAAAATCAAGGAGTACTACAACTCCTCTTCTTTCTCTTTCATTATCAGGGGGTGTAAAAAAGCCTAGATAAACAAAAAATATGGCTTTTCTAAGGCTCCCACATTTCACTTTAGTTATTTCCTTTTTATGTAAATTATCTCTCCATTTTTATAGATAAAGTGGAATAGGATGTCATCATTCATGGGGTACGAGCAAACAAAAGAGGCCCAAGAATCTCTAATCTTTTCTTCACTGATGATTTTTTGCCAAACCCCACCCATTGGAACTATCCTTGATTGCCAGTTGAACCATTCACTATGAGAGAGCCTCAAATCCGAAAGTTAACTACAATAATCAGATGTGGTATTTCCTAAAAATATCTCAAAAGAGGCTAAGAAACCAATTCTTGACATACTCAATCTGTTATAGGTGAGAAAACATGAAATATACCTGGGGATCCTATAGTGATTCACAAGTCGAAGAAAGTGGTATTCAAAGGAATCAAATATAAAGTGTGGAACAAGATCAAAGGATGGCAGTAAAGATGTCTAAGTCGGTCTAGAAAGGAAACTCTTATAAATCCAGTCAACCAACCTATTCCTACCTATATGACAAATCTTTGTTCAGCTCCTGATTACTGTCATTGAGGACAAAAACAAGCTGATTGCAAATTTCTAGTGGGATTCATCCTAGACAAATTGGAAAAGTCACTAGGTAACCTAGAGGAAAATGTGCCTATCAAAGAATGAAGGGGTATCGGTTTTAGTGATTTACAAACTATCAATATCTCTCTTATGGAAAATCAAGCTTGGAGACTTCTTGTTGACCCTCTCTCTAGTAGATCAAATCCTCAAAGACAAATATTAAAAATACAAGAGGCATATAGAGGTTACAACCTTGGCCTTATATGCTGCACTTTATGGGGAGAAAAATCTCTTCTTATGGATGATATAAGATGGAAATTAAGAGGGGGGAATTAATTTATGGAGTGACAAGTGGCTACCCAACAGTAAGTAGTTGTAGATAGAATAAATGATAGTGATGATTTGGAAGACATCTGCATAGACTACCTAATTGATATGGGGAGGAGATCACTACTTATAAAATTAGCACTTCGTTCTCAGAAGAAGACAGAGAGGTTCTTAAGATTCCTTTTTTCCCTGACGGAGATGATAGTTGTACTAGGATATGCCAAATAATGACTTGTTCTCTACCAATATTGCATACTACTTGGGTTCTATCATGAATGTGTTACTTGGGGATAATTTTGACATGTTAGATGGGTGGGAGGAGACGTGGAGAAGCAAATTCTCACCAAAATTTTAGCATTTAAATTGGAGATCGTGTGCAATTTAGTTATTTATGAAATTGAACATTTACAACATACATATTTTGGATGTTGAAAATTGTTGCCTGTGCACGGTTGATAAAGAAGCCACTTTCCTTGTTTTATTCACCTAACCACTGGTCAGTGAGATATGGCATGGAAGTTTTAATCTTGACTTAGTGCATGAGCTACCTAATATGGATATGATTGAGATATAGAGTTGGGTGTTCAAAAAATTAAACTTAAAGGACCTTGTTGGCTTCATGTCTCGATGTATCTTGTTCTGGAGCTCTAGGAACCTCAGATACCATCTTGAACAAGACATGAACCAATTTTTCATAGCTATAGGTCTCACAAGATGGGATTCTAGCTATCAGAGTGATATTCCCTTGCGTATTAAGTTGTGTATAGGGGCAGATCCAAAGGGGAGCAAGTAAGGGCCATGGTGTAATATCCTAAAATTTGGGTAAACTTGAATTATATAGGACTTGATTCGATTAGATAATTCCCTAATTATAACTGATGGGATAATAATATAATCCACTTTGTGGCATGGGTGCAACCCATGGCCCAAGTGAGGCTCATAAGACTATTTGCTTTGCAAATAGGTCCTTGTAGCACAAGTCTAAGAATTAAGATATTTCCTACATAAATAAATAATAATTACTATAGAAAGTTAGATAATTAAAATATGCAATAATATGCAAGTTTTCAAAAGAAAATCAGATATGTTATGTTTAATATATTAAAGGATTAATTATCTGACATGAATGGTAAAACAAGGTTTGAGGCATCAAATAGTTATATCGTGGTCTAACTTTTCATATAATTGAAGATAATGACAAAACTAAGATTATTGTGAAATTTGAAAGAAAAAAGGCCTTTCCATGTGGTATGAGTATATGATTTAAGGATTTACTATAAGAGTAAGTGTTTTCTATTAATATAATTCTAACAAATCCCAAAAATGGTATATAGGTTGGTAAAGACATTAATTAGTTCCCATCCAAATTTCATAGCCACATGATGTTCCTAGCAACTTATGGAAATTTGAGAAGGTTAATGGACCTACTTGTAATAATTAAATGTTGTCCCATTTTAGAAGCGAGAGAAAACATGCATCTAGAAATATCCTTTGATACCCAATCTATCCCAATCTAAGATTAAGTCATTATAAGGTTTCATTTAAAGTTAGAAGTCAATTGTAGGACAAGGGAGAGAGTTATAAATTTTATAACTTTTCCTTAAGTGAGTGACTAATCGATATATGACTTATCTATCACATTTAATATAACTGGGAATATAGGGCATGTCTTCTTTAACTATTTCCTACCTATGTGGTTGCTAGATTGCAGATTGAATGGCTTAGAAGCCATCTCCTACCTCCAGGTCAGATTTGGAAACCAGGCTACAGTAGTGTACCAACCCTGACTTCTATCCCTCTCTCTCCAATCGGTGATCAGAACTAGAAGTTTCCCCTTTAGTTTTGGGAGTAATAAAAAATCCATTCATCCCTAACTTTTTCATGTTTTCACATAGGAATTGGGACTTTCCCTAATGGTCCTCAAGAGACAGGCTCCATGAAAGGCTGGCTTGCGAAGCCATGCCTATATAAGGGTCACTACCCTTTGAGAAAGGAAGAGATATGTTAGGAGACCTAGAGGAACTCAAGGGACCCTATCTTATCCCCAAATTCCATCCCAAAGAAAACCGACAATGGGTTCATCCTCTCTGATGTGCTACCCCTTTGTTCGGCTTCTGGTCCATACCACTTATGTCCTCCTTTCTCATCAGAAAAGTCATATCCATGTTTGGACAACTAGGGTGATGGTCACCATTTCATCGGTTGCACCATTGGCGCCTGAGGAACAAAAGTCAATGGTTTGGATGACCATGACCATGACCATGGAGCTATGGGTCGCAGATCACAAGATTAGGGGGAATAAGACAAAGCCCAACAATTTTTCTTTCCTACCACCATATCGGTTGTTTAAGGTATGGGGTAACACTATATTTTGGTTTCAAGTTTAACCCCATCCACATGAGTGTAAGGTGATAAGGTGGAGTGAACTGATATGCTCAACCCCAACCCCACAAATGACTAAGCTTGTACAAATGATGGTATAATACTGACATGTCAGTGTATTATTCGTCAGATTAATGTGTAACATGTAAAAATCATGACTAATTATTGGTAGCTCCAATCATGACAAATTATATACGAAAGTTGATCAGTAAAATGAGTGGAACACAAAAAAAATATAATTGATACCTAATTCTACTCTAAATTCCACGAGTATAGTTAATATATGATGAAGTATTGATTAGTAAGTGGAAACCCTAGAATTGATGCTTTAGGAGTTGTATACAATGAAAGATTTTATTGTTATTGTAATCTCATATTTCTGAATATTATAGTAATTCAAGATGATCATAATTATAATGATGATAATTAGGGTATCCAAAGTGAATAATCATGCATATGAAGAATTAGGGTTAAAGGTCATAACTTGCTATGTCATTAAGGAACATAATTGAATCCAAGTGATCATAATGAAAGGGCATGTTGGATATAGTGATTAGGGTTTGACCCAATGTTTAATATGTGGTGGAACTAGGGTTTGTACCCTTATTCCCTATAGATTAGGGCCCGAGTAGGGTTTAATCTGATTAATATAATGATGACGCTTTAGAATTTACATACATGTACATTAAATGTTGAATTGCTTGGATCCCTCTTTTCTTGCTTGATTGGATGATATGCTTAAAGTATGATTGCATAATCTGCATGGTTATACATTGAGGTATGTAGTTATAATTAAGACTACTCACAATATCATTTGTTAGTGATTTCTGAAGATTTGTTGAGGTTTGAATAAATAAACTAATGGATGTTTATTTACATTTTTCTCCATGATAATGCCACTATGAGTATAATATAAATATGAGAATATGTGAATAAATTAGTTTTTATTTGCAAGTAATTTATTATTCATATGTTGTTATATTACTTGCACACTTTCACTTGCACCCCATGTACACAGTAAATTTCGACGTATACTGAACCTCTCTTTATTTCATGTTGTTTCATGTATGCAAGATATGAAGATATCAAGATATTATAAACCAGATGAAATTACCTAAACACATTAAAGATAAGTAAAGGAGGGTTATCTAGATACTTCTTCTCAGTATATGTTAGTTCTCATATTGAAAATTCATGTAACTCCTTAGTGGAGTAACATTGTATAACTTGTAAATAATATTTTTGAATTAATAAAAATTATTTGCTATTATTTTATTTGATAAAATATGGATCCTAGGGAATTTAGGTATTGGCTCTCAACTTGAAGGTATTTCCTTAATTGGGGAACACCAAAAGTGAGGCTATTACATTTGGTATTAGAGCTCCAGATTTTTCAAATAATATTTAATAGTTTATAATTTCAAGTAATCCGTAGAAATATAAGGAAACTTATTAAGATATGACCTGATAGTAATGGTGTTTAGAAGAGGTCTTGGCTTTGCTGGATGGAAATATTTTCCTCTGCTCCATTAAGATTGTATATGAGGACTCCCTTATCCAATATGAACCCGACTTGGCTAGAACCTAGGGTTTTACTGAAGTAATGTTTCCTCTAAGTCTTCTCATCTTTAATTTCATCAACTTCTCATCCTCTTGCTTAATAAACCCTAAAAGATAGTTCCCCCCATCTCAAGTTAGGTTTTTTTCAGAAGAAGTAATATTAAGGCATTTTCCACCAATTAGTGTACATGTAATGTAGAAATAATGGTAAAATGAAGAAAATTTCTTATGGGTTTTCCTAGCAAGGGTAACTCTAGATGGAGCTTGGGTTGTTTTAGGAAAACCCTTAGTTGTTCAAAGGAGTCATAAAACTCTAGAGTGTAGGGGTTGTCCCTGACCCTAACCCCATCCCTAAATCATAATCTTAGATAATGGGATTGGTGTGGTTGAGATAGAAACCCTACACATAAGTACCCTAATTAGGGAAAGTGGAAATACGAGATATAATTGAGCTTAAGTGAACTAGTCTCTCATGCATGCATGTATGTGGAGAAATACATTCATGTAAAGGGTACAAGAAGACACCCGTGAGTCAAGAAGACACCCTAGGTTTAGACCTTCCATAGAAAGGTAAGTTGACCAATCAGTGTAAGGATTGAGGTAACCTTGAATGTCACCTAAAGTGTAAAGGACCAAGGATACAAGATATGAAAGCACATACATTCTTTTCACCCAAGTATTCCATTTCTGAGGGATACAAATGGTCAAGCCTCAGATTGGGAAAGCTAGAGCACCAAGCCCCAGATAGGGAAGGTGGCCTAAGTTCACAATGTGGACGACCAAGCCCCAGATAGGGAAGGTCATGAAGTGGTCAAGCACCCGATTGGGAAGACATGTATGGAACCAAGCCCTATAGAGGGAAGATGGCCCACGTCCACTGTGTAAATGACTATGACCTTGCCCCTAATAGGGAACATCACAAAGAGGTCAAGTCCTAGATAGGGAAGGTCGACATGGCACCAATCCCCAGATAGGGAAGGTGGCTCGAGCCCAATGATGGGACATAAAGTGAATAATGTGTAGTCCAAGTGAGATGAAGGAAATTCAGGTTAAAAAATTGCATAAGAAAATAATGTGTTCAAAAACTATAAAGATGTGATATCTCAATAAACCATAGGTAGGATAGAGCCCTAAGTCAATCCTAAGTTCATGTATGGAGGATTAAAGGTACATGAGATCTATGAGGTTAGGAGGTGACCTTGACCTAAGTGCATAAGACCATGACTTGGGAGATGGCCATCCATGTTTGACTGAGGCCCATGGGTCAGGAGATTAACCACCTTCATGAGTTCATGAGGCCTGAGGGGTGAATGTGAGGGGAAACTAAGACAGGATCACTCCAAAGGTAGATGTACCCCTAGAGACCTTGAGGAAATCACTAAGGCTAATGAGACATGAGTTGTAGGTATAAAAGATTCAAGAAGTCATGTAATAATGAAATATTGAAAGGAGTAGTGTGTAAACTCAAGAGTGAGAAAGTCATTCGACCTCATGAAATATAATCATATTGTGGAATTAAAAGGGTATTCATGGGTTCAGATTATTGTTAAGGATAATTCAACCAAAAATGTGATATTTTAGGATAATATGTGAATACTCCATATTTGCTCTTGGAATGGGATAGAATTTGTTTTTGGGCTATAATCAAACACTTATTTCATCTTATTATGAGGGAGAGAGATCGGAAAGACACATGCTTAAAATAGACACATGAGAATGAATACCCATAGTTGACTTTAATGGCTTGATCTAGGGTTTTAGATGCTAGCTCACCCTTATGTGAAAATGAATGAACAACTGGTTGGAAACCTAGGTGAAAAGGTAGCCTCCAAGTGAAATTGAAATCACAAAATGAAAATGTAATCACCAAGAGATTATATCATTTAAATACTAAGGATGTGGATAGACCTTGAATTGGATATAGCTATTAATCCAAGTAGTAATGTGAGGAATTGCATATCAATAAAATTGTTAGAGATATTCCAAGAAGGGTTTCTAATCCTAAGGGTTGAAACTAAGATGAGTTATCATTCAACTTAACCTTCATAAGTTGAATTTTGGGGACAAATTCCTTTTAAGGAGGGGTGAATCTAATATCCTCAAATTTTGGTGAATCTGAATTGTATAAGACATTATTTGATAAGCTAATTCCCTAATTATAATTGATGGGATAATAATGTTATCCAATTTGTTGCATGGGTAGAACACATGGTCCAATTGAGGCCCATAAGATTATTTGATTTGAAAACGGGGCCTTGTAACACAAGTCTAAGAAATATGATATTTCATGTAAAAATAAATAATAATGATTGTGTGAATTGTTGGGTAAATGAAATATGAGATAATATACAAGTTTCTAAGAGAAAATAAGATATGTGGTGTTTTAGATAATTAAAGGAGTAATTATTTAGCCATGAATGGAAACAAAAGGTTTGATGCATCAAATAGAGATATCTCAATCTGATTGTTGGTATATTTGAAGACAATGATAAAACTAAGATTATTCTAGAATTTAAGAGACAAAGGAATTTGTACGTGGTATAAGTAATAAATTTAATGATTTACTAAAATAGAAAGTTTTGTCTATTAATGTTATTTCAAAAAAATCCCAAAAATTTATATAAGTCGAGAATTACATTAAAGAGCTCCCTTCAAAATTTCATAGTCATAGGATGTTCCTAGTAGCGTTTCAAATTTTGAGAATGTTGAGGGTCCTACTTGTAATAAGTAAATGGTGTCCCATTTTTGAAGAGAGATAAAGGGACATCCAAAATATCTTTTTTGATAACTAATTTGTACCAATCTGAGATTAAGTCAATATAAGGATTCGTTTAAAGTTTGGAGTCAACTGGAGGAGACAGAAGAGAGTTTTGAATATGATAAGTTTTTTCTAAAGTCATTGACTAATGGATAAATCAACTTATCTGTCACATTTAATATAACTAACAATCTAGGGAATGGCCCCTTTAACTGTCGCCAACCTTGGTGGCCGGTGGACCATGGATCAAATGACATAGAAGTTGTCTTCTACCTCCAAGCCAAATTTGGAAACCAGGCTATAGTAGTATACCAACCCTAACTTCTCTCCCTCCCTCTCTGATCCGTAATTAGAACTGGAAGTTTTCCCTTTTGATTCAAGGGATAATTATGAACCTATTTATCCCTAACTTACCCTACTTTCACATGGATTTGGGACTTTCCCCAATGGTCCACAAGAACATAGAAGGCTATCTTGTGAAGCCATGCCTATGTAATAGTCATCACCCCCTTTCACGAAAGGAACAGATGTGTGAGGAGACCCAGCGGAATTCGAGGGACCTTATCTTATCTCCAATTCCATCCCTAAGACAGTCGATAGCGTGTTCATACTCTCTAACCTTCTACCCATCTAATTAGCTTCTAATTCCACTTCGGCCGTCTTTTCTCATCAGAGAAGTCATGGCTAGGTATGGAAGACCAGGGCGATGGTCACCCGTTCATCAGTTGCACCACTGTCACCTGAGGAAGGGAAGTCAACCGTTGGGTTGACCATGGACATGGAGCTACGGGATGTGGATCATGAGATTAGGGAGAAGAAGACTAAGCCCAACAATATTACTTTCCTATCCCCGTATCGACTGTTTAAAGTAAGGGGTAACACCGCATTTCAGTTTTGAGTTTAACCCCATCCATGCAGGTGTAAGGTGCCAAAATGGCATGTGCTGATAGGCTTAAGCCTGACCCAATGAATGACTAGGCTTATAAAAATGATATGGTATAATATTGGCATGGCATCGTATTGTTGGTCAGATTAATGTTTATCTTATAAAACTCATAACTAATTATTGGTAGCTTTGATCATGACAAATTAAATATGAAAGTTGATCAGGAAAATAAGAGGAACATAACTAAAATATAATTGAAACCTAACTCTACTCTCAATTATAAAAGTAGGGTTTATATATTATTAAGTAGTGATTAGTAAATGGATACCCTAAAATTGATGATTTAGGTGTGAATGCGTTAAAAGCTTTTATTCTTGTTGTAATATGATAGTGTTGAATATCATAGTCATTCAAGATGATTTTGATTAAAAAATGAAAGCTAGGTTATCGAAAGTGAATAATAATGCATATGAAGTATTACAATGAAGGTCACAACTTACTATGTCTTTAATGAACATATTTGAATCTAAGTGATCATAGTGAAAGGATATGTTGAATATAGTAATTAGGATCCCACCTAATGTTCTTAATATATGATGGATATATGGTTTGTACCCTTATTCCCTATCCAGACCCAAAACATTCCTAAAACCCTAGATTAGGGCCCGAGTAGGGTTTAATCTGACTAATATGATGGTTACACCTTAGGATTTACATACATGTAGATTAAACATTGAATTGCTTAGATTCCTCTTTGCTTGATTGATTGGATGATATGCTTAAAATATAACTAAACAATCTACAAGGTTCTATATTGAGGTAAGTGGTTACGATTATGACTACCCACAATATCGTTTTCCATTGTTTGTCAAATATTTTTTGAGATTTGAATAAATAAATTATTGTATGTTTATTTACATTCTGCTCAATAATAATGCCACTATTAGTATCACATAAAGATGAGAATATGTGAATAAATGTCAATTCTTACTTGTAAGTAATTGATTGATTATATGTGGCTGTATTGCTTGCATATTTTTGTTTGCACTCCTCATAACCAATATATTTAAATATACTAATCTCCGTTTTGTTTCAAGCCATTTTAGGTAAATGTAAGATATGAAGATATCAATATATGATAAATCAGATGAAATTACTTGAAGACATTAAATATAAAGGAAGATAAGCTAGATATTTCTTCTCAGTATATGTTAGTTCTGATATTCAAAATTCATGTAACTTCTTAGTGGAGTATCATTGTATAACTTGTAAACAATATTTGTGAATTAAATTGAAATTATTTTCTATTATTTCTTAATTTATAAAATATAGATCCTTGAGAATTTAGATAATGACTCTCAACTTGAAGGTATTTTTGAATTAGAGGATACTGAAAGTGAGGTCATTACACATGTTATACCCTAAAAAGAATTTATTATAATATATATATATATATATATATATATATATATATATATATATAAATATAAATAAGTGTTATAATATATACAATCTAGAACACATATATCACAGAAAACAGACAGAGGTACAATGTCTCACTTATTGGAACTTTCCGTTGAAGGTCACAAGTTCGAATCTTGTGATGTCAATCTTTTGTACATGCATTTATATATAAGTGGTAAAGATTAAAAATGTAGAATGTAACAATACAAAAGGATCTAATGGTTTAATGGCTACTTGCTTGAAATTCTATTGGCTCGTCACAGGTTTGAATCTGTTTATGGATGTTTTGGTGCAACATAAGTGTTATAATATAATAAAATTAAAACGATGGAAGTAGAAGATTGTTATTAGTTTAGTGGCTGCCAACTTGCAATTTTACTAGTTGGCCGCAGGTTCAAACTTGTCTCGTTACCTCTTTTTATTTTTCCCCATAGACACTTCATAACTGTGCGATTTTTTTATAATGCAAATAATCACAACTTAAAATTGCTCTAGTATTTTGTGCCGTGCTTAACTTTTATATGCTCTTAAGGTCAAAATCTTTGTTAGGCAAATATGACTTTCTCAAATTTTAATATATTTCAGAATATATCATTTGATGTAAATTTTGACTTCTCCAACGATCAAATCATGGCTCGGCTTCTGATATGTATTATAATGATAACTTTCCCGATGGTTGTACCGTCCACCATTGTAATTCTTTGTTAAGTTAATACGAAAATTGCCGTAGCCGCAAAAAAAACCTAAATCTATCTGAATCAACGACAAGTTTGAAAGGTGTGTCACTTTTCTTGTATACGGCCCTTTATATTTGCATATCGTAAAACCAAACTGTTGCCTTTTTCTGTTGATCAACTATTACCGAAAAGGCATATATATGTGGGTAGTGTAAGAGGACCGTTATCCGTGACTTGACAAATACGTAGAAGAATATGAGATTCTCACTCCGTTCACCTCTTCGCCGAATTTCATCCAGTTCTCCTTTCCTTGTATGGGAGGACTTTTCATTACATGTATTTCCTCTAGTTCTAGATCGATTACAGAGTTGCTGTTGACTCTATGATGGTTTTCTTAAATCAAATTTCCTACGGGAGAGTTTCTGAATCAATGATTTTCTAGGTGCACAGAAATGTTTGAGGTATTCACTTATTTGTGCTATATCTGTGAAGGGAATGTCTGAGGGACTCTAATGCTACACACACACCTTTGACCGCTGGACGAGTTTAATATAATTATGACTTACCATACAATTGTATAAATAAAAAACGATTACTTTTGAGCATAAGACACATCTAATATATTAGTTAGGCGTTAAGTTCAACTTTCCAGTGTTGCGCTACTCCGGTCGGTTGGCAAAGGTGTTCCACTATCATCCTCTACCGTCTCGTTGCACTGGATGTCTTCCATGTCGTTCAACTACTTCGTTGCAAGGCAAATCAATATTTGGTGGTGTACCCTTATCGTTAGGAAGAATCGAGTGGTCAATTCTGCCACTGCTGTGGAGAGAAAGGCTGGGCCAAAATTCCCGCTATGCAATTGTCTCTTGTACCCTTAATCAACAACATATATCAGCTACTAATCGTTTTCTAATCTTTGACATAAATGATACCGCTCCTCCGTTTCCTAGATAAGTAATAAAGACGAGTCCAAAACTAAATGACTATCTCAATAAATTATAAAAAATATAACATGAAACTCATAATTTTTTTTAGAACTTAGGAGATTTCTTAATTATCTATCCTCCTCGTACAAGTAAATTTAAAATAGAAATCGGAAACATCAAATATGATAGGACTTCTACCATTCCGTAGCTTTTTACAAAAGTGAAACCAAAAGTTTTGGTTGAAATCGAGTAAAAAAAAAATCAATGTGAAGTTCAAATAGGTTCCGTTCACTTGCCCTAGGGGGTGGGAGTGTGGCGGAGGTTTCAACTTTTCAGACTACCTGCCTTTTGTAGGTACTTCTTAAAAATTGTGTACACTAACAAAAATTATAGACACAATGTCACAATCTTTACTTCTAAATAGCATATTGTTAACTCAACAAAGTGCTATAGTCAAACTCAACCTAACCATTTTTAGATGCAAACATGTTTACAAGTTGGTTTTTGTTGCCATTCCTTTTCTAAAGAATGGACATGGTTTGCTTACATCAAGTTGATCAATAAGGTCAAGTCTTGTAATCCCAACAACTGCCTTTGTTTGGCACCCTCCTAGGTTCAAATCCCAACAACTATCTTGATTTACCACCTTCCTAGGTTTTTGGCCTCTGGCACAGGTGTGGGAAAGGGGGATAGAATGCCTCTCTTTATCCCAATAAGGTCAAGTCTTCTATTATGCATGTAGCAGTAAAACCAAGTTTAGAGAGTTGCCATACTAGTGACAATCTGAATCCACTAATTACAATTCAACCAAATGTTTGTAGCTTCACATACATATTGGCATCATCTTGTGCCTTCAAGCATCATGGTTTACACATCTTCTTCCAACCCTCAATTATTCATTGAATTTATGCATATTTTATAGAGTTTCTTGGGTGTTACTTGCATTGTTGCTTCTACTTTAATTATGAAAGATATAATTATTGTTGTTTGCTACACCACTATCCCTTGAACTCTTGGTTTTACGTCCCTCCTTTATTTTTGAGTCAAATTTAATGCATCAGTTGTGAACATCTAATTGATCTTCAATTAATTTTTTATTTTTGTGTTCCAAAATTGTTAAAAGTAATTTTTAGGTCTTTATCTAAAACAAGCCATCATCTACAATCTAAGTAACTTATAATCTTGTATATTTGTTCTATTTAAACAGAATGAACCCCACACATGCCATGAGCAATAGGTGGACGATAGTTGTTTTGGAGAGTGCATCAAGTACTCCAGGCTTAGATGAATGGAAATCTCATAGAACATGCATTTGATCCTCAATAACTATTATGCATCTAGAGTCGGTTCTACCTTCTCCTATTGTCTTATATAGAAAACTTTATCCAACTTAATCTCTCATTTTGAAGGAACTTGGGTAAGCTTTAAAGTAATTTTGATATCCATAAGTTGTTCATGCTATGAATTATCTCTTTAGCTTTGGTACTTTGCAATACTGCATAGGTTAATACAATATTAAACTCTATGCATTTCTAAGCACCCTCACAACTTTGGTGTAATGGACATGGTAGAAGCATGCATGGAATATTAATTGCAATCTCATGATCAAACTTGTACCTAATAATACCGACAATAAATGACCCTTACACCTAGACCCTACTATAAACTTTGAGATCCTAAAGATTGAGAAGAATTATCCTAGAAAGAAGTGTTTCATGATTCCTTCTTGAGAAACCTATCAGACAATGCTCTCTTAGATAATATTCTAGCATAGCTCAACATTTGTTGCAATAAAATCTTCCTTCAAAGAATATACCCTTTTACCATACATATATGTTACACATGGTTGCATTTCTTCTCCAAGTTGTTCCATGTGTACCTCTTTTCCATATAATTTTTGAAACTAATGTTATCAAAAGTGAATTAGTTCTCATGTTGAATGAATGCCAATATTTCATTCACTATGGGAACTATAATATCTTTAAGTGTGAAAACTAGTTTTATTCTTTTTAACCCCGAAAGTAAGAAGGAAAATGGTTGTTCAACTCGGGTAGATAGATATTTAACTAAGCACTACAAATTCAAATGCTACTCACATTAATAAATAAGAAATAAAACTTTCCTAGTAATTGTTTTCTTGCATCCTTTTGAAAATCTCTACACATGTTATATTTTATTTTATTTTCATGAATATGAGAAATAATAGTTGGTTACCTAGATTCTCAATGTAAGGGCTACTCCAAATATTTTATTTATTATTTTTACCCCAACAAGTATATTCTTTGATAATTGAAATAATAAATTCAATTATACCATAGGGAGAATAATGAGGATGTATATGTCTCAAACAATCAACAAACCATATGGGAAAAGATCAAGTCCTTGTCTATTACAGAATAATTGAGTTCCATTAAAAGACAAGTAGTTAATGTAGGAAGTTATAAGATCGATCCTAGTCATGTTGCACTAATGAAGTCACAATATTTCCATGGTCATAGTAATGAAGAACCCATATAGCATATAAATAGTTTCATGAAAAGCTATGCCATGATTAAAATAGACCGCATCCTAATTAGTGTCATCTATCTAAAACTATTTATGTATCTTTTAATAGACTGGGATAAAGCATTATTTTTAAGTTTACCCTCAAAGTCTATAGGGTCATAGGAAGAAATGATTAATGTGTTCTTCACATAATACATCCCCCTCTCAAAAGACTAATAATACAGTCAGTAAAATATATGGGTTTAATAAACTTTCTAACAAAACTTGTTTAGAGGTTTGGGAAAAATCTCAAAACATGTTAAGGGAAGTACAAACCAAGAGAGTTATTTTTATGGGTAAGCCAAAACCTTTTATTATGGATGCACACATGAGAATGAACTAAGCATGACAACTCTAAGGCATGATTCTTTTTTAATAATAAGCCCAATAAATCCCACGAAATGTTTAGAAATATGGCTAGAAACAAGTCATGGGGTGAAGAGTGTGAATACTCCACCTCTGCCAAAGAGCCTAAGAATCTCATGAAGTTCTAAAACTAAAACCGAAGTGACCAAGTTGAAAATAAAACTTGAAAATCAGAATGCACTCTCATCTAAATTGAAGAAGATTGAATGCATGCGCAAAAAGCTAATAGAAAAATGAGTATTCTTGGAGGAACAATATGAAGTTTTCCTAAAAAGATCCCAATAACTTTCAACATGATACATCACAAGAACAACAACACCAATAATAGGGACCAAAACAAGATGGTGACTTGAGGGACATCATGGAAAAATTTATTAATAAAATTGCAGACTATTTTGATAAATATGATAGGGAGATGCACAGTATGAGAGATCACCTTAAGAGTTTGGAAACTCCATTTTCATAAGTAGCATAAAATGTGGCACAATTAAAGAAACACTCTCAACAATATTTTCAATGTAATAATGAGACAGAACATTAGCACCATAAAGCTATGAAAATTTCTTGTATGTTGAGAAAGCATGCATTACAAAATACACAACTGACTAAATCTTTTTACAACACATGTAGTCATTTGAACCACAACAGTTGGACTTTGATGCTTGGATGAAGGGGCTTGGAGAAGATATGGTGGAATAGATGAGAGATTCACCCGTCAAGGAGCTTATGGACAACAATAGAAAACTAGAAATTGCTCTCCAAGTTCAAGAGAAGGTGTTTTTACATCAAGAACAAGTGAAAGTTTTATTGTGAAGTGGAACAATCACAATCAACAAAGGAGGCATCCAAGTTAGTAAGGTGATAACAATTCATTTAGATTCAAGTTGTATTGAATTGAGGGATGATACCAATTCAAGCATAGGGGAGCAAAGCCTCAATATATCATGTATCCCTACACACAAGTGCCACATCTCACTGCCTTTAGTTCTTATTTTATTTTAAATCTATGAGAAACCTAAAGTCAAAGAACAAAGAAGATAAATCCTCAGTCTTACTAGATATTTTTTCCTCCACGTTAACCTTTTTTGGTGAAGGTTCTTGATCAAATTACATCGTATGAAAAATTCCTGAAGTAGATCATCAACAAAAAGAGGCACGTCAAAGAATCAAACCATTTCATTGTTGATGAGGTTGTTAGCACATTTATCTAGAGACGCCTCCTTACAAAGAAGAAAGACCCAGGATGCTTCATCATCCCATGCTCTATTTGGAGCATAAAATTTGAATAAGTGTGCTATGATTCTGGGGCAAGCATCAATTTAATGCACCTTGCCACATTTAAAAGTTGTCACTAAGAGAGCCCACCAAAACCAATATGACATAACAACTAGAAGATGACTCCACTATTAGACCTCTTGGGATTTTTCATGACATATTAGTCAAGGATGATAAACTTATATACCTAGTTGACTTTGTGGCAATGGAGATACCATAAAATAAAGTATCTCAGTTACTCATGGGCCTACAATTTCATGCTACAACAGATGTAATCATTTCCATGGTACATGGATACTTGAAAGTAGTGATCTAAAATTATAGGGTGACATTTCGACTGCCAAATTACAATTCATCACCAACTCGTAATAATCTCCAATATGGGTTGAACAATGTCTAGCCAAAGACAATAAAGGGCACTTTGTGGGAGGCAGACCACACATTTTCACTATTCTTTCATTAGTTATTGCATTATTACACTTTTAGTTTAGTTTTAATTTTAATGTAAGATTAAGGTGAATGATGATATATTCAGTGTGCAGCAAAAGGGAGATGTTGGTACCATTGACACTTGTTGGTGGCATCGATTCATTGATAATTGAGTAATTTGCAATTTGACAGTAAATATATCAGTACCACAAACCATTTAGTCAGTGGAACCGACTCAGATCAATTGTTGTGCACAACTACTTTGATAAAAGCAAGTGTGTTGGAATCCTACAGTGACCAAGCCACAGAGTCATAGATTCTTGAGAGTTGGTATCACCAACTCAAGTCAGTACCACTGACTTAATGGATACATGATTCAATACTTCTTTCAATCACAATTGTTTGTACCAATGACTGATATCGAGTGAACATGTTGATAGGTGTGCTTGTCGGTACTACTTATGTAAGACCCATGACCTAGATTTATGCTTAATTCTAATTACTTTGCATAATGAGATGTTTAAACCATAATCTAATCTCTTGGGATGTTTTAATATCATATGATAGGATTATATTTTCATTTTGGTCCAATTTGATTGATGTTTGAGATATCTTTGCTATATAACTTATTTTGGACTAGTTTGCAATTTACCCATAAGTGAGGATTATCTTGCAAAATTGCCACATGTTGAGAAATATTCTTGATATTTAGCCTCATGAGAGAGAAGATTATGATATTGGGCACCTTCTTGGAATCATGTTTGGTGATGGGACATCTTATGGTGATTCTAGGGTTTCTAGGATTTGCTTAGTTGATATGGTGACTATGCTAGGGTTTGAGTGTTGTAACCAGTACACCACTTTTGGGTGAGAGTAGCGACTGCAACACATGCCTTAGGTAATGTTGTCTCAACCAAGATGACCTAGAGGTGAGGATGGTTGAAACACCTTTCCCTCTAGTGGATTGTCTTGACCATGCATATGGTGCTTTGGGTTTTGGTCAATACCAAGTCTGCATGAGATGTGTCTCAATCGAGATAAGGCAGTAGCCGACCTTTATGGTTTCTACCCTTTTTCTAGATAAACATAAAAATTTCAAAATATGCATGTGATTGGAGGAAAGGTTGTTTCTTTAGTGGACATGTATTCCTCAATATCCTCTTATGTTAACACCTCATAAATCTCTACTTTCCTCCTTCTTTGGGTATATAATCTCTTCTCTTCACTTGAAAGAAATATTTTTGTCCCTACTCTCTTTCTTCTCTCTTGAAATGGAACTTTGAGCTTTGGGAGTAAACAAGGTCTGTTCTTGAAGCTTGGGTGGTTGATCCATCTTTCATGTTGAAGATTATGTGCTAGAATCAACCTTTGGTGGTGATTCTTGGAGATTTCTTCTCTGGGTAAGTGATCTTAACTCTTGATCACATTTTCCCTCTTCTGAAATCTCTTTCTTCTTCTTCCTTCTTGGCAATGAGATTGTGGATCATCCATGGTGGCTTTTCTCGGAGATTTCTTCTTCACCAAGGTCATAGATCATGTTTTGACATGATGATACCCGAGTGAGAAGAAGACATCTTCTTTCTTCTTCTTGGGTTCGACCTAGGGTTTGAGTTTTCTCTTTCCTTAAGATCTCATGTGACCATGGTGTCTCTTTCTCTTTTTTATGTCATCCTTTGGTCGACACATTGAAGCTTGGTTAGAGTTCTTGGAACTTGTGATCTTGAGAGATAGGTTCTCTCCAAATCAGGCGGGTTATATAACTTTTCCCATATGTATGATGTGCATCTTAAACCTGATTACATGTTGTTGTTTTAAGATCTTAGAAACATGTTCTTTATGGTAGGATGAATGATAAAGTTAGGTTTCAATCTTTTCGTATTCTTGGAAGGCTTATTCTTCTTATAAATCCTAAAAGCCTTGTAACCAAATTTTGTAGTAAATGGAAGTTTGATGTGTATTCTTTTGATCTTTACCTATGGAACCATGATATTTTCGATATGGTTCATTTATACTTGAGTAACATTATGTTTTTGGTCTATTAACATGCATAGAATCCGGATTTTTTTTCATCTCTCAATACATAGCTCTTTAAGTGACCTTCTATGATCCATAATCTAGGCTTTCATGAACACCTTGGTATAGGGTGTTGTTCGTACTGTTGACACTTAGCATTCTTGGTTTGATCACTTGTCTCAACCTTGTTTGGACCTATTATGGTGTTAGGCATATATCTAACCTATAGTCAAGACAACCCTTGGTCTTCGATCACAATCGACACTCGTACAAGTCGTGGTTTTAGCAGCGACACCCTAAACCCTAAACGAGATCAATATACCTTGTTGGTTGTGATGCAATGTTGCTGCATGGTCACTCAGTCTAGTGAAAGACGTTCTGGCCAAGATGCCTAAGTATGGTGGTCGAGACGCATGATCGGACTATGTCATGAACATTACAAGTCAACGTTTAGTTGGTTGTATTTGTGACACCATTTGGTTTCGTTCGTAATATCTTGTGATACTAGGATCAAAACACCTTGATGTGTCCCATCGTGGCACCATTGGTGGAGTCATGGTTGCGACGCCATACCTAGGTAGAGTCATGGTTGTAACACCTAGAGTCATGACCCTTGTGAAGTGTCTTGGTCATGACCATGTTGAGGTGTCTTGGTCGTGACACTTGATGTGTTGAGAATGGTCGAGACATATGTTTAATGGTGGGTCATGACCATGTTGAGGTGTCTCAGTTGTGACACTTGATGTGTTGAGAAAGGTCAAGACATATGTGTAATGGTGGGTTGTGACCATGTCAAAGTGACTCGGTCATGAAATGTGTTGAGGGTGGTCGAGACACCTGTACATATGTATATACATGGTCAATACATAGTGTAATGGTAAAAATAAAGTGTTGTGATTATGAATGACTAATCATTAACATTAGTGCTTAGCCTTATTGCTCTCCAACAATGTGGGAGGTGATGGAATTAGGTTTTAGTGGTTGAGGGATGATATGGAACCCTAATCTTGAGATGTAAAATTTACTCATATTGTTTGAATAACATTATTATATGATGGTATTTTCTCTCTCCTACTTGAGTAACTCTAACTTGCAGGTGAGATGAAAATCATAGCTGTGAGAATGCTATGATGATCCATATGTAATACAAGGTGGTAATTATGAGTATTGTTAAGGCATATTGTGATAGTGAATGTGCAAAAGATATATGAATCGGTCTAAGAACCTAGCAAGTGCCTTGTGCATCAATTGAAGGATTGATATCCCTTAGTGATGTGATATTATTGATGACCTTGTAATGGTTGTGGTACAAGTGTAATGTGATAATGAGACAAGTTCTCACTTTGTACATTTTATATCTTCTGAAGTTGTATCTTACCCTTAATTTTGTAGAGTTTGTTTAGGGTTTATACGTTAACTTGATTGATGCATTAAAAGATACTCAATTGGAATATCTAATAAAATGAAACCCTAATCTTGTACTTTCCCTATACGATAGATCCATCTTTAGCGTCAGTGTCTAACTGGATGGTAAAATGAGTAACTACTATGGGAAACCCAGAGCGCATATTATTTAATATGCAGGGTATTAGTGGAAGTATCTCCCTATATCATGAAATTATTTATATATATAGTGGAATGATACCTTTTTGTGTAACGACCATGTGTGAACATGTTATCTAGTGTTGTGCCAAGTACCAAGGCAGGCTAGTTGTTTTACAGCACCTTAGCTTGACTATGAGTTGCTATCTATAGGACTATAGCTTTGACTATATGTTACTTTTTAGTAGTTTGACTATTATGTCACTGCATTGCAGGCTTGAACTGGTCGATTAGTGCTGATGATGATCATGGAGTTCGAATCTTCCATTGATCTTGTATGGAACTGGTTTTGACTTAGTAGTGGTCAGTTGGATTTGAGTGGTATGCCTCAAATCCTCAAGGCATAATAATAAAAAGTGATTATACAACGGAGTAGTATATTTGTTTAGGGTCAAATACGAATAAAATTGGATGACACCATGCCATATTCCTTACATCTATTTTATTATAGTTATACATGTTCCTCATATTCTTTCAAAATATATATGATGTTCTACTACTCAATTGTAGATGTTGAAACTGCTTAACCAGTATTAATTGCTCAAATAGTAATACGTTCTCTATTTAATAGTCCTATCTTATTGTTGTGCTTATAATATATGTCGGCGAAGAGTTATATCTCTTGCTGGGATGTTTGGTCTCACCATGTGGGTTCCACCACTTTTTAGGTGGTTGTCGATAACATCAATTTTTGTGATGTTTTTTCCCTTTATTCTATTGTCAAAACTACCCTTTTTTGCTATTTTCCTCTCTTTTATTAGTACTTTCGCAATAATTGGTCAAGCAATGCTCTTAACCCAATATTTCCATCATTTGTAGAGTTTTTCCTCATTTTGGTACAATAAGGCCGTCCCGGCCCACAAATAAGTCCAAGTCTGCTTCGGCCTTCCTAACGCTCGATACGACCTCTGCCCGACAGGGTGGAGAAACACAATGACGTGCGACAAAGGGATGCCGCGCAAGAAGAAGCTGATGGACGACACGCCTCTTACCCGAAAGGGAGCCGAGCTCGCCACGACAACCCAAGCTTGTAACGCGACACCGGCCACCCACCGGTAGGCGCCGCCCGTCATGTGACCGACATCCAACATCCCTGCGCCGGGCGATATGTGTATCAGTCATCCATAAAACTCACGAATACGGAGGACACATGGCGCTGTGAGGACCATAACTTCCCCCAACCGCTGCCTATAAATAGCAGCTACAGGAAGTCGAAAAGACAGTTCGGACAGTTGGGAACTTTGAGTGATCTTCCAAGGAAAGCTGCGAGAGTAAGAGTATCGTGCCCCAGTGCTCGTACCGGGCAACTCTAGGTGAGCTCTTCCTCATCTCGAGAGGGAGGAGATGGTTCACTTAGGACCGTCCCGGGCGACACTGCGGGCCGATATCAGCCGACATAGATGTGCACACAAGTGCCTGACAGTAGAACGCGTCGCTCCATGCCCGACACGATATCGAACCCGATACGCTTCACCCGTCATGCGTGCTGCCCGAGAGGGTGCGCCGCCCGACATGAGCATATCGGCCAGGGTCCTTGAGCGATACAGTCGGGCATCATAGTATGCTGCCCGAGAGGGTGTGCCGCCTGACACGGCTGTATCGAGCTAGGCTCCTGACCGGTATCGGGCTGGAGGGTCCACTGTAGTCTATCGTCCTTCTACATCAAGAAGGCGATACCTATCTTTACTTCTGTTATTTAATTCTTTAATTCTTGCATTGTAATCAAACCTTTATACATTTATAGAAATAGAAAAGCTTAATTACTTACTGCTCTATGCTTGGTACAACGTGTTGGATGACTTCTATGTTTGATATCTGAACTCTAGCTTGCATGTTTGGATCGCGTTTCATTTAGCTACCGAATCGTGTTTTCCCGTCGCAACAACTTCGAGAGTTGTGTTGTGGCTCTAGTGTTTGGTCCGATTCGGGAGTATGAGAGTGCCTGGAACGGAGTTGTTTCAGTAACATTCCACTCTAACCTAAGACCAACAACCTCGAGAGGGGTGTTGGTGCTTGCTTAGAGGTTCTCACTCTGAGAGGAGGAGTGCAGGATGCTACTGCTACTGCTTGTTTTACTAAAGTCTTATCCTTCGTACCTCGCTCTAGCTCTAAGTTTTATATTTCTGTTCCTGTCGCATGAAAACCCCTAAAAACTGCTAATTGACTAAAAATCTTAAATATTTCTAGTAGCTCCAGTTGGAGATAGTTTTCTTATTGTGTTTGTGACATCTTGTTGTTTCCCTTTTGGGAATTTATTATCTCTTTAATACATGTCTGAGTGTAGCGTGTCGATTCTGGGTTCTCAACACTACCCCCCTTGTCCCTGTGTTCGACCTCGTATATCTACTTCGACCCCGTAAGAAAAGTTGTGGGGGCCTAGAAGGATTCAGGTTTATAAATGAAAAAGTTCGACTACCTCAAATCTGCCTCTACTTTTGGACGCGCGATTTAGGCTGGTCAACTTTTTGGAAAGTCCTGCCATCTGCCTTTAGAATTGGAACACAAGGCCCTTTGGGCAATCAAGTTCCTAAATATGGACCTCAACAAAGCAGGAGAAAATAGGTTTTTGCAGCTTCAAGAGCTCGAAGAGCTAAGAATGAACACCTATGAAAATGCAAAAATCTACAAACAGAGGACTAAATTGTGGCATGACGCCCACCTCAGGAGAAAAGACGTAAGCGAAGGGGACAAAGTCTTGTTATTCAAGTCCTCCATACGTCTTTTCCCTGGGAAGATACAAACGAGGTGGTCAGGACCGTTCACCGTGTCAAAGATATACCCATTAGGAATGATGGAACTCTACGCCAAGGACGATCCGACCAAAGTCTTCCAAGTGAATGGGCACAGGGTGAAAAGGTTCTATGAGGATGAAACTTTTGATAGGAGAGCAGAGATCAACCTGCAAGATATGGGTACAGTCAAGGGCTGAACAAGATGATCCTACACCGGTCGAGCTGGCGACGCAACCTTCAGCGCTACTCGGGAGGCAGCCCGAGTTTTTCTTTCTTTCATAGAGTAGGATGCTTTTTTTTCTTATTACTTGTAAAAACAAACTTTATGAATTGTAATAAGGCCCGAATCAGTGCATGCACCGAGCGTACTGACTCTTCTGTTTTATGGGCCACCGCCTTGTTCTGCAAGGCTTTGAAGAGTAATACCCCCCTGAGGTCAAGGGCTCAACCCTTAGCCGATGATGTTTTACCCTTTAATCGCTTTTTCTAGTTTTAGTTTTTGGCAACCTGCCTTAACCGTATCGGGCAGCGGCTCAGCTGGAGCACGGTCACGCTTGTATCGGGCAGCAGTTTCTTGGGCACCACAAGAGCCGTGACGGATGGTATTCCCGAGCGAAAACCGTAGAGTGGATGGGGATGAATGCCTTTAATTAGACTGACGGGACCGTCGCATCGGGAACGACATGTCTCAAACGGCCGATGCGCACCCCAAAACTGTCCGATTTACCCCCAACTGAGTTTGCTATATATAGTAAGGTGGTTTCAATGTGTCGGGCTGTTACACTTACTCTTTTCAGCCACCTGTAACACATACAGTAATCCACCCGTTTTTCTCACGTGTCGGCCATCTTGCCTTCACCCTTGTATCGGGCGATGGCTCCAAAGAACAAAGGTATAGCCCGACAGTCTGTCGCCCGACACGGGGTTTTCATATCGCGCGCTGCCTATCGAGTTTATGAGCTTAGTCGACTTCTCTTGTATCGCCTGACGCGTATAAAGCACGATTCATCGGCCATTAGCGTTTCCCGATACATGACGTCCTGTCAGGAAGTTGCCGCATGCGACCTTGTCACCCGACATACCTGTGTCGGGCAGCGGGTTGTGTCACGCGGATCATCTCGTATTGTCCGATCCCTTATCGCCCTGGATTTTCTTTGAACGATACCCGAGCTTTTTATCACGAGATAGGTTTTACCGAGTTTTTAGTTTTTATTCCTAACATTTAAATAATCTTTGAACTTGATAACAAGTATGAATCGTCCACAACAAACCTCCGGAAGAGTTGGCAGACACTGTAGAAGAATCGACGCCATGGTTAAAGCAACAACAGTCAGACAGAAACACAAATGCCAGAATCCCGAGACAGCTAGGCCACCATCCGCCGAAAAGAAAGCAAGGGAAATGCATTTCCTTATCATAGTCTATCTTCTGCGGTGGTTTAGGGCCATCTCCAAAGGAGGAAGACAATAAAAAGGGAAAGGCCCCCTGACTACACACTCCTGGGAACGAAAATGGGCTCAGATGGACTGAACTGGGGTTGATGATCAGTCATTTTGTTCATGTTCACAACGGAAATACCAGGAGTAAAGGGGGCCAACAATTTTGAGGGTTTGCGCTTGTCCCGGCTGCACTAAGAACATATTGCAGCTTCTCCAAGGCACAAGCGAACCCGCTAGCTAACCTTCACTTGGCTGACATGACCTCACCCTGTCTTTTTCACTACTCTGGGACAGAGTGTGGAGTCAGTTTGGGGGGGGGGTACCCATGTACCAGTGAGGGAGGTATAAAAATCTCCTTCTTCACTTCGTTCTTATCTTATAACATGTGTATGTATCCTTGCTAGTACGAAATGCCATGCTCATATAAAATTTTTGAAAATTTTGTTTATATCATTCTCGTAACTCATGTACAAAGTTGCTATAATAGTGAAAATCTGTCGCAACTTATTGCAAAGTTAGTTTTCTATGTGCTTAACGAGATACAAGTTCTGTTATATCTTTTTGATAATGTTGCTTCAAACAAATGAAAAGATTATGTTTTTCCATGCCAAAAATTTTGAAAAATATAATAATCTCACAAACAGCTAAGAGACGAGTATGGAGAAGGAAAAAGTTTCCCAAACAGCAGAAATCTCTTTGTTTTCCCCTTACCCAACAAAAATCCCAAAAAGAGAGAGAAGCCTTATGAGTGTGAATAAAAGTATGAGAGTTGTGCCCAATAAAAGAAAAAGAGAATATATATATATATATATACACACTTGTCTTCCAAAAGTACCCATCTTTAGGCATGGTAGATCTGGGGCAGTGGTACGTAGGATGTGAAATCACTGCTCTAAAGCCAACTGTCTTAGACTGTAGGGACCACTTGGCCATTAACAGACCCTTACCTGGATGGACCGATGGGAGACAAGAACCCAAAAAGCCTTAGCCTACCTTATACACAACTTTCTGTCCCTAAAATAAAGCTGTTTGGTGTGTAAGCTAACTTCGGAATCATACAACAAAGTCTCGCCGAAGCTGTAGAGAAAAATGTACTGAAATAATAAGTCAAGGAAACGCATGGTCTTTTGTTTGCAGTGAGGCAACATTATCTCTAAAGGCATTACTATACTTGTTTTACCTCTTGGCCTGAAAGCTATACCAAGAAAGAAGAATCATCACAAAATAAAGTTTAAATATTGATTGAGGACAATCAAAATGCTAAGTTTGGGGGAGTTGCTAACACCAATTTTTGTGATGTTTTTGCCCTTTATTCTGTTGTCAAAACTGCCCTTTTTTGCTATTTCCTCTCTTTTATTAGTACTTTCGCAAAAATTGGCCAAGCAATGCTCTTAACCCAATATTTCCATCATTTGCAGAGTTTTTCCTCATTTTGGTACAATAAGGCCGTCCCGGCCCACAAATAAGTCTAAGTCTACTTCGGCCTTCCTGACGCCCGATACGACCTCTGCCCAATAGGGTGGAACAACACAATGACGCGCGACAAAGGGATGTTGCGCAAGAAGAAGTTGACGGACGACATGCCTCTTACCCGACAGGGAGCCGAGCTCACCACGACAACCCAAGCTTGTCGCGTGACACCGACCACCCACCGGCAGGCGCCGCCCGTCACGTGACCGACAGCCAACATCCCTGCACACTACTACAGAAGTGCCTTTTAGTGTCGGTTGTTTAACCCCCTTTGGCGTCGGTTTCTGAATGACGCCTATGTGGGCGCCGCTAAAAGGTTGGACACTTCAGCGTCGGTTAAAAAATCGACGCCTATTTAACATAAAGGCGTCGGTTTATTATAAAACACCGACGCCAAAAGGGTTCGCGCCACAGAAAACGATGTCATCTAGGACGATTTCTGCGTCGGTTATATACTAAAAAACCGACGCAGAAAAGTGTCCTAGATGACTCCCATTTCCTGTAGCGCGAACACTTTTGGCGTCGGTGTTCAACAAAAAACCGACGCTGTAAGTCTGTGCTGACGGTTATCGGTAAATAACCGACGCCTATATCTATTTTTTTTTTATAAATCTGTTTGCAGGCCTGCTGTGGCTGGTCAGCAGGATGAGAACCTGCAGTTCAGTTTTCTGAACTGCAGGTTTACAACATCCATTGATATCAGCCTACAAACAGGCCACAAACCTGCAAAATTAACATAAAAAGATTCACACAAGTAGATACATTCAGACATCAATTCAATTGTCACATTCACACATATAGAATCATTCAAATACATGTTTTAACATTCAGAAACATTCATTTACAAAGTATCATTCATCATCACTATCAACATCCCAATTATATCTAACAGTTTATGACCCCACATGCCTTCCTCCCCAGTTCCTGCCGCTAGACAACCACACAATGGATCCAAGAGGATATGCAGGCGCTTGCCAAAGACTATAGGCTGAGTTAACTATTGAGTTAGCTCAGCCTATAGTCTTTGGCGAACGCCTGCAACCCTCTTGGATCCATTGTGTGGTCGTCTAGCGGCAGGAACTGAGGAGGAAGGCATGTGGGGTGATAAACTGTCAGGACTAGCACAACAAGTTGTGATGGAGGTGGAGACGACGACGACAGTGGTGCTTCAGGCGACGCCTGCTTGGCCGGGTAGGGCTCGGCGAAAGGGTTCAACTGCGGCATGGCTTCGATGTAGTAGAGGGAAGGGAGGGGTTCAGAATCCTATGAGAAACGTTTAGAGATGAGGATATTACTGCGGAGGAGGAGGAAACGGTAGACGATATCTCGAGTTGGAATGTCCTCTCCGCGCATCAAGTTGCTCCAGTGCTTCAGTGGGTACATGTGCATCATCAACCTAAAATTTGACAAAAATAAACACACTGAATTAGGACAATATAGAAATATAGGATATATGACATAACTAGAAGATAATGAATTTTATAGAAATACAGGATATGTTTTGAGAACTTACATTGGTATCCTCGCCATGCTCGTCATGGACAACATGCTCATCATGGACTTCATGCTCATCATGAACATCATTCTCATCATGGTCAGCCATCTGAAAATGTCATAAAAAAGGAAAACATTTAGCATTTGTATCAACTAGAAAAAGGAAAACATTTAGCATTTGTATAAATTAGAAAAAGGAAAACATTTACCATTTGTATAAACATACATGTCTCTAAAATTGTGATCTTTTATCAATTAACAATCCTTCATTGTGATCTCCGCGCACATATAAGTCATCATTAGCTTCAATATTTTGTGGAGTTGGCAACCCAACTGAGAATGGACTGGAGTCATCATACTTATCATAGTACTCTTCTTCATCTATAGGATCTTCAATGAACTGTCTTTTACCATGAAGAACAACCGACCATTTATCATTTGCAGGATCATCGATATAGAATATTTGTTTTGCCTGTGATGCCAATATGAATGGTTCAGCCTTCTCGCCAATCATTTCAAAGTTCACCAAAGTGAAACCCAATTCATCCACTATAACTCCTTTGGTGTTATCAACCCAATTACATTTAAAGAGCGGAATATTGAAATCTATGTAGTCAAACTCCCAAATGTCTTCAATGACACCGTAATATGACATTTTAGCTTCACGTGGACTCTTATCCTTTGCACTTGCAAAGTACATAGTTGACGCTTGAAGAGTGACCCCACTATTTTGGACGACACTCTTATCATCTTGGCGCTTTGTGTAATATGTGAATCCATTAATGTCAAACCCTTCATAAGACATAACATTCGGTTTTGGTTTAAAGGCGAGACATTTGATAGTTTCTGTAATATCATTTGGTGTTTGAGATAGTTGATGTAAGACTTTATCTTCAAACCACTTAGTAAAAGTCTTATTATGCTCTCTAGCAAGCCACATTGAACTTGCTCGAGGATGTTGTCTCTTTATGAAATTGGTATGTTCCTCGATATAAACACTCACTTCGTCCATATTATGTAAAATATACAAGTGAGCTTGTTCCAACTGCTCACGACTGATTACTTTCACCCGTGATCCCAAAATTCCTTTGCCCTCCTCAATATTCTTGTCATTATCAGGAGTGTCATTACCACTGAGAAAGTCATTGCAGAAATCCATAACCTCTCTCGCCACATAACCTTCAATAATACTCCCTTCAGGACGATAACGGTTTCGAACATCACCTTTAAAAACGCTCATGTATCGTTCAAAGGGATACATCCAATGCAAGAAAACCGGTCCCAAGATTTTCACTTCCCTAGTCAAGTGGACAACAAGATGTACCATGATATCAAAGAACGAAGGAGGGAAATACATCTCAAGCTGACATAGGGTAACAACCACTTCTCTTTGCAAATTATCGAGAGTATCAGGGTCAATAACTTTGCTGCATAGACTGTTGAAAAAGAAACAAAGTCTGGTAATTGCAAACCTTACATGCTTCGGCAATATAGATCGAATTGCCACGGGCAATATTTGTTGCATTAGAGTGTGACAATCATGAGATTTAAGACCTATCAACTTCAGATCTTTCATTGATACCAATCTACGGATGTTGGATGAGTAACCATGTGGCACCTTAACATTTACCAAGCATTCACAAAAAGTTTTCTTCTCCTTTCTAGACAACGTGTAACAAGCGGGAGGTAAGTATGTTCTTTTATTACCCATTTCACGTAATTCTGTTAATTCTGACCTTATTCCCATTTCACGTAGGTCCAGTCTGGATTTTATCCCATCTTTAGTCTTACCTGGTATATTTAATAGAGTACCAATGATGCTATCACAGACATTTTTCTCAACGTGCATTACATCGATACAATGCCTGACTGACAAAGAACTCCAATAAGGAAGATCCCAAAATATTGACTTCTTTTTGAATGAAGAATTGTCACTCCGTGTGGCCATACTACATTGTGATTTCTTACCAAATTCATTGACAATGTCTTTTACTCTTTCATAAACAACATCCCCTGGTATAGGTTTAGGTACACTCCGTTCATCATTCCATCCATTGAATGCTTTGCGCTTCCTACGATACGGATGGAATTTTGAAAGAAACCTTCAATGACCAAGATATACAGTCTTGCCGCCATATTTTAGTCTTATTGAATCAGTGTTTTCTTCACATATAGGACACGCTTTAGCTCCTTTGATACTATATCCAGACAAATTCCCATATGCCGGAAAGTCATTAATAGTGCAAAACAACATAGCATGCAAACGAAATGTCTCTCTTGCTGAAGCATCATAGGTCATCACACCTTCAGCCCAAAGTTTCTTTAAGTCATCAATCAAAGGTTCAAGATAAACATCGATATCATTTCCGAGTTGTTTAGGGCCCGATATCAACAATGACAACATAACGTACTTATTTTTCATACACATCCAGGGAGGAAGATTGTATATAACAAGCATGACTGGCCAAGTGCTATGTTGGCTGCTCAATGTCCCGTACGGATTCATCCCGTCTGTACAAAGCCCAAGTCTTAGATTCCTGACTTCTTCACCAAATTCAGGGAACAATACATCAATCTTCTTCCACTATGGGGAATCAGACGCATGTCGTAGGATCCCATCATTATTTTTCTTAACATCTGCATGCCACCTCAAATTCTTCGCATCTTTCAGATTTGTAAACAAGCGTTGAAACCGTGATGTTATAGGTAGATACCACAACACCTTGGCAGGAGAACCAGTTTTGGACTCCCCCGAAGTCGTCAATTTATATCGTGACGCACCACATTTTGGACAATCTTTCAAATCTACATAGTCCTTTTGAAATAATACACAATCATTCGGGCATGCATGTATCTTTTTGTCCTCCATTCCCATTGGGCACAACATTTTCTTTACCTGGTATGTTGAGATTGGCAGCTCGTTTCCTTCAGGAAGAATTTCTTTCAACAAAGTCAACAATTCAGTGAAGCTTTTGTCGCTCCATCTATTGTTAGCTTTCAACTTATACAATCTCAGCACAGCGCTAAGCTTCGTAAACTTAGCACAGCCTGTGTATAACGGTATCTCAGCATCATGCACAATGTTTGTAAAGATAGGAGGTGGATCGGTGTGCTCTACCCTACAACTATCCAGCATCACATCAACAATGTCTGCTGGAACTGGTTCGTTCACATTTACGTCATCGGAGGCAATTTCTTCTTCCACCCAAGCACTGCTATTGACATCTACTGGATTCGATTTTGAAATCTCTCCATGCCAGTGCCATTTTGTATAGCCTTGTACAATCCCGTTGCACATGACATGACTTTTGATTTCCTCACCAGTGTTGAGTTTCAAGTTGTTACCGCAATGCCTACATGGACAGTAGAACCTATCTGTAGGTTTTTTCCTATGTTCCTCGGCAAATCTAATAAACTGATCAAGACCAGATATAAACTCTGGGGTGCAACGATTACGAATGGACATCCATGATCTATCCATTCTATGATCAGAGAAAGCAAGTATATATTAGGAAAGCAAGTATATATTAGGAAACAAGTATATAAGCAAGTATGTCGTATTACAGTTCATCATTAAGAAAGATATAAGAAAGTATGTCGTATTAAAATAGACTAAATAATAAAAGAATTTTTTTTTGAGGCAAGACAATATGAGAAAATAGTAGTGTAATCATGTAAATGGGAACATTCATGGGAACACACACTTCAGTTATAAGCATTCATGTAGCAACTTACAGTTCCATTCATGGGAACACACACTTTAGTTATAACAATAACTAAACAAAGGGGTTGGTGTACCCCTAAACATGCGCATAATTAAAAAAACTATTAATAAAGACAAGTCTAGATAGATAGACAACTAAATACTACATCAACATGGTCCCGCATGCATCAATAACTTCTTTTTGATGATGAAGCTGTGTCACGAAGCTCTCCAATCCAATCACGCCTCAGATTCAGATTCCGATTCCTCATAGATGATATCCGACGCCATGCGCTCATACCGCAGAAGATGATCAAGGGTGTCGCAGTTGTTGTTGGTTATCCAAACTTTGATGGAATTATTGCCAACTGGACGGAGCAAAAGCCTATTCCAACGGACCAGATACAGCTCTCCAATCCAATCACGCCAACCGGATTTTGATACAAGATTTCCCGCCAAATCATACTCAACCTCGATTACATGTGAATAATTTCCAAAAGTTAGGGTCACTTTACCAGGCATGTAGTGTCTTCCTTTTAGAAAACGCCAGTGTTTGGGTATGACCAATTGGTTTAAGGAACGATCATCTAGGATGATGTCCAATTGTTCTTCAATAGGGAACGTTAACATTGACATAGAGGCCCAATTCATAGTCATTGTTATGGGAAGACAGAGACTGCACAATATTAGTATTAACAAAGTGTAAGTACATTTAACGATGTTATATATTTTCAGAAAAAGTTGTATAACATCAGTTAACCTTTTAAACAAGTATATATTAGGAAACAAGTATATATTAGTCAATCTTGGACGGGTTTCTAGGCCAACAAACACATTTGATGTCAATCTTATATATAATAAATGTGTACCACCTATCCCATCCTTGAACACCTAATCTCACTTAGGATGTAAGTGTATAATGTGTATTTGGTTTTCAAGAAAATTTCGGCAGCATTTCCCCGTTGTTCTCTAACTACATATGTACTTAGAGAACAAACAGGGAAATGCTACCGAAATTTTCTCGAAAACCCAATACACATTATACACTTACATCCTAAGTGAGATTAGGTGTTCAAGAATAGTCCCAAACTGGGGACTATCCAAGATTTACTCCTACTGAGTAAATCTTGGACGGGTTTCTAGGCCAACAAATACATGTGTTGTCATTCTTATATAAACCCTATAATTCATGAAATCATTCTAATTCAATTTAATATGTTGGGATCACATAATTATATAATGACATCAGAATATATGGAAGAATCATAATTAACATGATTAACAACATGCTCATCAAACTAGGGTTTTCTTGAATATCATCTAATAAATCAAGAATTTCATAGTTTCAAACATGCAATAATTCACAATGCAATGTTATAAACTATAGGCAACATGGATAGATGAAATAAATAAACATCCAACATCTATCACTTATTCAATCTTCAAGAAACCTTGACAAACATCCAACATCTATCACTTATATAATTTGCATGTATATACACCCTAAAGTGCCACAAATCATATAATTAAACTATCATGTTATGATATTAGGACCACTTAAAGCAGATTAGGCACATTAAGCAAGCAGAGTAGGGAGCCAATTTCGTGCAAGCAGATTAGGCAAGCAGATTAGGTCAGCACATAAAGAACCAATTTCGCGCCTGGGTAGGTCTGCAGGTACCTGGGCAAGAAGAGTAGGGTGAGGTCGAGCTGGTTGAGTACGTGGGTGGCGGTCGACGAGCTCCAGAACCAGCGGCAGTGACTCCGACGAGCAGGAGCGTCAGCCGCAACAGGCAGGCAGGCGGCCAGGCGGCGGCAGGCAGGCAGCGGCCAGGCGGAGGAGAAGGAGAAGGGGGTACGGCGGTGCCGGTTCTCAGGCGTGGCAGGCAGGTGGGCACCAGGCGTTGCGGCGGCGCCGGTTGTCAGGCGTGGCGGCGGCGCAGGTGGTTGGAGCAGCAGGGCGGGCAGCAGGGGTGCCAGAGAAGAAACGCGTCGGAGAGGGGCGCCGGAGAGGGGACGCCGGAGATGGGGCACCGGAGAGAAGCGCCGGAGAAAAACTAGTACCAGCAGCAGAGAAATCGCCGGAGAAATCACCGCAATAGGGAAATAGGGTAGCAATGAAACATAAGAAAGGGGAAGAGTCGGGCAATCGAAGGTTATGAAGTTCCCCAATAGCGTCGGTTGTTTACAACAACCGACGCCTAAACATCTTTACCGTCGGTCGTTCGCAACATCCGACGTCCATTTGGACGATATTTTCGTGAAAATGTTTGGCGGGAACCACATTCAGCGTCGGTGATTAAAGGACGACCGACGTGGAAAAGGACACTTTTCGCGCAAATTTCTGTCGCACATAAGCGTCGGTGTTTTAACTACAGACTCGACGCCGAAAGTGACATTATTTTTTTCGCTCGAAAATTGGATGACATTATGCGTCGGTTTTGTATAAACAACCGACGCTGTATACAAAGCGGTACCCGTGTTTGGCTGGTCTTTGAATATAGACGTCGGTTCTTCTAAATAACCGACGCCTTTAATATAAGGCGTCCGTGTTCCTTAATAACCGACGCCCAGAAAAGCGACACTGAATGCTATTTCTGTAGTAGTGGCACCGGGCGATATGTGTATCGGCCGTCCATCAAACTCGCAAATACGGAGGACATGTGGCGCTACGAGCACCATAACTTCCCCTAACCGCTGCCTATAAATAGCAGCTACAGGAAGTCGAAAAGACAGTTCGGACAGTTAGGAACTTTGAGCGATCTTCTGAGGAAAGCTGCGAGAGCAAGAGTATCGTGCCCCAGTGCTCATACTGGGCAACTCTAGGTGAGCTCTTCCTCATCCTAAGAGGGAGGGGATGGTTCACTTAGGACCGTCCTGGGCGACACTGCAGGACGATATCGGCCGACGTAGATGAGCGACACAAGTGCCCGACAGTAGAATGCGTCGCTCCATGCCCGACACAATATCAAACCCAATACGCTTCGCCCGTCATGCGTGCCGCCCGAGAGGGTGCGCCGCCCGACATGAGCGTATCGGCCAAGGTCCTTGAACGATACAGTCGGGCATCACAGTGTGACACCCGAGAGGGTGTGCCGCCCGACACGGCTGTATCGAGCTAGGCTCCTGACCGGTATCGGGCTGGAGGGTCCACTATAGTCTATCATCCTTCTACATCAAGAAGACGATACCTATCTTTACTTGTGTTATTTAATTCATTAATTCCTACATTGTAATCAAACCTTTATACATTTATAGAAATAGAAAAGCTTAATTACTTGCTACTCTATGCTTAGTACAACGTGTTGGATGACTTCTATGTTTGATATCTGAACTCTAGCTTGCATGTTTTGATCGCGTTTTGCTTAGCTACCGAATTGTGTTTTCCCATCGCAACAACTTCGAGAGTTGTGTTGTGGCTCTAGTGTTTGGTCCGATTCTGGAGTACGAGAGTGTCTGGAATGGAGTTGTTTCAGTAACATTCCACTCTAACGTAAGACCAGCAACCTCGAGAGGGGTGTTGGTGCTTGGTTAGAGGTACTCACTCTGAGAGGAGGAGTGCAGGATGCTACTGCTAATGCTTGTTTTACTAAAGTCTTATCCTTCGTACCTTGCTCTAGCTCTAAGTTTTATCTTTCTATTCCTATTGCATGAAAACCCCTAAAAACTGCTAATTGACTAAAAATCTTAAATCTTTCTAGTAGCTCCAGTTGGAGATAGTTTTCTTGTTTTGTTTGTGACATCTTGTTGTTTCCCTTTTGGGAATTTATTATCTCTTTAATACCTTCTGGAGTGTAGTGTGTCGATTATGGGTTCTCAACACTACCCCCCTTGTCCCTGTGTTCGACCCCGTATATCTACTTCGACCCCGTAAGTAAAGTTGCGGGGGCCTAGAAGGATTCAGGTTTATAAATGAAAAAGCTCGACTACCTCAAATCCGCCTCCACTTTTGGACGCGCGATTTAGGCCAGTCAGTTGTTGACAAGGAAGTTGAGGTCATGGTGAGGGTGATGACCAGTAACGAGAATAATAACTACTAGAGGTTGGATATGCTACCCAAGTTTTGTAGTAAAGTTCTATATGTCATCCCTATACTCTCAGATCTTTGGGGAGATTTGTTATTTTGTATATCGATACATAGATTTTATCTTGGTGCTAGGAGTGTATAGATATGACATGTACATATAATCAAGTTTAGTTGTGGCTTGATAGCCTTTCAATATGATATGAAATATCTTTTGGCATATGTGGAATACAAATGAAATCAATTGAAGGCTTGTTAATGAAATACTTCCTCTTGAGATATTGCATTGCAAATAGTTTCAATTTACTCTATTTTTTTGTAATATTATTTCTAGTGACAATTATGTGCTTTGTTTTGAGTAATCTTACTTTGGGCTCCATAGTTTGGTTGGTATCAGAGCGATAGGTTCAATTTGTTGAGTCTATAGGGACATAGGACTAGGATTTGTGTCTGTTCTAGTGTTCTCCAGTATATGTTATGGTCACTTCTTCTTATGCATGATAATAAGAAGAAGAGAAGAAAAGATGTCTGGAGAATACAAGGAACATGTTGCTGAGAGCAATGTTGCTACACCAGGAGGAGGTGCCAGGAGGCAAGAGAGGGTTGATGCTTTGCAAAAGATGCCTCAAGTTGACCTAGCTAATGTAGCCAACCCTGCATTCCATTCTATGTTTAGGAAATTCATGGGTACAATGACACACATGGAGGATAGAATGCATGCAACCCAATCTAGGGCAACTGTCCCCAATGCTTAAACTCATGGTTTTGGGAAGAATTTTGAAAGACTTTGACATATAGGAGCATTGGATTATGTGGAAACATGTGATCCAACTATAAAAACATATGAATGACTAAGCTGGAAAAGGCCTTCAAGGTCCTAAATATCCCTGAAGAGAGTAAGATGAAACATGATGTGTACTTGTTGAAGGGGAGTGTTGGACATTGGTGGGCCATAAAGGAGGATAAAAGTCCAGTTGTTGTGATTACTTGGGAAAATTTTTGATGGGAGTTTGTAAGTCGGTACTTTCCAGAGACTTTTTTGGATGAGAAGATTGTATAGTTTGAGAATATCTGACAGGGATTTATGTCAATCAGTGCTTATGAAGCTAAGCTTATGGAGCTTCTAAGGTTTTGTCTACATAGGGCTGCAACTGACAAGGAGAGGATCAGGAACTTTGAGAAGGGTCTGAGTACTAAGTTGACAAATCCAGTGTCATCCTTAGAGAACAAAGAGAGGTTTGCCACTTTTGTGGAATCAGTTAGGAGAGTGGAGAGGTCTGTGATAGATAAGCCTGAGATGAAGGCCAAGAAGAGGCATGCATATTACCAAGGACAATCTTCTGGAAGCTTTAAGAAGTCTAGGTTCTCAGCAAAGGTTAGTGACACACTCATGATGGACATACAGAAAAGGCAGAGGCCAAAGCTTTCTACCTACAGGAGCTCACTGTGCAACATCAGTGTCTGTGATAGGGTCATCTAGACCGTCATACAAGAGAAAAACATGTTTCAAGTGTGGATATGTGGGGCATACCAAGTGGTTCTACCCTATGAAAGATGAAGAGGTGACTCAGTAGTCAATGTAGAGTAAGCAAGGGTCACATCAACGACAATAACACAGTGGCAGAGGATCTGGTCAGGAGTTACAGGCTGGTTCTTTAGGACATGCTGGTAGAGGAAGGTGGCGACAACAAGTGACGACTCGATTCTATGTGACGAGTCAGCCAGAGGGAGTCATTAACCCTCAGGTTGTGACATGTTAGGTGGAACTATTTCATTCTGATTTATCTCCTTCATGTGTTGTATCTATTTAGATTGACACACAACACACTCTTTTATCACTAGAGAAGTGATTACTATTTGTTCCTTACTTGTTAGTCGTACACAAGATAATCTTCATCTAGAAACTCCTCTAATTGGTTTTGTCGAGCAGTGGAAAGTATGTTCATCATGCGTTCTTTCTTTTTCAAAATGTAACATTCAAGTGTATCTCTTTCCACTTAACATGCAAAGTGTTGACATAATCCTTGGGATGGATACTTTGGAAAAGTATCGGGTGATTTTGGACTATAGTGCCAAGGTGGCGACATTTGTTGATGATGATAATTTGTGGGTCTTCCAAGGTGATAGGAAGATTCTTCCAACATGTTTAGTTTCCGTTATGACAACAAAGAGACCGATGAGACAGGTTTGTGATGTGTTTTGGCACATGTCATGGATACCAAGGAAAAGAACTAGTATTTAAGGAGTTCTAGTTGTATGAGAGTTTGAGGATGTGTTTCCCGATTAGTTTCTAGGTATACCTCCTCCTAGAGAAATTGATTTTGAGATCAATCTAGTTCCAGGAACCCAACCCATATCACAGAAATCGTAAAGGATGGAACCAACTGTAACATCCCTGACCTGGATTATGTCTTAACCGTAGGTGTTTTGCTTAATAAAGTTAATTATATGCTTTCTCTTAATTCTTGGAAAGTAATTAAGGTTCAGGAGGAACTTATGTTTCAATTGTAGTCCATTTCAAATAATGTTGAAACATTGTTTTGCTTGTTTTGGACTAAAGTGCAAATTACCCAAGTTCAGGGGTTTATTTGCAAATTGTGCATGATAGTATGTTCCTCATGTGTTGAAGCATCATGAGAGTGAAGATGATCCAGAAGTGTGGCTTGTGATAACCTAAATACCAAGAAAGAGTTGATTAAGCAATGTTTGTGCATGAAAACCTAGTTTTGGTATAATGTGCAATTTACCCAAAACCTAGGGTGAAATATGCAAATTACCATTTCAATAAGGTCCCTAATGTTTCTTGGCACCATGTAGAGCAAATAAAATGAGAAGGGCGCCTCATTTGAATCACTTTGGCGGAGAGAGAATCTTGATATTAAAATAATCAAGATTTAAGCATAATTGGAACATTAGTTCAAATTAATGCAAAAATAAATAAAATAATTGAAGGGTCTTCAAACAATATTAAAATGGTTGGATTCAGATGTGTGTGGACGTCCTTGATCTTTGCAAGGGCCACGAAAATATCCTAAGGAGGTGAAAATTCTACTCACCTTATTATAAGAAAAAGAATTTCCACTCAAATATGGATATTACTTTTATAAGGGTTAAGGTACTTAATTTCTTTTCCCTTAATTCATGGATAATGGAAGGGATCTCCGTGGGATAGAGTTGCCTTTGCATGCAAGAAACCAAGGGGGAAATGGTAGCAACAATTTTGGAATTAAATGATTTTTATAAACCATTTTCTCTCTCATTGATTTTCTTATAAAAGAGCCTTTACCACTCAAACCAAGGATCTTTTTCGGATCCCTTTCTTCTCCTTGCTTTCAAAAAACGACTAAGAGAGCTAGGAACAGCAGGAAGGACGCCCCCAACCTGTTGGTAAGTCCTTGACCTTCGTTCTTCTTGTTTCATGGAGAAAATCATGAAACAATGCATAATTCCTTCATTTCTTCACTCCATCTTCAACCCTAGCCGATCCTTTCACTCCAAAAACTTGAGAACGGACCTTGGGAGGTTGTTAGAGCTTCATCCACCATTGGAGCTATGGATCTTGAAGCTTTGAATATCAATTGAAGGTGGTTTATATAACTTGTGTTGGTATGTATGCCCATAGAGCAAGTCATGTGATGATTGTAATGGGATACTTTATAAATGATTTGAATAAATAGTAAAGGCAATTTCCAATCTATATGTTTAAACTGTTTCTGAGATGATGGTGTAACATGATAGATGTCTAAAGAATGTTTTGACTCAATGACGTATGCTTTTAGGTTAAGGACCTAAACGATGAGATCATACGTATGTTAAGATTATACATTCTTGTTTAGTCCATAGTCGGTTGTTATTGTGGAAATAACCATAGACATCAAATACACTGAAGACTAGATTGTGTGTTGGTTGATGACAAAATCTCATTAGTCATAATATAGTGATATTAAACCAAGCACATAAGTACTTGTTAAAGAACAAGGTACCCAACAGACCCACCGTGAGAGTGACACATGGAACCATGACTTGGTAGTCACAGTCAGCTCTCACAGTGATGGTGGTGAGTGTGATTCTTAGACCTGAAATCACTACACTCAACACATGTCATTGGGTACACTTTGACATCATCAAACGCAGTCCTGAAACATGGGTTGTTATAAAGGTGATGATTGGGTGGCTTTGACACATGGGGCTTTTGAGGGGTGAGTGATAGATATGGGATTTGTCCCTCCTAAGGGAGGTTGATATCCTTGGCCACTTGATGAGTAGGATTGAGAAAGGCATGCGCATGCATGTGTGAATCAATATGTGATATTGATGTCATACACATCTCACTCGGTCTACTCTGAGATCAAGGAAATCAATGAACGTTGACAGGATAACTGTTCCATGCCTCAAGTTCATTCTGGATATCAGTGACAAAGGAATTATACATTCATTGTAACACCATTCACGGATTGTAGGGATGAAAGTTGTTCTCCAACTTTCTATTTTACTTGGGTAGCAATGATGTGTGACTAGGCACCAGTCTATTCTTGTGAAGTCAAAAGTGTTATGGACTTTCACTGCCAACGTGAAATGGACCTGTAGGGTCACACACATAGGATTTAACCTGGAAGAGGAGTTTTATCCACAAGCAATATTTAGATTGATTACTAAAGGAGTTTAGTAGTTCAATTAAACACTCACTCAATCGATAGCTCAATATCATAATGTTCAAGGTGTTGGACGCATTGATTGGAGTATCGGATTGATTGAAATCACATTTGACTAATTCTACACAACCTGCACTCCCAACCGATCGACTCATGTGATGAACAGGTCGGCTGAGGTTGTTGAACCGGTCGGCTCAATTGTTGAACCGATCGGCTCATGCACAGAGTGAAACGAGCGGTTCAAGTGTTGAACCGATCGGTTCGACTGGTGCAACCGAGCAACTTGGGAAAGTAGGATTGGTGAGAATTTTCCTTGCGTTTCAATTGCCCAATTTGATTGGAACAAGGATTGGTATTCGATACCAATTGGAAACAAAAGAAGGAAAGTCAATAGGGAACCAACCTGGAACCCCAACTGACCGGTTCAGGAGTGAACCGATCGGTTCAAGGGTCCCAAACGATCGGTTCACTTGTGAACCGATCGGTTCAGGTTGCGAGTTAGTTGCTTTTGTGGAAAATCTCGAACCCTACTACTGCTGCTTTTAGTCCCATATTGCCGAGCACAGAGAACCCTATCCCATGACCCGCCTATATATATAGGGTTATTGGGGGCTTCTCAGAGTACAACTCAGTGCAAGTTGGTTGCTCTGCAAAGTTGTCGTTCTCTCTGGTTTTGGTAACCGAGAGAGAGCCCGAGCAAGTACTTCCTGCAAAGGGAGGTGCAGTAAGGGAATGACAACTGTAGTTGCAATTGACAGCAGGAGAGTGTGTTGGTGACTAGTATGTCAATAGGAGGGTGCGACTCCTTCCACTTCCTTGTGGGACAAGGAGTGTGGAGTTCTAGGTGGTCCGTGTGGACTACTTCAGAGGCGGGAGGTCACTGTCGCTTAGGAGGACAATTGTCATCCGATAGTCTGGTAGGAGGAGGAGTCGTCAGTCCTGGTGCGACCAGGAGCTGCATAGACATCGTCCAAGACCGGAGGTGAAGACCGCACATGGCGCGAGGTAGTGTCGCCGAGAAAGCCTCGGGACAAGGTATGATTCACAAACCATCTTTCCTATTATATAGACGTTGATGCGATTCCTTTTGTTCTGGGTTTGGGGAGAATTTTTTTTGTTTCCGCTGCTTCTCTGCCTCCTCTAAAACCCAACAGTGGTATCAGAGCCACGTCAACCGCTCTATATTTTAGGATTATCGATATGATCGATTTTGGTTTATCGCCTTTATTTATTGCATGTGATGTGAATAATATCAGCTTTATACATGTCCAATCCACAAATCCCTAATATACATATATGATATGTAATATTAATGCAATCGATACGCGTCGCCCTTAAACGAGTTTTGTGGTGTATGTGTAGCATGATTATGGCCTATAAACCCCTATATATGTGTGTGGTTGTTTGTGTGGTTGCTTGAATCTCGGTCTGTGCACCGATTCCCTTCTCCTATTCCTGATGTAACTCAAAATAATTTGAGAATTCTTTTCTTACCTTTGCTCCCCCCGAATGTAACTCGGGGTTTCATAATTCAATTGTAAATAGGATAGATTTTATTTCCTGTTATGTCAAAGAACGGTGGATGACCTGAAGACGATCAATTCAAGGAGTGAGCCGATTGGTTGGTGATCCAGACGGCCGGTTCGAGGAACGAGACGAGCGGGTGGTGACCTGAGGAGATGTACGATGACCGGTGAACCGATCGGCTAGAGGCGCCAGTCGATCGGCTGGTGGCACCCGAACAACCTGCCTGATGGCGAGCCGATCAGTCATGGAGATGAGCTGATCAAACCTAGAAAGGCAGGCATAGATTTCATCTTGTATAGGTTGCATGTGATGTAGACCTAGATGACCGTGATTCCTCTTGGCTCGAGGAATCACAATAGGATGGCCATAATCATTGCTTTTTATCATTTTGTATGTTTTCTTTGGGATATAGCATGTATATGATACGTACTATATATTGTGGTGATTGGATATGTATATGTATATAAAAACCAAATCCCTCATTAAATATTAAGTTTTAGATGCCTTCCAAATGCGACACACGTGAAAAGCTTGATCGACCAAGTGTGGGCACGCCCAAGCGTGGTGCACCGTCTATCTCGTGGAAACATGAAGTATGAATGTGTGGGTCTGCCCAAGCAGGGTGCATGTTCATCGTGTTGGCTTTGGGTTGGACTTAACAAGGTGACCTAGATAGGATCTAGCGCCTTGAGGCATGGAGATGATCATTGCAAGGAGTTGCATGTGACATCTTTCAAGAGTTGCATATGATGCAATTGTCAAGAGTTGCCTACCTGGAAGATCTGAGTTGTGGGTGACAGCTCAAGCTGGTCCATGGCTCAGAGGATTTCAGGATCTTGACCCACTAGAAGATTGTACGCTACAATCTTCCGAATTGGTGGTGAGGGCTATCAATTTGAGTCAAAATAGTGGGAGCAGTAATTAATTAAAGGCTTAATTAACTATTGTCAAATTTTATTCAAATCAAATCAAAAAGGTTTTGACAAATGCAAATTTTCTCTTGTATAATGGCAAAAGAATCATCTTTTAAAAGAGGCAAATTAATTGAGAATAAATTCCATAACTGGTTGAGGACTGTGAGAAGTGTTCTGCACAATCCATATATACCAGGAGCCTTAGAATCCACTCTATGTACGCTTAATGCGTTGGTGAAGAAGAAAGTAGGTAAGGGAGAGAAGTGTTCTCTCGCCAAACCAATTTCTTCTACATGGAGAGGATGGAAGGAACAATGGAAGAAGAAGTTGGAGATAGAGATCTCTACTTCTGGTGTATACATGATAGAGATTAACTTTACTACTTCTTCATCATGGGTACTTGATACCGGATGCAGATCTCACATTTGTTCAAATGTGAAGGATCTTAAGAGAAGTAGGCCTTTGGGGAAAGGCGAGGTTGAACTACGTGTTGCCAATGGGGCAAGAGTTGCCTCCAGCGCCGTAGGAACCTATGAGTTAACTCTACCTAGTGGGCTAATGATAGAGTTGAAGAATTGCTATTATGTACCTGCCATAAATAGGAATATCATTTCCGTCTCTTGTTTGGACAAAGATGGATTTGAATTTCTTATTAAGAATGGAAAGTGTTCCATTTCTAAAGATGGGATCTGTTATGGCAGTGCCCCTATGTCTTATGGTCTATACTTGATAGACTTGGAGACAAGTGTATACAACGTAAACACCAAAAATCAAAAACTCAACGACTCAAACAAAACATATATCTGGCATTGTCGTCTAGGGCACATAAATGAGAAGCGCATTTCTAGACTCCATAAAGATGGTTATCTAGACTCTTTTGATTATGAATCAATAGAGACATGTGAATCTTGTTTGTTGGGCAAGATGACCAAGACTCCCTTTTCTGGTAAAGGTGAGAGAGCTAGTGATCTATTAGGACTCATACATACTGATGTATGTGGGCCTTTTAGAACTAATGCCAGAAATGGGTATCAGTACTTCATTACCTTCACTGATGATTTCAGTAGGTATGGCTATGTGTACCTGATGAAGCATAAGTCAGAGACCTTTGAAAGGTTCAATGATTTCATGAATGAAGTACAGAACCAGCTTGGTAAAATTATTAAGGCACTTCGTTCCGATCGAGGTGGAGAATACTTGAGCCAAGAGTTTGAGTACCTTCTGCGAGCCCGTGGTATTGTATCACAATGGACTCCGCCTGGAACACCACAACATAATAGTGTGTCTGAAAGAAGGAATCGCACATTGTTGGATATGGTGCGATCGATGATGAGTTTTTATGATCTTCCGATTTCCTTCTGGGGTCATGCTCTTGAAACAGCCACGTTTACACTTAACCGTGTGCCATCTAAATCGGTTCAAAAGACATCATATGAGATATTGACTGGGAAGCGTCCCGATTTGTCTTTTTTGAAGATTTGGGGTTGTGAGGCTTACGTCAAGAAAATGTTTCCTGATAAGCTTGGACCCAAATCTGATAAATATTATTTTGTTGGATACCCCAAGGAAACGAGGGGATACTATTTATACCACCCTACTGACAACAAAGTGTTTGTTTCCAGGACAGTTGTGTTCCTAGAGAAGGAATTTATTTCCAAAGGAAGCAGTGGGAGGAATATAGAGCTTGAAGAGGTTCAAGCCCAACAAGAAAATGTTGAACCGGTAGATGTACCGGAGGAAAATGTAGATTCACAAGGTTTTGTGGAATCTCAGTCTCCTCAGGTAACACAAGGACCTCATAGATCTAGTAGGACTCGCCTTGAACCTGAGAGGTTTGGATACCTTGTAACTCAGGAAGGTGGAGAGTTGATCATAGATGATGATCCAACTACCTACGTAGAGACTATGGAGGGACCATATTCTGAGAAATGGCTTGAAGCCATGAGATCCGAGATGCAATCCATGTACTCCAACAAAGTATGGACTTTGGTGGAACCACCCGAAGGGGTAAAACCCATAGGGTGCAAGTGGGTCTTTAAGAAAAAGACCGACATGGATGGCATGTGCAAACTTATAAAGGCAGATTGGTTGCGAAGGGATTTTGACAAGTTCAAGGTGTTGACTATGACAAAACCTTTTCTCCAGTTGCCATGATTAAGTCCATCAGGATCATGCTTGCTATTGCATCTTATTATGACTATGAGATTTGGCAGATGGATGTTAAAACTACATTCCTTAACGGGAATATACATGAGGATGTGTACATGACATAGCCTGAAGGTTTTGTAGATCCAAAGAATGCCAATAAAGTCTGTAAACTGCAAAGGTCAATCTATTGATTGAAGCAAGCATCTCGGAGTTGGAATCTTCGATTTGATGAGGAAGTCAAAGTGTTTGGCTTTATTCAAAATGAAGATGAACCTTGTGTGTACAAGAAGGTTAGTGGGAGCTCGACCACATTCCTCATATTGTATGTGGATGACATACTTTTGATGGGGAATGATGTCTTAGCCTTAGAGAAGGTAAAGACTTGGCTAGGGAATACTTTCTCAATGAAGGACTTAGGAGAAGCATCCTACATCCTAGGAATTAAGATCTATAGAGATAGATCTAGAAGGCTTCTCAGACTAAGTCAGAGCACATACATTGACAAAGTGCTGAAGCGGTTCAGCATGGAGAACTCAAAGAGAGGCAACATCCCCATGCTACATGGAGTAACTGTCTCTAGAGCTCAATGTCCCCAATCTTGTGAAGAGAGGGAGCGGATGAATGGGATCCCATATGCATCAGCCATCGGATCCATCATGTACGCTATGTTGTGCACACGCCCAGATGTCTCGTATGCTCTAAGCATGACGAGCAGGTACCAGTCAGATCCCGGGGATGCTCACTAGACAGTCGTAAAGAACATCCTCAAGTACTTGCGAAGGACTAAGGATCAGTTTCTTGTGTACGTCGGCGAGGAAGAGCTGGTTGTAAAGGGTTACACCGATGCAAGCTTCCAAACCGATAAAGATTATTACAGATCGCAGTCAGGATTTGTGTTTTGCCTTAATAATGGAGCTGTGAGCTGGAAGAGTTCCAAGCAAGAAACAGTTGCCGATTCTACTACAGAGGCCGAGTATATTGCTGCTTCGCATGCAGCAAAGGAGGTTGTGTGGATCAGGAAGTTCATTTCTGAACTTGGTGTAGTTCCCAGTAGTTGTGATGCAATTAAGATTTATTGTGACAATAATGGAGATATTGCACAAGCTAAGGAGCCCAGATCACATCAGCGGTCCAAGAACATACTGCGGCGCTTCCATCTCATACGAGAGATCGTACAGTGAGGAGATGTGAAGATTTGCAAAGTACCAACTGAAGACAACATAGCTGATCCACTGACTAAGGCCCTTTCTTAGCAGAAGCATGATGGTCATGCTAGGTCACAAGGACTGCGTTTCCTTGGTGACTAGCTCTAAGTGCAAGTGGGAGTCTGTTGGTATGTATGCCCATAGATCAAGTCATGTGATGATTGTAATGGGATACTTTATAAATGATTTGAATAAATAATAAAGGCAATTTCCAATCTATATGTTTAAACTGTTTCTGAGATGATGGTGTAACATGATAGATGTCTAAAGAATGTTTTGACTCAATGACGTATGCTTTTAGGTTAAGGACCTAAACGATGAGATCATACGGATGTTAAGAGTATACATTCTTGTTTAGTCCCTAGTAGGTTGTTATTATGGAAATAACCATAGACATCAATAACACTGAAGACTAGATTGTGTGTTGGTTGAAGACAAAATCTCATTAGTCATGATATAGTGATATCAAACCAAGCACATATGTACTTGTTAGAGAACAAGGTACCAGACAGACCCACTGTGAGAGTGACACATGGAACCATGACTTGGTAGTCACAGTCAGCTCTCACAGTGATGGTGGTGAGTGTGATTCTTAGACCTGAAATCACTACACTCAACACATGTCGTTGGGTACACTTCGACATCATCAAACGCAGTCCTGAAACATGGGTTGTTATAAAGGTGATGATTGGGTGGCTTTGACACATGGGGCTTTTGAGGGGTGAGTGATAGATATGGGATTTGTCCCTCCTAAGGGAGTTTGATATCCTTGGCCACTTGATGAGTAGGATTGAGAAAGGCATGCACATGCATGTGTGAATCAATATGTGATATTGATGTCATACACATCTCACTCGGTCTACTCTGAGATCAAGGAAATGAATGAACGTTGATAGGATGATTGTTCCATGCCTCGAGTTCATTCTGGATATCAGTGACAAAGGAATTATACATTCGCTGTAACACCATTCACGGATTATAGGGATGAAAGTTGTTCTCCAACTTTCTATTTCACTTGGGTAGCAATGATGTGTGACTAGGCACCACTCTTTGCTTGTGAAGTAATAAGTGTTATGGACTTTCACTGCCAATGTGAAATGGACCTGCAGGGTCACACACATAGGATTTAACCTGGAAGAGGAGTTTTATCCACAAGCAATGTTTAGATTGATTACTAAAGGAGTTTAGTAGTTCAATTAAACACTCACTCAATAGATAGCTCAATATCATAATGTTCAAGGTGTTGGACGCATTAATTGGAGTATCGGATTGATTGAAATCGCATTTGACTGATTCTGCACAACCTACACTCCCAACCGATCGGCTCATGTGATGAACAAGTCAGCTGAGGTTGCTGAACCGGTCGTCTCAATTGTTGAACCGATCGGCTCGTGCACAGAGTGAAACGAGCGGTTCAAGTGTTGAACCGATCGGTTCGACTGGTGCAACAGAGAAACTTGGGAAAGTAGGATTGGTGAGAGTTTTCCTTGCGTTTCACTTGCCCAATTTGATTGGAACAAGGATTGGTATTCGATACCAATTGGAAACAAAAGAAGGAACGTCAATAGGGAACCAACCCAGAACCCCAACTGACCTATTCAGGAGTGAACCGATCGGTTCAAGGGTCCCAAACAATCGGTTCAGTGGTGAACCGATCGGTTCAGGTCCCCAACTGACCGGTTCACTTGTGAGCCGATCGGTTCAGGTTGTGAGTTAGATGCTTTTGTGGAAAATCTCGAACCCTTCTACTCCTGCTTTTAGTCCCATATTGTCGGGCACAGAGAACCCTGTCCCATGACCCACCTATATATATAGGGGTATTGGGGGCTTCTCAGAGTACAACTCAGTGCAAGTTGGTTGCTCTGCAAAGTTGTCGTTCTCTCTAGTTTTGGTAACCGAGAGAGAGCTGGAGCAAGTGCTTCCCGCAAAGGGAGGTGCAGCAAGGGAAGGACAACTGCAGTTGCAATTGATAGCAGGAGAGTGTGTTGGCGACTAGTACGTCAACAGGAGGGTGTGATTCCTTCCACTTCCTTATGGGACAAGGAGTGTGGAGTTCTAGGTGGTCCACGTGGACTAATTCAGAGGCGGGAGGTCACTGCCGCTTAGGAGGACAACTGTCATCCGACAGTCCGGTAGGAGGAGGAGTCGTCAGTCTCGGTGCGACCAGGAGCTGCACAGACACCGTCCAAGACCAGAGGTGAAGACCATGCAAGGCACGAGGTACTATCGTCGAGCAAGCCTCGGGACAAGGTATGATTCACAAACCATCTTTCCTATTATATAGACGTTGACGCGATTCCTTTTGTTCTGGGTTTGGGGAGAATTTTTTTTTTGTTTCCGCTACTTCTCTGCCTCCTTTAAAACCCAACAACTTGAACCCATAATCCTTGTTATTGAACTTAATTTCTCAATTCAATTTGATTCAATTGTTATTCTCGCAATAACTTTGTTTGATTGATGGAGTTTCCATGGAAATGGCAGTAGTTTTCGTGAGTCTAAAGGTTGAAGATGATAACCTGTTCACAAGCACACATCTCAACCAAGAACAATGGCAGACGGTCTTGGACCTTTGGTCCAAACGGTTTCACCAAACCGTTTGAGACCAAATGGTTTCAAAAACCATTTGGTGACTTGGACTCCAAACCGCATGAGGGGGTTGACCATTTGGTTATGTTGACTGTTTGAGGTCTGAACCTAAGTAGGTGTTGGATGATGATCCAATGGATCCAATTGATTGTTTCAATGTGTCTACAATCCTTCAATTGGAAACCCTAATCAAGTTGATTGAAGAGTGCTTGATTGGTCCTAACGATTTCAAGACAAATTGGGTCAAACGGTCTTGAGACCGTTTGAGCCCAAACGGTCTTGAAATCATTTGGGACCAAACAATTTCAAAACTGTTTGGAGGGTTAGTGGTTGATTATTGACAGTTGGATAAAAGTTTAATGGTGTTGATTGATGAATCCTTCAATGGCATAATCAATAGTCAATTCAATGGTGCAATTGTATTTGATTGGATTGATGAATGACCTAAAGAGCCCTTGCAGTTTTGGGACTGATTTGGCCCAAACGGTCTTGAAACCATTTGGGGGCAAATGGTTTCAAAACCGTTTGGGGTCAAACAGTTTCAAAATTGTTTGGTGTTAAACGGTTTCAAAATTGTTTGGTGATGAAATTCAAAATCGAATGGAGTGAATTTATGATTCAATCATTTGGAAATTGAAGGTAATGATTGTTCTAATAGTCTAATGATTATTAGTAATAGTAATCAATGAAGCTACAAAGGTTGAAACCCTAATAGTACTTAAGTGATTAGTGCCAATTAAGGCATGAACCCTAATTGCTTATAAGAACAATGACTTGGTACACTATGTCAATCATAGCTGTATGTACTTGATTGAAGGATTGACATGACCTAATCAAGTTGAGAGGATGAAAGAATGGAATTCATACATGAGTAGGAATCATGTGGTGATTAAGGGTATGATCCTTAAGAAAAGAGATCATGAAATGCTAATCATGAGCATAAACCCTAATTGACAAGGTTGTTGAACTCAAATCCTAATTCTGGGCAATTCTAATTGAAACCCTAATCCAGGGTAAGGATCTGATGGAGCTTCCACTTACGTGGAATTGCGTGCACCAACTAAAAATCCTAAAGATAGTAAGTCTTTAGGTTTATCCTTGCTTATACTAGATAGAGAACTCCACCCACGTATGCTAAGATACGTGGAAGTCTTATCGTAATATAGTTAAGGGTCGAATCCTCAGGACAACGGTCTTGTTGCAAGCAACAAGATGGAAAACGTTAGAATTTCACTTAGTCACTTAATAGTAGGCAATTAAATCGAAAATTTGGTTTTGTCGTTTTAACCTAAGAACATGTAAAGTAAAGAAAACAAGTAAATCTAAGGAAGTTAAACAATGATAAAAGTCACTAGGGTGTGATCGGTTTTTCACCACCACTACACATGGATCAACACATGCAAAGTAAAACATAACCTGCAAAAGATTTTAGTCAGTTAGTATCTTTGTAGACTTAGTTTCCTTTCGGAGAACTAATTACGAGGAGTGCGGGAATGTTGCAAAGTCAGCCATCCCCGAACGAATGGTCAACTACTTTGCATCATTCCCTTCGCAAAGTGTGTTCCTCGACTCATTAAGGTTGTACTTTCACACGTCAACTGATTCCATTTCATAGCATGAAAGTACAACTATGGGAGTGAGTATACTCCACTTCTTGAAAGACACTACTAGATACCGAAACAGATGCATGGTGGATACATGCACCAAGAACCAACATACAAATGAGTTTCAAATCTAATAGTACAAACGTAGACAATTCATACTAAATGATAAAAGATAACACAAGTTGATGATCAGGCAACATGCATTCATTAAACGTTTGATGTTGAACTGAAAAGATAAAAAAAACTCTATATTACAAATTATGGATTACATTTACATGATATGAAAACATGGGTAGCGGGGCTACTCCCCGCACCCTAGTGAAAGAGACTACTCGCTCATAACTAGGACAAAGAAGGAGGCAAGAAGAGAGAGAAAGAGCATCATCCCCATGAAGGAGAGAGGAAAGTCAACCCCTTGGAGAGAGAGAAACGATCCACCAGCTTCACAAGTTGCGCGATGATGAGATATCCTTCTTCCCACCTTCCTTGGTGGAGAGAGAGAAAGCAGCTTCAAGATGGAGTGTGGGTCTCATACTGGCAGCCCCTGGGTGGAGGATGGAAGTTAGATGTGCTCTGGAGTGATTGAGGCAGCCTTTGGACGTCTGAAACTTGATAACTAGTGGAGGGCCCTTGGGGTTTTATTTATAGGCCTTAAGTGAAGTCCAAATTGTTTGGAGACCGTTTGGACCTCAAGACCATTTGGACGTGAGACTGTTTGGACCTGAGACCATTTGGACCTCAAGACCGTTTGGACCTGAGACCGTTTGGACCTCAAGACCGTTTGAACCTCAAGACCGTTTGGCTTCATGCGGTCTCGGGACCGTGTGACTCCGTGCGGTCTCGGGACCGGTTGGCTTCATGCGGTCTTGAGACTGTTTAACTCCATGCGGTCTCGGGACCGATTGGCTTCATGCGGTCTTGAGACCGTTTGACTCCATGAAGTCTCGAGACCGATTGGCTTCATGCGGTCTTGAGACCATTTGACTCCATGTGGTCTCGGGACTGATTGGCTTCATGCGGTCTCGGGACCGATTGGCTTCATGCTGTCTTGGGACCGTTTCACTCCATGCGGTCTCGGGACCGATTGGCTTCATGCGGTCTCGGGACCGATTGGCTTCATGCGGTCCTGGGACCGTTTGACTCCATGCGGTCTCGGGACCGATTGGCTTCATGCGGTCTTGGGACCGTTTGACTCCATGCGGTCTCGGGACCGATTGGCTTCATGCGGTCTTGAGGCTGATTTGGTCTTTTATGATTTTTTGTGTCTTTTTCTGTGAATATAAAGGGGAAAAGTTAGTCTAATAGTATATTTACAATAAGAGGGAATATTTAGGGATTTTGGCTAATTTTAATTGAGAAAGAGTGTGGAAAACTAAAGAAAGGACTAAGATAATCATCCAAAATTGGAGGTTATCACCCCCCCTAACTTAGTGTCTATCTAGTCCTCAAGTTAGATAGAGGTGAGACATGTAATGGCGAGGTGATTTTATTTAGTCAGGATTTCCATACTCTTGCTTCAATTCTCAACCTGAGTTCTCCTAAGGTCATATCAGGTCTTATTGCTTGCCTTGACTCTTTCAGGTTTCGAGAGTTGCTTGGGTCTCAGGTTCCTTCTGTATCTCGTAGCTCGCATCAGGACCACCTTTATTTTGTGCATGTTGTTGACTCTAATCAGCTTTATACCTCTCTGAAGGACCTACTGGAAGCTAGAGAGTATGAGGGTTGGCTAAAGGCTTGAAGCGTAACTCCCCCTTCAAGTGGGGGAGGGGTTGTCTATGATTTTAGGATCTCACTACCGGGCACGACACATCTGCCTTTGTGAAGGAAGCTGAATGTACCGGCCGCGTGAGTCCTTTATAAGCCTTTCATATATTTAGATACCTTAGGGTTTCACTACCGGGCATGACACATCTGCCTTTGTGAGGGCAGCTGAATGTGCGGGCCGAGTGAGACCTTCATCGGTTCTTTATATAGATCCTTATTTATGGCACAACTCTCATAATTTTATTCAACTCTCTGGCTTTTATTCGAATACTAGCAGGCTTGGGTTTTGGGGTTATGTTCGGGAAATTATTTTGGGCGGCCAAGCCTCTTTTATTTGAAGGGAGGAAAGCTGCTCTTAGAGTTTTTCAACATGCACTTATTTTGTGGTCCACTTACAGAACTTCTTGATTTGGAAGTTGCTCGATGCCCCTCCCATCCTTGAGAGCCTGGCTTATTTCTGCCTTGTTATTGACCTGTGGAGAGTCAGATGAAGAAATGAAGCAAAAGCATGAAAATTAATAGTGGAGGGACATTATTAAATCGCCAGTATATGTCTAAGTGCTATTTACTTTTGGGGACTAACATGATTCTAAAGTTAACTGAGGGTGACTTTATTCAGAAAGGATTATTTAAAAAGAAAGTTAAAAAGGAAAAAAGAAAAGAAAATATGTACAAACAGAGAAAGGAGAAAATGGAAAAAGAGGAATTTAGAAATGATACATCGCCCTTGTCTAATGTACCCCCCCCCAACTTATCACTCACTCTGTCCTCAGAGTGTCAAAGTGATTGGTTGAGAAGTACGATGACAAGGGTTGCAAGCTAAGTTAATTCTGAATTTGCTCCTAGTGATTGAAGTAGATTAGCTGCGAACTTTCCGCGTAGAGCATGGTAATCCACGTCAGTCATATCTTCTACTGGTCTTTGAAGGAAGATGATGGTGTACATCCAGTAGAGGACGTGGAAGCCACAGTCATTTGATTCTCGGATTTGTTGGGGACATTTGTGGCTGAAGGAAGGGTGATGAAAATGTTCTTTGTCGTAAGCCCTTGTATGTTGACTTAGAAAGACAATTAATTTGTCAGCGCATTCCTTCGCTACTACCTCTATTGGCAGCTTTGGTGTCACGACATAGTTTTTCTACCCTGGATTGTACTGGTTGTCAGAACTGTTACAGATTGTAGTTGTTCCTTCTAGTAGGTTTGTTGCCAGGAGCATCCAGTGCTCATGATAGAGGAAGGGTAGCATGATGAACTTTGGTGTTGTGTGTTGGAGAAAGGATATTAGCGCTTCAGTTGTTCTGAAGTTCTTTAGCTTTAAGAGATCATACTTCATGTATAGGGATGCCATATATGTTGTGGGGTTGTTTTGGCCGAGGAGAAACTGATAAGCGGTCATTAAGCTTACGGAGAGGGATCCTTTAAACTGTAAAGTCTCTTGAAGCATGTCTGCCATTACTAAAATGTCACTAGACATGAATATGAGTTCATCCTTCTCAGTTGAAAGCCGCGGCATAATGAAACGTAGTTCGATGTCGGAGAGACCGTTGCAAGAACTGTGATTGAAGTCGGGAAAGGTTGGTTCTATGGCCGATAAGGGATCTATGTCTTTTTTACTTGCTCGGTAGCTAAGGCTGGCTCCTTGGATTTCTGCAATTCTTTCAAAGTTTGTCAGAAAGGTCGCCTCTGCGGGCGTTGGACAGCTGAAAAAAGGTAACGAGAGACGTCATCTGGTGTCATTGTCGGGTCCTTGAAGAAGCTTCTATCACAAATGAGCTGCATGGCGTAACGCCCTCGCACGGAGTGAAAATCTTCAGCAACTAGGTCAGTAAATGGAATTTCTTGGTTCAACGCTTGGATGTGATGTATGGTGCAGAAAGCGCAGTCCCCAGATCCCTCGACAGCTTGAACTTGAGGGTTAATTATTTGGAACCAGGGCTGGCTCCAGTCTTGGCGGAGGGGTGGGCGTGCAGCCCAAATTAACTTAAGCAGCCGTAAGGGTATACATCTCGCTTCACCTGCTGCTTCACCAACAAAGTTTATTGTACCCACGGGTAGCTCAGCGCCGCAAAAATTATAAACCTTGGTGTCCCGAGCCTCGGTGTCAACAATAATAAATAGCCAGTGATCCGAAACTTGAAAGGGCACGGTTAGATAGCGTGCCCGACGTGCTAAACAGGCACACAACCACTCGGTTGACTTTGCTCGTATGTCTTTGTATAAAAGGACGATAGACAGAGCAGGTGAGGCGTTGAAAACTGGATGCTGCCTCTTAGAACTTCTGTACACTTCTATACAGTTGGCAAGAAGGACACAGAAGATTGCCATTGGCATCGTGGACCATGGTCACAGGATGTTGCGGAAGTCATCTTGTGTCAGCTTACGGTTAGTTTTGGTGTTATGGTAGATGATGTCTTCCCCTACTTTTGCATCGTCGACAATAGTGTTCAGTATAAAAAAGTCCTGAGCATCTAATGTGGAGATGGCCGCCATATCCAAATCGTGCATTTTGTGCGGTAGTGGTGGTGGCGGGGGAAGGTTCTGCGGAGGGGTAGAAGAAGGTTATACCAAGGCTTCTGCATAGCCTTGTAGATCGTCTTATGAGTCAGAGGTAGAATCAAGTTCTTCATCTGTGTCTAAGCTTACTCGTTCTGCCTCGTCATGGTCGTGGGGGGAAGGCACTGACATGTCGAGTGCGGAGAAAGGTGGAGCAGTTGTTGTGGGTGGGCTTGCGCTGGTTCCTAATATACATTGGTGGAACTTAGTGAAAGCCGCATCTTTAGCAGACTCCCAAATGGATCCCAGAGCAGAATAATCAAGGAATTGGTCCCCATATGACATGTTTACATTTTCGTTGTGGGGGGACTTGTGGTGATGTCCACCTTCTTGTTGACCTTTGTCAGAACCTTTCTGAGAAGGTTCTGCTACTTGTCCTGGGTCCTCTCCATCCTCAGATTTATCACCTGAGGAGGTGGTATCATTGTTCGAATCAGCAGAGGAGTCAGAGTCTTCCTCGTTGTCACTATCACCATTTTTGTCTGTCGCTTCCTTGTATGTTGGCTTCTTGTTTGCGTTCTTTTTGCACCGCCAGTGGGTGGCTTGTAACTCATCGAACGCCACTTGTACATGCTCGTGTGTTTCGAGCAGTGCGTCATTTGTTTCTTTGAGATCGTTATATCGGCCCTCGACGGAGAGGAGTCATGCTATAAGATATGTTACTTGAGCACGTAGCTGCTGGATTTCATTATTTGTTGACTCCATTTGGCGATTGTTTAGGAGTGTGAGGGTGCTGCTGATGGTGTCCAAGCACGTGCTGAGAGCTGCTTGAGCTCGCAGATAATCTCGAGCAGAGTTTGAGTCTGCACAGAGATGTCACCGACTTGCTTAGCCAGCGCTTCTTGCTGGCGCGTCGCTCCAAGGACCATCTCAGGCAATTTGTTGAAATGGTTGTTGATGTGATCAACTTGCTTAGCCACCTCATCTTGTCATTGCTGAAAACCGTGGAGGATGTTGGGCAAGGCACGGTTTTGTTCGTTGATCGTGGCCGCCTGTTTGGATAATCCCTGCACACAAGAAAAAATAGAATGTAAAATGTTAGAAGGATCGGTGAGGAGGTTTCGAACGACGTCGAATTGACGTCTGAATTCCTCACTGATATTGGAAAAGGGGACCCCAGAGGCGGAAGGGTGGGGTGGCTAGGGTCTACGTGGGATGGTGGTAGTGTCTTGTGGAAGAGACACTGATGGTGCCGCGAACTGCATGGTGACTATGGTTGGGGTCACCAGCGGTGTCGGGGTGGTGGTGGACGGAAGAGGTGGTGAGAGTGGTGGGAGTGAAAATGTTGGGTGAAAATTGGTGGTAATGGAGGTGAAGGTGGTGAAGTCGGGCGTTGAAGCTGAGAAAGGGATGTTAGAAGTGAAAAGGGATGAGTCATGAAAAGGGTAAGTGGATATTATTGTAGAGAAAGATGGAAGAGCGGTGGATTGTGGAAGGGTGGATGATGGTGTGGTAAAGGTGGAAGCTGTGGTGGTGGTTGGTGGTAGTGTGGAAGGGGTGGTAGAGGATAGCTAAACATTCAGACTCCTAATGAAAGAGTCGATTGATGAGGTGGTTATGTTTTCTTCTGGGAGGGGGTCGGCCTCTAGATGTGGCCTTGATGTGGGTATCCCCGACAGCTGTTGTGCCTACAACTGCCTTTAGGAAGGTCATCTTGTAGGTATTTTTGATGGTCGAGCCATCGTGGCTGTGATACTTATCTCCATTTGTCTTGCTTTTGATTTCTTTTTGGTTGCTTTAACCGAAGCTAAGAGGTGTGTAAGTTGTGTGTCAGAGAAGAGGAGCTTTTCTATGTCATAGTTTGTGAGCTCCGGAAGCAGGAGGGTTCTGGATGACTTGACTGTAGGGTAGAAGATGTAATATAGTTTCGCATCCTTTTCCTTAATAATGAAAGAGTTCTTCAAGGTTTTTTCATTAGTAAGGATGTCGCCCTTTATTTGCATGCAATGCGGTAGGGTCTGTCCATCTTGAGATATTTTATGATGGATGTGACATGACCCCCCATGCAAATTTCCTTTCCTATGAAGTAGTTAGAGAACTTTTGTATCAAATGCCGTCTGATGTTGACTGGCTTGCCATGCAGGATTGACCATAGGATTAAGAGGTCGGCAACAATAATGTTTCCTCCCTCTGATCTGGGGAACAACGCATTGGTAATGATTTTGTGAAGCGTGCACATGAACCCTGAGTGAATATTGGAGGCTTTACATGTCTTTGCCTCATAACTTGGGATCCCTGTTAGTGACTTCTAGAAGGTGTGTTTATTGAACGAGTAGATCTTCGTTCCTACAGCTCCAGCTTTTATGAGCTGCTCAGGATTGTCGATGAAGATTTCGTTTAGAAGATTTTCTATTATCACAATGTCATTCCCAAAGATCTTGGTGACCAGCCGATGATCACCACCATCCCTTGCTCTATGTGTAATTTCCACCATTTCTTTAGTAAGATGAATAAAGAATTCTATGGTGGGCTCGACATATGAGATTTCGGGGATGAAACAGAGTCTGGATAAGTTGGTGTTGTCGAGCACTGTGAGGACTCTGTCATAGATCCCCATCTTCAGTAGTACGCTTGAGCAGACGTACTTTGTTGGTTTTAGGACTTTGTCGATGGATGGGATGGTGTGGATGTAAAGGTTTTCTGGTGGGGGCGCGGTGGTGGTGAGAATTGAGAAGGTGGGGGTGGTAACAGGGACGGTGGTGGTAGGTGTTGCAAGGGTTTGGTCCCTAACAGAGGCAGGGCAAACTTGTTTTCTTGCCCATTTCTTGGAAGGTTGTCCGGTTGCGGTGTCCTAGACCTTTCGTTTCCCCTTTTATTTTTTAGGTGGGGACTCATCCTCGGGGTTTGGCTCGTATTCTGAGCCTTCATCATCATCGGAAGAAATTTCAATTTCTTCTTCAGGTGCCTCAGCTAGGCACTTGTTGAGGCGATCAAGGTCGCACAAGACCTCCATGATTTTGACATTTGGCAGGGCCTTTCCAGTCCTGTTGCATTCGTCTACGATCTTCTGGAGTTTGGCCTGATCTGCCCTTAGTTGCTCATTGGTCCAGATTGGAGTGTCTTCAGATCTGGTGGCCTCCTTTGTTGGTGATGCCATATCTGCAAAATGGGAAATCATGAGTTAGAACAACATGTTTAGAAAATTTTTGGATTTTATTTGTATTTATGTGGTTTTAGAGATTGTGGAAAGACAAACGATTTGAAGACCGTTTAGTTCCAAATGGTTTGAAGACCATTTGGTCCCAAACAGTTTTAAGACCGTTTGGTCCCAAACGGTTTGAAGACTGTTTGGTCCCAAATAGTTTCAAGACTGTTTGGTCCCAAACGGTTTCAAGACCGTTTGGTCCCAAACGGGTTGCAGACCGTTTGATCCCAAACGGCTTCGAGACCGTTTGGCCCCAAACGGTTTGAAGACCGTTTGGTCCCAAATGGTTTCAAGACCGTTTGGAAGGCGAAACGTCGGGTAACAGTCGGCGAAGGGAAGGCGGAGGCGCCGACGATGAAGTCAAAGGCGGCGATGGAAGGAGCCGATGGCGATACAGACGAAGATAAAGAGGATCGCGGCGGAACCGGCGGTGATGGAAAAGAGGGCGGAGGGTGCCACGCCGGCGTCGTGGACGACGACAGAGGTGAAGACATTTGCGGAAGCAAAAAGGTCGGACATTGTCATGGTGGCAAAAGCAGGCGTTGCAACGGTGGATGGACTACCTTGTGGCTGTTGGTGGAGACGACAGAAAAAAGGCGGAGAATGGTGGTACAGAGGTGAGGTTGCCATGAAGAAGCACAGAAACCAGGTCGACGGAGGCGAGCCGCGTAGGAGCAGGGGAAACAGAAGCAATGGAACAGCTCTTGCACAAAGATTTGAGAAAACTCGAGAGTCGAAGAGAGGAGAAGGAGGGGGTAGGCTTTATATTTATAGGAAACGGGGGTTGACCTGACAAAAACCCTAGGTCAAACGGTTTGGAGAATGTTTGGTTCCAAACGGTTTGGAGATCATTTGGTCCCAAACGATTTGGAGACCGTTTGGTCCCAAACGGTTTTAGGACCATTTGGTAGGGTTAAGGTCGAACAGATTTTTATATTTTTTTTATGTTTGTTTTGGTTATGTAATTTTTTTTTATATTTTCATAAGATAAACCTAGGGTAATTAAAAGAACGGAAAATAAAGGAAGAAGCCGAAATCTTGGGTTGCCTCCCAAGTAGCATCTGGGTTTTACGTCGTTGGCTCGACGAAGCTTTGATGTTGTTAATCTGACGTCGTGGCGTCTTTGATTTCGATGGTTTGTCATGGCATCTTATCTTCTGCAGTGTAGTATCTTTTTAAACAATGGTCATTCACCATCCTTTCTCCTCCGTTATTGTTGACAATTATGACAGCTCCAGTTGGGTATATATGCTTTATGGTGAAGGGCCCGGACCATTTTGTTCTAAGTTTTCTGGGGAACAACTTGAGCTTGGAGTTAAAAAGGAGTACTTTGTCGCTGATGGCGATGTCTTTCCTCTTAAGATGACTGTCGTGCCACTATTTGGTTTGCTCCTTATAAATCCTGGCACTCTGATAGGCGGTCATTCGGAGTTCTTCTAGCTCCTGCAGCTGGAGTTGTCTCTTTTCTCTGGCACTTTTAAGATCGAAGTTTAGCTGTTTGATGGCCCACCAAGCTTTGTGTTCCAGCTCTATTGGAAGATGACAAGACTTCCGATATACCAAACGGAACAGAGTTGTCCCGATTGGTGTTTTATAAGAGGTTCGGTATGCCCAAAGGGCATCGGGAAGCTTGGTGGACCAATCAGTGCGGTTTCTGTTCACTGTTTTTTTAAGGATCGCCTTTAATTGTCTATTTGATACCTCAACCTGACCACTGGTTTGTGGATGGTAAGGTGTTGCTACTTTGTGGTTGACTCCATACTTTTTCAACAGGGCTTCAAAACTTCATTCCAGGAAATGGGTCTCACCATCTGATATGACAGTTCTGGGGACTCCAAATCTTAGGAAAATGATATATTTGAATAATTTAATAACTGGTTTGGAATCGCTGGAGATAGTGAGTATAACTTCAACCCACTTTGAGACATAGTCCACCACAACCAGGATGTAAGAGAAGCCATAGGAGGAAGGGAAAGGGCCCATATAGTCTACCCCCCACACGTCGAAAAGCTCAATTTCTTGCCACATTGTGAGGGACATTTCGTCCCTTTTGGATATGTTGCCAGAAAATTGGCATTTGTTGTAAGCTTTCACAAAATCATAGGAGTCCTTTGCTATGGTGGGCCAGAAGAATCCTGATCACAAAACTTTTATAGCGGTTTTCTTTGCACTCATGTGCCCCCCCCGTGGGTCCTGAATGGCAATGTTCTAGGACGGGGGTAATCTCTTCTTCCGGCAAGCAACGATGGAAAAGTCCGTCAGCACATAGGTGAAACATGTAGGGTTCATCCCAATAATATTGCTTTATATCATGGAGGAATTTCCTTTTGTCATGGTAGGAGGCGGAGGGGTGAATGATCCCTGTAGCAAGATAATTGACAATATCCGCATACCAAGGGAATCCATGGGTGGCCTTCATTAGTTGGTCGTCTGGGAGAGAGTATCAGATAGGGATTTTATCTTCGTCTTCCACTTCAATCCAACTGAGATGGTCGGATACAATGTTTTCCACCCCGCTCTTGTCTTTAATTTCTAAATCAAATTCTTGAAGCATCAACACCCAACGGATAAGTCTGGGTTTGACATCTTGCTTCTGAATCAGGTATCGAATGGCGGAATGGTCGGTGTAAACAATAACCTTGGACCCAATCAAATAAGAGAGGAATTTTTCGAATGTGTAGATGACAGCCAGGAACTCCTTCTCTGTGGTAGTGTAGCTCTTCTGTGCTTCATCTAGCATTTTTTATGCGTAGTAGATTACGTAAGGTTTCTTGTCAATCCTCTGTCCTAATACATCCCCTATGGTGTAATCTCTTGCGTCGCACATGATTTTGAATGGCTGCGACCAATCTGGGGCTCTCAGAATAGGTGTGGAAATTAAAGCATTTTTTAAGGTGGAGAAACTTTGCATGCATTCTTGGTTAAAGATGAACTCAGTATCTTTAGTCAGGAGTTGGGTCATGGGTTTTGCTATGATTAAAAAAATCTTTGATGAATCTTCTGTAGAACCCCGCATGACCCAAGAAAGCCCTTACTCCCTTTATATCTTTCAGTGGCGACAACTTCGAGATGACATCAATTTTTTCTTTATCGACCTCGATTCCTCTGTCGCTAACTCTGTGCCCGAGGACGACACCTTCAGTTACCATGAAGTGGCATTTTTCCCAATTCAATATAAGGTTTGTTTCCTCACAACGTTCTAAAACTTGTCCAAGGTTGATTAGACGGTTATCGAAAGAATCTCCGTAAACTGAGAAATCATCCATGAATACTTCCATTATGGATTCTGTTAGTCCTACGAAAATGGCGGACATACATCTTTGGAACGTAGCAGGTGCGTTACACAACCTGAGTGGCATTCTTCTAAAAGCATACGTTCCAAATGGGCAGGTGAAGGTAGGTTTTTCTTGGTCTTCCGGGTGTATGGGTATTTGGTAAAACCCGGAATAACCATCAAGATAGCAGAAATATTTCTGATGAGCTAAACACTCCAAGACTTCATCGAGAAAGGGTAGGGGGTAGTGATCTTTCCTCATGGATTTGTTCAGCTTCCTATAGTCAATACACATCCTCCACCCTGTTACAGTCCTGGTGGGTACTAACTCATTTATGTCGTTAAGAACGAACGTAGTGCCTTCCTTTTTAGGAACAACCTGGACAAGGTTGACCCATTGGGAGTCAGAGATAGGGTATATTATGCCAGCTTTAAGTAATTTGAGGATCTCCAGGCGAACCACCTCTTTAAGATTAGGGTTCAGTTTCCTCTGATGTTCGCAAGATGGCTTAAATTCTTCAACCATTGGAAGTCTGTGCATGCATAGGGCAGGATTTATGCCCGTCAGGTCAGTTATCTTATATCCAATGACCTTTCTGTGTTTCTTCAGTTCTTCCAGAAGCCTTTCTTCCTAGTCTTCTATTAGGTTGGAGCTGATGATAACCGGACATAATTTTTCCTCATCCAAGAAAACATGTTTAAGCCCCATGGGTAGAGTCTTCATTTCAGGAGCCTTAGGTGGCTCAGTTGCTTCTATAATGGTGACAACTTTGATTTCTTCAAAAGTGGCCATCGGTGCTTCTTCGACCTTTTCTAAATGTTGTAGACATTGTTGAACTAGTTCATTCACAGAGAATTCGACATCTGGGTTGGTTAGGACATTCTCTAGCTCGTCTGATGGATCAGAAATTTCTAATTGAGACATTTGTTGTATTGCGTCTAGGAGAAAGACCTCCTCTTGGATGCTGGGGCCTTTCATTCTATTAAGAACTCGGAATTGAATTGCTTCTTTTCCGAGTCTCAGAATGATGGTACTAGCTTCAACATCGATAAGCGGCCTGGCAGTAGTGAGGAAAGGTCTGCCAAAAATTATCAGGTATCTCAGATCTTCTTTGATATCCATGATGATGAAGTCGCACGGGACATAGGCATTCTTGCCTATCCTTACTAGAATATCTTCAATGATCCCCAGAGGTGCGGTGATGGTGGAGTCAGCTAATTGAATTGTCATTGTTGTAGCCAGAAATTCGGTGAAACCCAATCGTTTGCACATAGAATAGGGCATAATGGATATGCTGGCCCCTAGGTCAGCTAATCCCTTTTTGGTAGATGCATTTCCAATGCAGCATTGAATTCTGAAGGAACCTGGATCCTTCTTCTTCTTTGGCATTTTATTGAGGATGATGTCAGAGGTGGTCTGGGCAAGCTTGACAATTTCTTGCTCCTCAGTGATGTACTTCCTTGATAACAAAGTTTTGAGGTATTTTGCCCAAGCCGGTACCTCGGAGAGAGCATCAAGGAGTGGGATATCGATGTAAAGTTTCTTTGTCGCCTCCTTGAATTTTTGGAACCTGGTGTCCATCTTCGTTTCTTGCAGTCTACCCGGATATGGGATCCTTGGTTTATATTGCAAGATTTGTGGCTCAGTAGACACTTGTTCTTTATCTTTTCTCTTTGCACCTTCTGTGGACTTCTCCCTTCCTTTTTGCGGGCTCTCATTCGTCGTTAATGTAGGTGTATCATCATTATCGAGAGTGATACTTGTGGTATCATGAAGAGTGTGTCTCGATCTCGTAGTAACAACATTCAACTGTTCAGGCCTATTCTATCCATGCTTAGGGTTCGATTCGGGCTGCCCTGCAAATGTGCCAGCCAGAGGCTTCAGTTGTGCAGCAATCTGGGCAAGCTGAGCTTCTAATGCCTTTTGTTGCGCTTGTTGATTAGCGAGCATAGTCTGTTGGGATTGCAACATCTTCCTTATCAGGGTCATTTCATCTTCTGGCTGAGAAGGAGTATTTTTCTGAGGAAGTTGCGGCTGACCTTGTTGAGGTTGTTGTGGAGGAAGCGCTAGCTGAGGTTGCTGCAACTAGGGGTGCAGCTGTGGGTGTAGAGGAGGATGTGTATATTGATAGTAGGCAGATTGGTTCCTGGGGTAGTTACCTCTTAGGAAGTTATTCCTGGGGTTCCCTTGATTTTGATTAAAATTGTTGGGGAATCCAGGTGGTAACCTACTAGAGGATCCTCCCTGCGTCTGGTGCTGCGGATTTGCGGTCCCAGCAGGGTTCCCATATTGGAATCCTAGGTGGTTCCTTGGCTGATTAGGATTATAATAGATTTGTCCAGGAATGGAATGGATAGAGTTGACTTGTTCTGACAGTTGTTCTTCAGACTGGTCAGTGATAGGTTCATACTATTGTGGTGGTGGATGCAGATCCATCATCACATTATAAAGCATACTGCATGAAAGGGTTGGATGGTCAGATGCATGACAAGCTTCACATGTTCCTATGGCATCCTTGACTTGTTGAACAAGAGGACTTTTCTTCTTGTCAAACTCTCCAAGAGAAGTTTCAAGAGCTTGTTTCTTATGAGCTATGGTTTTCAAGGCTTCAGCGATAGCCTTCATCTCTATTGATTCTTCGGATTTATAGACCTTAAGGACACCTTTGCCAGCTTATCGTCCACAGTTGGACTGATTCTCAGCTCCGAGTGTAACTATTTTCCCGGCATCCTCATAGTTGTTTCTCATAAAGTTTCCTCCAGATGAGGAATCCAAAAATTGTTTGATATCATCACTCACTCCCCTATAGAAAGTTTCTATCAATTGGTTCTGGGAGATTCCATGATGATGGCACTTTTGTAAAAGCTCTTTGAACCTTTCCCATGCTTCAACAAGGGATTCTCCGGGAAGTTGAGAGAAGTGATTAATCTGCCCCCTGATCTCGTAAGTCAACGAAGGGGGAAAGAACTTCTCCAAGAACTTTTCTTCTAGGGGAGCCCAAGTGGTTATTATAGGCTCCCTGTCAAGTGAGTTATACCAGCTCAGAGCTCTCCCAGACAGAGTGAAATGAAACAGATGAAGCATTATTGCATCAAAAGTGACTCTGGCTTGCGGGACCAGGCGGCACAGTGCCTTAAACCTCTTCAGATGATCCATGCAGTCATCTCCAGAACCCCCGGAGAATGAGATGCCCTGCATGATCTGAATCCATTGGGTCCGGATCTCAAAGTTAGGAATGTTGATGATAGGAGGTCGGACTGGGTGGTTGTCTTCATAGTTCTTTGGGACAGCATAATCCCTCACCTGCTTGTTCCTTAGTTCCAACTGAGCAGCTTGGGTTGCTGCCTCATTTTCAGCTCTGATACGGGCCTGTTCTTCTGCACGAATCTTCGCTTGAATCTGGGCACGAGTATCAGCGATGAGTTGTGCCCTTTGAGCGGCGATGGCGGCATTGACCCTCTCCATCACCAATGCAGCCTCGTATTGATCTTCAGCCATTTGCCTGGCTCTTTGGTGATTGAGTCTAATGCGGCAATGAAAGCTTCTCTCTACCTCAGAGTCAAACTCTGGATCAGGGGAGAATCTGCGGTTATGCGATGATCGCATACACGTTTTCTACCTGAGTAGAGAAAAGAAAACACCTTTTAGATAATGGTAAAGATATAATGGTTTCAAAAAGATATAGACTAATGATTAAAAGAAAGTGTAAAATCCTAACCAACTAGCAAGATACTAAATGAAATTAAAACGTTATGTTGTCCCCGGCAACGACGCCAATTTTTGATGGAGCTTCCACTTACGTGGAATTGTGGGCACCAACTAAAAATCCTAAAGATAGTAAGTCTTTAGGTTTAGCCTTGCTTATACTAGATAGAGTACTCCACCCACGTATGCTAAGATACGTGGAAGTCTTATCGTAGTATAGTTAAGGGTCAAATCCTCAGTACAACGGTCTTGTTGCAAGCAACAAGATGGAAAACGTTAGAATTTCACTTAGTCACTTAATAGTAGGCACTTAAATTGAAAGTTTGGTTTTGTCGTTTTAACCTAAGAACATGTAAAGTAAAGAAAGCAAGTAAATCTAAGGAAGTTAAACAATGATAAAAGTCACTAGGGTGTGATCGGTTTTTCACCACCACTACACATGGATCAAAACATGCAAAGTAAATCATAACCTGCAAAAAGAGTTTAGTCAGTTAGTATCTTTGTAGACTTAGTTTCCTTTCGGAGAACTAACTATGAGGAGTGCGGGGAGCGTGGCGGTGACGTCGAAGGCGATTGCTGGGGTGAAGGCAAAGGTGACCGCGGGGGCGACGGTGTCAATTACTGCCAAGGAAACAGCGACATCGAATCCTCCTGATCCAGGTCTAGAAAGTGCTCATCAAGTGAAGGACATCCCGCCGGCGACTGAGGGGGTGACAATGTTGGTTTCTGCCGAGAAGACAGCGGCATCAAATCCTCCAGATCCAGGGCTTGAACGTGTTCATCAAGAGAAGGTCGTCCCTGATCCAAAAGCACCTCTGAGTTGGGCTAGCCTCTTCAAGGAGAAAGCGCCAGCGTTGAGTGTACCGGATGCCCTGAAGAAAACAGAGGTTCTTCTATCTGAAGGAAAGCTGATCTACCCTAAGCACATTGCTGAAAGAAACATCTCAAGATGGAGTAGAACTGCTGCTGGATATGTTGTCGGGTTTAAGCCTCACTGGCCTACATTAGTGAAGCATCTCACACAGATCTGGAACGTCAAAGGATCCCTGGAAGTGAGGTCTCGAGGGAAAGGCTTCTTCATTATTATGTTTGAAGATGACGAAGACGTGAAGACTGCCATTGATGGTGGCCCGTGGTTCGTTGCTGACAGACCCCTTATCATCAAGAAGTGGGAACAGGGTGAACCGCTGGAGAAGATCAAACTGAACGAGATCCCTATATGGCTCAAGATATTTAACTTGCCTCTCGAGCTATGGGATATTGAAATGTTCAATAGGATTGGGTCTGTTCTTGGTATTCCTCTTCGTCCGGATAAGCTCACCATGGAATTTCTGAGGTTGGACTATGCTCGAATTCAGGTTATTATCCCCTCTGACTTCTCTTATCCTAAGGAGCTGCAAATTGAAAGTGAGGATGGGCAACTTGATACTATTTCCTTTGAATATGAATGGATGCCTGTGAAGTGCTCGACATGTGGTCTCTGTGGTCATGAACCCTCTATATGCTCTGATTCTATCAATGATAAGGAGAAGATGCTTAAGAAGAAGGTTACTAAGCGTTGGGTTCCAAAAACTGTGATTGAGGATGATGATTTGGAGGTCTTCAGCGATGCTATGGAAGGTATTCTAGATTTTGATCAGTCTCCTCAAGCTCGCATCCCTCAGTTAGCTCAGTCCGCTGTGATTACACCCACTCCCTCTCCCGATACAGGGTGGATTACCAGTAGCAGCAGGAGGAAATCTAAGTCCATGCCCAAGGCTGTTCCTAAAAACTCCACGAGGGTTATTCCTGATTCCTTAAACAAATATTCTCCGTTATCTAATTTTGACGATTCATATCTATATAAGGAAAATGATTCATCACCGTTGGGTGAGAAGGTTGAGGTCCCAATTTCTCTTCCTCCAAATGGATAGTCCTTTCACCATTTTTTCTTGGAATGTGAGGGGAGGTGGCAATAAGATCCCCTACATTCGTAATGAGGTTTATAGAAACAAAGCTGACATCTACATCATCCTTGAAACCATATTACAAAAAGTTGACATTGCTGCTTTTGTTCAAAGCATCTGGCCTGGAGCTTCTTTTATTGATAATTTTTCCTTTCATTCTTACACCCGCATTCTTATTGTGTGGTGGGACCCTGATTTAGAGATCAAGACCATCCTTAGCAGTGACCAGGTTATTCATTGCTCTGTCCGTAAGGACCTGATCCACTTTCATTTATCTGCGGTCTATGGTGCTAATCTTAACGCTGACAGAATGAACCTCTGGAATTCTATTTCTGATATCTACAAGCTTAATCCTCGTAATTGGTGTATGCTTGGGGATTTTAATGATGTTAGGCTCTCAAAGGAGAAGATTGGTAAGCAGCCTCCATCTTGTCATAGTATGGTCGACTTCAATACTGCTATTGCAAATTCTAAGCTTATTGAGCTTCCTTCAAAAGGCCTTTACTTCACTTGGGACAACCATAACAAGAAAGGTTTAAGCACTTTCTCTAAGATTGACCGCATCTTCACTGATATGAGTTTTCTTTCCTCCTTTCCATCTTGCTGGGGTGAAGTCTGTCCTACTACTATTAGTGATCACAAGATTATTTCTCTTTATTTTGGTTCCCGTAAGAAGGGTGCTACCCCTTTCCGTTTTATTAACTCGTGGGTTAACCAAAGTTCTTACAAAGATGTTGTTCTCAATGCTTGGAACAATACTCATTGTTTAGGCACTCCTATGTATAGGGTTTATAGGAAGCTTCAGGTTGTCGCTGTTGCACTTCAGAAATGGAATACTGTTGTGGTTGGAAATTTTTTCACTAAAGCCCTTCTGCTTGAGGAAGAGCTAGCTTCATTGCAACGTGTTGTTGATTCTGATCCCCTCAATCTGGAAAATCAACAAAGATTATCTTCCTTGTGTAATGACTATATCATGGCTTTTAAAGATGAAGAGATTCTTCTAAGGCAGAAAAGCAGAGTTCAATGGCTCAAGTTAGGCGATAGAAACAATGCTTTATTTTATGCTTCTTTAAAAACGAGGAGAGTGAGGAATAACATAAATATGTTAAAGATTGACAATGATGTCCGGACTTATGACCTGAACATTATTCGTGACTCTGTCAAGTGTTTTTATGAAAGTTTATTCAATGGCACCCCTTCTGACGTTGTACATTGGAATTATGATTGGAAACTTCCTCGTATATGTGATGCTCGGTTTGCTTTTCTGAATAGCAAGGTTACTAAGAAGGAGATTGAAGATGTCATGATGAGTATGAAGGATGATAAAGCTCCTGGGCTCGATGGTTTTAATTCTGTTTTCTTCAAGTCTGTTTGGGATACTATTGGACCAGATATTACTGCTGCTATTCTTAACTTCTTCAACTCCGGAAAGCTTTTGAAAGAGTTCAGCAACACCCTTATTACTCTCATCCCGAAGAGTGCTAATGCTATTTGTCTTAAAGATTTTAGACCTATTTCCTTATGTAACATTATCTACAAAGTCATTGCTAAGGTTTTGGCTAACCGTCTTAAAATTGTGCTTTCTTCTTTGATAGATAACAATCAGGTTGCTTTTGTTCAAGGTAGACATATTGGAGATGCTATTCTATTGGAAAATGATGTTCTTAGCACCTTTGTAGGTCCTCAAAATAACATGTGCATAAAGGTTGATTTAGCGAAGGCCTTTGACACTGTAAGAAGGGATTATATCATCTTCCTTCTTCGAGAAGTTGGGTTTCCTCCTTGTTGGTTGGGATGGATTCAGGAATCTTTCAGCTCTGCCTCTTACAAAGTTCTTGTTAATGGCTGTCCTACGGATAGTTTTCTGGCCTCAAATGGAGTGAGACAAGGAGACCCCCTCTCCCCTCTTCTCTTTGTCATTGCGATGCAAGGCCTCACTTCTATTATAAATTCAGAGATTAGTTCTGGTAATTTCAGGCCTATTCAAGCTGGTGATGCTATGGTTTCTCATATTATCTTCACAGATGATCTTCTTATGTTCTCTAAAGCTGAAAAGCAGGATGCATGCTGCATTAAAAATATCTTGTCCAACTTTAGACGTGTTTCTGGTCTTAACCTCAATAATGAGAAGAGCCAGATCTTCCTTTGCAAGAATGCGGCTGATGATGGCATCTCAGATTCTATGATGATCAACATTGCTGCCCTTCCGGTGAGATATCTTGGTCTACCCTTGTTTACTAGAAGACTTACTAAAGAGATGTGTTCTCCCATTGTTGATAAGTTCAAGATCAGGTTGTATTCTTGGAAATCTAATCTCCTTTCTCAAGCTGGTAGAGTGGAACTCGTCATTTCCACTTTATCTTCTTATAGTATTTTCTGGTATGCTACCTTTCCTCTTCCTAAATCGGTTATTGTTACTTTGGAGAAAATCATGAGAGATTTCATTTGGAATGACTCTGATTCCAAGAAGCATCTGCATACCATTTCCTGGAAACATATATGTAAACCCAAGAAAGAGGGTGGTCTTGGTATTCGTTTTATTGGTGATTGGTCCACTGCTGGTCTGATAAAAAATCTTTGGAATATCGCTGCAGGCAAAGATTCTTTATGGGTCAAATGAGTTCATGGCAGATATATTAAGGATGAATCTTTGTGGTCTGTTCAGCCTAGGGTCAATTCTTCTTGGCTCTCGAAGAGATTACTTGAACAAAGACATGTTTTTATTAAAGGAAATCTCCTTTTGTTTGGGTAATGGTCACGACTTCCTTTTATGGAGGGACCCTTGGTCTACTGATAAGAAGAAGTTAATTGATCTTCTTGACATCAATCTCACTCGTAGGCTAGGCAAAGGTCTTAAGTGCAAGGCAAGTGTTTGTATCAAAGATTCCAATTGGTTTGTTCCTAACTTTAGGGGATCTCAGCTCCTACGGGATTTCTTGTCCACCCAGCCTGCTCCTTCCTCGATGAATGACCTGGTTCTGTTCAAAGGTAGCATCTCATTATCGATGAAAGATAGATGGGAGTTGGTTAGAAAGAAATACTCTTTTATGAGTTGGGGCACTTGGATTTGGAAGGGTGTTCCTAGAAAATGTTCCCTTGGCAAGATTCCTACATGCAATTACCTTCAGAAGATTGGTTTTTCTCTAGCTTCAAGATGTGTCTTATGTGAAGATAGTGAAGAATGCTCTTCTCACGTTTTTTATAGCTGCAAGTTTTCTGTTCAAGTCTGGGATTTATGGAGTAAAGACCAGTCCTCTAACCTTGCCCCTAATTCATTCGATGATCTTCTCCTTTTAAAGAAGAGTTCCAAGTTCTCTACTGTTTACGTCTTATACACCCTTTGGACAGAAAGGAACAATAGGATTTTTAGAAACATCAGTAGGTCCCCTGCCGCTATATGGTCTTACTGCAGGAAGGACATTACATCTTACAGTTAGCTTTTAACTTCTTTATGTCTTTACAGCTTCTTGTTTCCGGCTGCTCCCTCCTCTCTTGGTCTTTCTGTTGGTAGGGATTAGCTGTTCTTTGTTTTTCTTCTGTTTTGTACAGCTTCTTGTAATCAGTAGGTTCCTACTGTTCCTACCCCTTTCCTTTTATCAGTAAAGAGGCACAACACCCTAAGTTCACCAAAAAAAAATACGAGGAGTGCGGGAATGTTGCAAATTCAGCCATCCCTTAACGAATGGTCAACTACTTTGCATCATTCCCTTCACAAAGTGTGTTCCTCGACTCATCAAGGTTGTACTTTCACACGTCAACTGATTCCATTTCATGGTATGAAAGTACAATGATGGGAGTGAGTATACTCCACTTCTTGAAAGACACTCCTAGATACCGAAACAGGTGCATGGTGGATACATGCACCAAGAACCAACATACACATGAGTTTCAAATCTAATAGTACAAACATAGACAATTCATACTAAAAGATAAAAGATAACACAAGTTGATGATCATTCAACATGCATTCATTAAACGTTTGATGTTGAACTGAAAAGATAAAAAAAACTCTATATTACAAATTATGGATTACATTTACATGATATGAAAACATGGGTAGCGGGGCTACTCCCTACACCCTAGTGAAAGAGACTACTCGCTCATAACTAGGACAAAGAAGGAGGCAAGAAGAGAGAGAGAGAGAGCATCATCCCCACAAAGGAGAGAGGAAAGTCAAACCCTTGGAGAGAGAAAAATGATCCACCAACTTCACAGGTTGCGTGATGATGAGATCTCCCTCTTCCCACCTTCTTTGGCGGAGAGAGAGAAATCATCTTCGAGATGGAGTGTGGGTTTCCGACCGGCAGCCCATGGGCGGAGGATGGAAGTCAGATGTGCTCTGGAGTGATTGAGGCAGCCTTTGAATGTCTGAAACTTGATAACTGGTGGAGGTCCCTTGGGGTCTTATTTATAGGCCTTAAGTGAAGTCCAAACGGTTTGGAGACCGTTTGGACCTCAAGATCGTTTGGACCTGAGACCGTTTGGACCTGAGACCGTTTGGACCTCAAGACCATTTGGACCTGAGACCGTTTGGACCTCAAGACCATTTGAACCTCAAGATCGTTTGGCTTCATGCGGTCTCGGGACCGTGTGACTCCATGCGGTCTCGGGACCAGTTGGCTTCATGCAGTCTTGAGACCATTTGACTCCATGCAGTCTCGGGACCGATTGGCTTCATGCGGTCTTGAGACCGTTTGACTCCATGAAGTCTCGAGACCGATTGGCTTCATGCGGTCTTGAGACCATTTGACTCCATGTGGTCTCGGGACTGATTGGCTTCATGCGGTCTCGGGACCGATTGGCTTCATGCTGTCTTGGGACCGTTTCACTCCATGCGGTCTCGGGACCGATTGGCTTCATGCGGTCTCGGGACCGATTGGCTTCATGCGGTCCTGGGACCGTTTGACTCCATGCGGTCTCGGGACCGATTGGCTTCATGCGGTCTTGGGACCGTTTGACTCCATGCGGTTTTAGGACCGATTGGCTTCATGCGGTCTTGAGGTTGATTTGGTCTTTTATGATTTTTTGTGTCTTTTTCTATGAATATAAAGGGGAAAAGTTAGTCTAATAGTATATTTACAATAAGAGGGAATATTTAGGGATTTTGGCTAATTTTAATTGAGAAAGAGGGTGGAAAACGAAAGAAAGGACTAAGATAATCATCCAAAATTGGAGGTTATTAGGATGTAACCCTAATCCAGGGTGAGGATATGTGTGAACCTAATTAGAGATAATTGAACAATAAACCCTAATTATGGGAATGGAAAGTGAAACTCTAATTGGGATGAGTATCTCTAATTGATATGACATGTGAAACCCTAATTGAGGGTGATTCCGTGTAAAACCCTAATTGAGGGTGATGCTTTGAGGATCCCTAATTGGGATGATTAGTGAACTCTAAAATATAGGCAATTTGATGTGAAAGCCAAATGAAGTATGACTCTAAGTGAAATCCCAAAGCCCTAATAAAGGGTAAAGGTATGTGAAACTCTAGATGGAGTTATAATACATAAAGCCCTAATCTTGTGCAAAATGATGACAAACCAGAACCCCGATAATAAAGTAGTGGGTGAAACCTTATAAAGGTAAAATATCTTAAATGATTGAGTATAGGCAACCTCATTAAAGGAAATGCCTTAACCTGAAATGAGTTTATACCATTAAAGGTAGTTGGACCATTCTTGTGTGTGACTTATGCACTTCATGATGAGAGTGATATGTTAATGGATGAAAGTATTAAGATGGGAAATACCTTAATACAATATAAGCTGATAACTCAAGAAAGTTAGACATGATGAGGGAAGTGATATACCTTGATGCATTTCAGATCCAATCTATTTGGGTAAGAAACATATGAGGTGTGTTATGCAACTATTACAATGAAATGTAATGAGTTTGATGCACTTTGATAAGTATTGACTAATATACCTTGAGAATGGGGTAAAGCCAAATTAATGAGTATGATTTAATCATACCATGATGAGGATGAGAAATGAACTCATACCTTGTATTGATGATCATTAATGCTATATGATGAGAGTAATAATCTTGAGTAATTACTTATGATATCTTCAAATGCCCCAGAGGTATAATGAATTAAGGGTTGGACAATTAATATAATCATGAAACCCTAATTAATGAGAAATGGGAAACCCTAACCCTAATTTTGGGTATAGGGAATGAAAATCCCTATTTGATAGTAAACCCTAATGCTGGGAAAGGAACAACGGTGTTACTATTGTATCACATGAAGTGATAAATGATTTGTATAACTGTTATCATGTCTAATATCCATGCAAATATTATGAGATGATGAACATAGCCAGTTTTGATCTATGACATTTATATAACAAATGGTTGATTGGCCTTATGTGTCTAAATATTGTTGTTGCTTAGTAAAAGTAACAAATGTGCACGGACCTTATGAGTCATATGAATAAGCTGTTGCCTGAAAAGAGGTGACAAGACACTTTATGGGCCTTGTGAGCCATGAGAAGGGTTGTTTCCTAGTGAGAGGTAACAAGATGTTTTAATGGGCTTGAGACTCACATGATCAAGTTGATACCTAGTGAGAGGTATCAAGATGATTATGAAAGTCTCTTGTTAGGGATGATAATGTTCATAATAAACCAAGGAATGTATAGGATTGACATAGTTTAATACCTGGAATAGATGCACAGGATTGGCATAGTTGAATACCTGGAATAATGTCACAGGATTGACATTGATCCATACCTGGAATGTATGCACATGTTTGGCACAGTCCAATACCTAGAATAATAACACAGGATTGGTTAAATCCCAATACATGGAATATTAACACAGGATTGGTTGAATCCCAATACCTGGAATAATAACACAGGATTGGTTAAATCACAATACCTGGAATATTAGCACAGGATTGGTTAAATCCCAATACCTGGAATAATAACATAGGATTGGTTAAATCCCAATACCTATAATATTAACACAGGATTGGTTAAATCCCAATACCTAAAATAACTGCACATGATTGGTAGCAACCCAATACCTGGAATGGTTATACAAGATTGACATAGTTTGATACCTGGAATAGTTGCACAGGATTGACATAGTTCAATACATGGAATGGTTACATAGGATTGGCATAGTCCAATACTTGTGATGATAACACAGGATTGGTTAAATCCCAATACCTAGAATATTAACACAGGATTGGTTAAATCCCAATACTTAGAATAACTACACAGGATTGGTAGCAACCCAATACCTGGAATGCTTACACAAGATTGACATAGTTCGATACCTAGAATAGTTGAACATGATTGACATATTTCAATACCTAGAATGGTTACATAGGATTGGCATAGTCCAATACTTTTAATGATAACATAGGATTGGTATAAAGGCGATGCCTGCAATGATGTTACAAGATTGGAATTAACCCAATACCTGTAATGATGTTACAGGATTGGTATTAACCCAATACCTGTGATGATGATACTGGATTGGTAATAACCCAATGCATGTATTGATGATATATGAGTACATGGTGGATATAATTCCTTAGTTGTTAGCAGATTGGCTATGGACAATAGATTAAAACAAGAATGTGTCATGGGTGAGATGTCAAGGTAATGAGTGTCACAAGAGAAGTTTGACATGATGGTATAAAATAATGAATAAATGATATACATGTTTTTCCTATTCCTTATTAAGAGAATAGATGATCTAATTCTCTATCATAAATAGTTGCAATGCTTTTAAAAGTTGAGAGTGCTTTAAATTGCTTATCCTCTGCCCAATTTTATATCATTAAACTACAATAATAATGTTTCTGGCGGAGAGTTATATCTCTCGCTAGGGCAATTTTCAAATTGTCTCACCCCGTGGGATCCAACATCTTTAGGTGGACGAGCACAGAGGAGTTTGAGAACATCTTGCAGAAGTAGAATTTCAGCAGCAGCAGGGACATCAGTGACAACTCAGGTTGAGTGTACTATCTGTCCTGTCTTATAGATAGAAGTCCTATGTTTCATCTCTGTACTCTCAGGTCCTCGGAGTTGATAGTTAATGCTTTTAATGAATTGTTGAGATTTTGGCTTAATGCCTCGAGGTTCTTATGTTGTCTTTGTTTAGTTTTTAACAAGGTAGTGGACTTTGTAACCCTCGAGAGGAGATGGTATAATTTATGTACATATGAACCAGGATGTATATGTAATACATTGGTTCTTATTGAAAGAGTTTTCCTGTGAATGGATCTCTTGATAAATGGTTTTAATTTTTAGTGATTTTCAGTAATTCCGCTGCTAATAATTCACTTCCGCATTTAATTAATTAGTTAATCTTGTTTTGTGAGTTGGATGCCACAATTTAGTGGTATCAGAGCTCTAGGTTCGCTGAGTCTACGGAGACATAGGACTAAGGTATCGAGTCTGTTCTAAGTGTACTCCAATGTATCTTATAGTGCCTTATGCTTATGCAGAAGAAGATATATAACTCCAAGATGTTTGGAGAACATGAGGAATACGTTGTTGAGAGCAATGTTGTTGCACCAGTGGAAGGTGCAAGGGATCAGGAAAGGGGGGAACCAGTGCCTGTGAATCCCCCTATTGATGAGATCATGATGAGAAACCCAGATTTTTCTACCCTGTTTGGGCAATTCATGACAACAGCAATGCATATAATAGACTGAATGTCGGTACCACCATCCAAGGCACCAGTTCCCAATTAGGGATATGGTTCTTGTAAGACCTTTGAGTGACTACTTCGTGTAGGAGCCATAGAATATGCTGGAACATCTGACCCAGCAGATGTTGATCTCGGGCTCACTGAGTTAGAAAAGGATTTTAAGATCCTTAGTATTCTGGATGCCGACAAAGTTAAACACGTTGTGTACCTTTTGAAAGGTAGTGCTGGACATTAGCAGACTATGGAAGAAATAAAAAGGAATGATGAAGAGGTTGGATGGGAGGAATTTCATCTAGAATTTGTCAATAAGTATTTTCCAAAAACTTATTTTGATGAAAAGATCTCACAGTTCGAAAAGATACGACAGGGAGCCATGTTAATAAGTGAATATGAGGTTAAGTTCATGGAACTTTGATGATTTTATCCTCAGATGGCTGCTACTGAGGAGGAAAAGATTTGACGTTTTGAGAAAGGATTGAATGCTGAGATGTTCATTCCGGCATCTGTCCTAGAAAGTAGGGAGAGGTTTGCCACATTTGTGGAATCTATACGGAGGATAGAAAGGTCTACAATAAAGAAACATGAGACAGACCTTAAAAGGAAGACTACACAGTCATGAGAATAGTGGAGTAGTGGCAACAAACAACCAAAATCTTCACCAGTCCAACCACAATATAGTGCACCTATGCAGGGGTCATCAAGTTGGGGTCAAGCTTGTCATAAATGTGGACATCTAGGACATTTTAGACAACAATGTCCAAGGAGAAATAGTGAGGAGACCCAACAGTCAAGGCATAATCTGCAAAACCCACAAGGACCTCATTCCAGTGGAGTAGATGGCGGAGGACGAAGACAAATGTCACAGTTTTGTCCATCTACTTCTGGCAGTAGAGGACAAAGTCAATAATAAATAACAACTATGTCCATGTTTTGGGTCAGATAAGATGCTAGTTATCATGTAAAAGGTGGACTTGTGAAGATAGAACTTTCTATTTTGAGTTACCTTCTGTTTCCTACTATAAGAAAAGTAGTTGTTGTTTAGTTCATCTCTATAATCCTTTAAGGATATGAGGATGAGATAAAAAGAATGAAAACTTATGTTTAGTTTAATATTTTCCTATATGTTTGAAGACTTCTTTTTACATGCAGTAAGAGAAAAGATGTAGAAGAAACATTCGGAGAAAATATGAGATACTAAGTAGTGAAAATTTAAAGAGATGTTAAGAATATGGAACATAATATAAAACAAATACATACTAACTAACTTCAGTTCTTGAATACGCTGGCCAGGTATTCATTTATTGAAGGCAATGTAAGTATGACATATCTAGATTGTTATCTTTGTGATTACTCTAATCAAGTAGTCATTCTGAAACAATCTCAAGAGTTTAAAGAAGAAGGAGATGTGGCATGGATATTTCTACCACATTCTAATCGATATATGAAGGAATTTGATTTACTCATAAATCAACTTATAAACAAAAATGAAAATGTGATGTGTTATTAACACATGTGTTAGATATCAAGGTAAGGGATTCTGGTATCTGAGACACATCAGGCTATCTTATGATAGTTATATGAAATGGTTAACTGTGGAGTCAGTCCAGTTACCTAAGGTAGTATGGACATCAAATGTTAGGGGTTTATGCTTTCCATAAACATAACATTGATGAGAATGACCTACTTGAAGGAATAATTGTAAATATACTACAATAAAAGTTTGTCAAATTAGATTAAAAATAATCTTTATCTAAGTGAGAAAAGTGTTACCTGACTTAGAAGTAACTCCAAAGTCAATAATGAAAGGACGGTGGAGTATGTATTTCATGTGTATGATTCCATGGGAATTTTGTGTAAAATGACTTTTTATTGATCAAAGTTCTATGGTGTCTCCATAACAATGAGATGTTATGTGGAGACTTGATGATATAACAAATGAATAATATATGTTTCCTTTTTATCTGGGCTTTCGAGGACGAAATCCTTGTTAGGGGTTTATGATTTGTAACATCCCTGACTTGGATTATGTCTTAACTGTAGGTGTTTTGCTTAATAAAGTTAATTATATTCTTGATCTTAATTCTTGAAAAGTAATTAAGGTTCAGGAGGAACTTATGTTTCAATTTTAGTCCTTTTCAAATAATGTTGAAACATTGTTTTGCTTGTTTTGGACTAAAGTGAAAATTACCCAAGTTGAGGGGTTTATTTGCAAATTGTGCATGATAATATGTTCCTCATGTGTTGAAGCATCATGATAGTGAAGATGATGTAGAGTATGGCTTGTGATAACCTGAATACCAAGAAAGAGCTGATTAAGTAATGTTTGTGCATGAAAACCTAGTTTTGGTGTAATGATCAATTTACCCAAAACCTAGGGTGCAATATGCAAATTACCATTTCAATAAGGTACCTAATGTTTCTTGGCACCATGTAGAGAAAATAAAATGAGTAGGGCACCTAATTTGAATCACTTTGGAGGAGAGATAATCTTGATATTAAAATAATCGAGATTTAAGCATAATTGGAACATTAGTTCAAATTAATGCAAAAATAAATAAAATAATTGAAGGGCCTTCAAAGAAAATTAAAATGGTTGGATTCAGATGTGTTTGGACGTCCTTGAGCTTTGCAAGGGCCACGAAAATATCCTGAGGAGGTGAAAATTCCACTCACCTTATTATAAGAAAAAGAATATCCACTCAAATATGGATATTACCTTTATAAGGATTAAGGTGCTTAATTTCTTTTCCCTTAATTCATGGATAATGGAAGGGATCTCAGTGGGGATAGAATTTCCTTTTCATGCAAGAAACCAAGGGGGAAGTGGTGGAAACAATTTTGGTATTAAATGATTTTTATAAAGCATTTTCTCTCTCATTGATTTTCTTAATAAAGAGCCTTTACCACTCAAACCAAGGATCTTTTTCGGATCCCTTTCTTCTGCTTGCTTGCAAACATGACTAAGGGATCTAGGAACAGTAGGAAGGACGCCCCCAACCTGTTTGTAAGTCCTTGACCTTTTCGTTCTTCTTGATTTCATGGTGAAAATCATGACACAATGCATAATTCCTTCATTTCTTCACTCCATCTTCAACCCTAGCCGATCCTTTCACTCCAGAAGCTTGAGAACGGACCTTGGGAGGTTTCTAGAGCTTCATACACCATTGGATCCCTGGAGCTTGAAGCTTTGATGCTCAATTGAAGGTGGGTTATATAACTTGAACCCTTAATCCTTGTTATTGAACTTAATTTCTCAGTTCAATTGATTCAATTGTTATTCTCGCAATAGCTTTGTTTGATTGATGGAGTTTCCATGAAAATGGCAGTAGTTTTTGTGAGTATAAACGTTGAACATGATAACCTGTTCAAAATCACACATCTCAACCAAGAACAATGGCAAACGGTCTTGGACATTTGGTCCAAACGGTTTCACCAAACCGTTTGAGACCAAACGATTTCAAAAACCGTTTGGTGACTTGGACTCCAAACCGCATGAGGGGGTTGACCATTTGATTATGTTGACCATTTGAGGTCTGAACATAAGTAGGTGTTGGATGATGATCCAATAAATCCAATTGATTGATTCAATGTGTGTACAATCCTTCAATTGGAAACCCTAATCAAGTTGATTGTAGAATCCTTGATTGGTCCTAATGATTTCAAGACAAATTGGGTCAAACGGTCTTGAGACCGTTTGAGCCCAAACGGTCTTGAAACCATTTGGGACCAAACGGTTTCAAAACCATTTTTAGGGTTAGTAGTTGATCCTTGACAGTTGGATAAAGGTCTAATGGTGTTGATTGATGAATCCTTCAATGGTATAATCAATAGTCAATTCAATGGTGCAATTGTATTTGATTTGATTGACGAATGACCTAAAGAGCCCTTGCAGTTTTGGGACTGATTTGGCCCAAACGGTCTTGAAAATGGGGTCAAACGGTTTCAAAACCATTTGGGGTCAAATGGTTTCAAAACCGTTTTGTGTTAAACGGTTTCAAAATCATTTGGTGATGAAACTTCAAAATCGTATGGAGTTAATTTGTGATTCAATCATTTGGAAATTGAAGGTAATGATTGTTCTAATAGTCCAATGATTGTTAGTAATAGTAATCAATGAAGGTACAAAGGTTGAAACCCTAATAGTACCTAAGTGATTAGTGCCAATTAAGGGATGAACCCTAATTGCTTATAAGAACAATGACTTGGTACACTATGTCAATCATAGCTGTATGTACTTGATTGAAGGATTGACATGACCTAATCAAATTGAGAGGATGAAAGAATGGAATTCATACATGAGTAGGAAACATGTGGTGATTAAGGGTATGATCCTTAAGAAAAGAGATCATGAAACCCTAATCATGAGCATAAACCCTAATTGACAAGGTTGTTGAACTCGAATCCTAATTCAGGGCAATTCTAATTGAAACCCTAATCCAGGGTAAGGATGTAACCCTAATCTAGGGTGAGGATATGTGTCAACCTAATTAGAGATAGTTGAATAGTAAACCCTAATTATGGGAATGGAGAGTGAAACTCTAATTGGGATGAGTATCTCTAATTGATATGACATGTGAAACCCTAATTGAGGGTGATTCCATGTAAAACCCTAATTGAGGGTGATGCTTTGAGGATCCCTAATTGGGATGATTAGTGAACTCTAAAATATAGGAAATTTGATGTGAAATCCTAATGAAGTATGACTCTAAGTGAAATCTCAAAGCCCTAATAAAGGGTAAAGGTATGTGAAACTCTAAATGGAGTAATAATACATAAAGCCCTAATCTTGTGCAATATGATGACAAACCAGAACCCTGATAATAAAGTAGTGGGTGAAACCTTATAAAGGTAAAATATCTTAAATGATTGAGTATAGGCAACCTTATTAAAGGCAATGCCTTAACCTGAAATGAGAATATACCATTAAAGGTAGTTTGACCATTCTTGTGTGTGACCTATGCACTTCATGATGAGAGTGATAGGTTAATGGATGAAAGTATTAAGATGGGAAATACCTTAATACAATATAAGATGATAACTCAAGAAAGTTAGAGGTGATGAGGAAAGTGATATACCTTGATGCATTTCAGATCCAATCTATTTGGGTAAGAAACATATGAAGTGTGTTATGCAACTATTACAATGAAATGTAATGAGTTTGATGCACTTTGATAAGTATTGACTAATATACCTTGAGAATGGGGTAAAGCCAAATTAATGAGTATGATGTAAGCATACCATAATGAGGATGAGAAATGAACTCATACCTTGTATTGATGATCATTAATGCTATATGATGAGAGTAATAATCTTGAGTAATTACTTATGATATCTTTGAATGCCCCAGAGGTATAATGAATTAAGGGTTGGACAAATAATATAATCATGAAACCCTAATTAATGAGAAATGGGAAACCCTAACCCTAATTTTGGGTATAGGGAATGAAAAGCCCTATTTGATAGTAAACCCTAATCCTGGTAAAGGAACGGTGGTGTTACTATTGTATCACATGAAGTGATAAATGATTTTTATGACTGTTATCATGTCTAATATCCATGCCGATATTATGAGATGATGAACATATCCAGTTTTTAGCTATGACATTTATATAAGAAATGGTATATTGGCCTTATGTGTCTAAATATTGTTGTTTCTTAGTAAAAGTAACAAATGTGCATGGACCTTATGAGTCATATGAATAAGCTGTTGCCTGAAAAGAGGTGACAAGACACTTTATGGGCCTTGTGAGCCATGAGAAGGGTTGTTGCCTAGTGAGAGGTAACAAGATGTTTTAATGGGCTTGAGAATCACATGAGTAAGTTGATACCTAGTGAGAGGTATCAAGATTATTATGAAAGTCTCTTGTAAGGGATGACAATGTTCATAATAAACCAATGAATGAATAGGATTGACATAGTTCAATACGTGGAATAGATGCACAGGATTGGCATAGTTCAATACCTGGAATAATGTCACAGGATTGGCATAGTTCAATACCTGGAATAATGTCAAAGGATTGACATAGATCAATACATGGAATGTATGCACAGGTTTGGCACAGTCCAATACCTAGAATAATAACATAAGATTGGTTAAATCCCAATACCTAGAATAGTAACACAGGATTGGTTAAATCCCAATACTTGGAATATTAACACATGATTGGTCAAATCCCAATACCTAGAATAATAACACAGGATTAGTTAAATCCCAATACCTAGAATATTAACACAGGATTGGTTAAATCCCAATACCTGGAATAATAACACATGATTGGTTAAATCCCAATACCTGGAATATTAACAAAGGATTGGCTAAATCCCAATACCTGGAATAACTGCACATGATTGGTAGCAACCCAATACCTGGAATGGTTACACAGGATTGACATAGTTCAATACCTGGAATAGTTGCACAAGATTGACATAGTTCAATACCTAGAATGGTTACATAGGATTGGCATAGTCCAATACTTGTAATAATAACACAGGATTGGTTAAATCCCAATACCTGGAATATTAACACAGGATTGGTTAAATCCCAATACCGGGAATAAATGCACAGGATTGGTAGAAACCCAATACCTAGAATGGTTACACAGGATTGACATAGTTCGATACCTGGAATTGCTGCACAGGATTGACATAGTTCAATACCTGGAATGGTTACATATGATTGGCATAGTCCAATACTTCTAATGATAACACCGGATTGGTACGAAGGCAATGCCTGCAATGATGTTACAGGATTGGAATTAACCCAATACCTGTAATGATGTTATAGGATTGGTATTAACCCAATACTTGTGATGATGATACTGGATTGGTAATAACCCAATGCCTCTATTGATGATATATGAGTACATGGTGGATATAATTCCTTAGTTGTTAGAAGATTGGCTAAGGACAATAGATTAAAACAAGAATGTGTCATGGGTGACATGTCAAGGTAATGAGTGTCACAACAGAAGTTTGGCATGATGGTATAAAATAATGAATAAATGATATACATGTTTTTTCCTATTCCTTATTAAGAGAATAGATGATCTATTGCTCTATCATAAATAGTTGCGATGCTTTTAAAAGTTGAGAGTGCTTTAAATTGCTTATCCTCTGCCCAGTTTTATATCATTAAACTACAATAATAATATTTCTGGCAGAGAGTTATATCTCTTGCTGGGGCGATTTTCAAATTGTCTCACCCCGTGGGATCCAACATTTTTAGGTGGATGAGCACGGAGGAGTTTGAGAACATGTTGCAGAGGTAGAATTTCAGCAGCAGCAGTGACAACTCAGGTTGAGTGTATTGTCTGTCATGTCATATAGATAGAAGTCCTATGTGTTGTCTCTGTACTCTCAGGTCCTCATAGTTGATAGTTATTGCTTTTAATGAATCGTTGAGATTTTGGCTTAATGCCTCGAGGTTCTTATGTTGTCTGTGTTTAGTTTTTAACAAGGCAATGGACTTTGTAACGCTCGAGAGGAGATGATATATGTTATGTACATATGAACCAGGATGTAAATGTAATACATTGGTTCTTGGTGAAAGAGTTTTCCTATGAATGGATCTCTTGATAAATGTTTTTAATTTTTAGTGATATTCAATAATTCCGCTACTAATAATTCGCTTCTGCATTTAATTAATTAGTTAATCTTGTTTTGTGAGTTGGATGCCATACCAACTGAGATGAACGAATTGAAACAATAGCTACAAGAACTACTTGAAAAAGGTTTCATTAGATCAAGCATATCTCCTTGGGGTGCTCTAGTTCTATTCGTGAAAAAGAAGGATGGATCGATGAGGTTGTGCATTGACTACAGACAGTTGAATAAGTGGATGATTAATAACAAGTATCCATTTCCACGTATAGATAATTTGTTTGATCAGTTACATGGTGGCACAATCTTCTCTAAGATAGACCTGAGATCAGGTTATCACCAGTTGCATATTAAGGAAGTTGACATACCAAAGTTAGCCTTTAGGAAAAGGTATGGTCATTATGAGTTTTTGGTTATGCCGTTTGGGATAACCAATGCACCAAAAATGTTTATGGACTTGATGAATAGAGTGTTCATACCACATCTAGATCAGTTTGTGGTTGTATTTATAGATTAAATCATGATTTACTTTAGAGATAGCCATCCGTACAAGAAACACTTACGTCAGGCTTTGTCGTTGTTGAGGAAGCACCAGTTAGATGCAAAGTTCAGTAAATGTAAGTTCTGGATAAAAGAAGTTTCTTTTTTGGGGAACGTAATATCTGCCAAAGGAGCCTATGTATACCCAAAGAAAGTGTAGTCAATGCTTGAGTGGGATGAGTCGAAGAAACCTACATAGGTTCATAACTTCTTAGGTCTGGAAGGATATTATAGAAGGTTTATTAAAAAATTCTTGTGTATTAGTGTTACCCCTAACAAAGTTATTAAGGAAGAATGTGTCATTTGTTTGGGATGACGGATGTCAACATTCACTACTATAGAAACAGCCTTTGGCGTCGGTATCTGAGCGACGCCTATGTGGGCACCGCTAAAGGTCGAACACTTCGGCGTCGGTTTTTTAACTGACACCTATTTAACATATAGGCGTCGATCTTTTAGTAGATAACCGACGCCAAAAGGTTTCACGCCACAGAAAACGACATCATCTAGGACACATTCTGCGTCGGTTATCTACTAAAAGACCGACGCCTATATGGACTATAGCGTCGGTGTTTACTTGGTAACCGACGCAGAAAGAGTCCTAGATGACGCTGTTTTCTGTGGCGCGAACCCTTTTGGCGTCGGTTTTCTATAAAAAACTGACGCCATACTTCAAGACGACACGGTCGTGCTTCCCTGCACGGCTGTGTTTAGTACTATAGGTGTCTTTTTTATATGAATAACCGACGCCTTTTACACCACGGCCGTGGTTTCCTGCACGGTCGGGTTGTTTGTACTATTAGGCATCAGTTTTTATCCAATAACCGACGCTGTAAGTCTTTGCTGACGGTTTTCTGTAAATAACCGACGCCTATATCTATTTTTTTTTCATATCAGTTTGCAAGCCTGCTGTGGCTGGTCAGCAGGATGAGAACCTGCAGTTCAGTTTTCTGAACTGTAGGTTTACGACATCCATTGATATCAGCCTACAAACAGGCCACAAACCTGCAAAAGTCCCAAGGAAAATTTCACACAAGTAGATACATTCAGACATCAATTCAATTCTCACATTCACACATATAGAAACATTCAAATACATGTATTAACATTCAGAAATATTCATTTACAAAGTATCATTCATTATCGCTATCAACATCGCAATTATATCTTACAGTTGCCACTGCTTGTATGGCTTTTGCCCATTCTTCTCTTATTTCATTTAATGCTTCCATCGTATATGGAGCATGTATATTTTTTAAGCGTTTACCTATAGTGTGGTCAGTTTTAAACACCTGCAAAGAGAATGATGTATATATATAAGTAATAATATAAAAATAAGATTGATATATTTCATACTAACTAATGAGGCTATATATAATACCTCATGTATGGTATCGATGTCCAATGCGGCATGTTTGATAATCATCTGCATAAATCGCATCACATAGTATGCGCATGCCCAGCCATTGTCTTGTGTAGCACACTATAAATTGAAACATACAAAATAATACAACTAAGTACAATTCACATCAATAATATATACATTGGAGTCGGGAACTTACTTGTACGTTCTGCCAATTTATTGGCTGGTTCTTTTTCCTTGGGACCGTTCCTCCAGCCTTTTTGAATGCATCTAAACCCCTACATGTTAATATAACATAGTAAATTACATAAGTAAAGAGTAATGTAATAACAGATGTTAACAGATACAAAAATGAAATATTTCTCACCACAATAATGGCATTCTCATTACGTGTCCAATTTTAGTGTTTAATGTACTTCCCGCGGGATCTAGATAATAAACAGTGAATGTCTCGGGGACAATAACTAGTAACTCCCAATGTTTACCGCTAGAGGTAAAAAGTTAACAATTAATAACTCAAAATGCACAATAAAAATGAAATTTTCTTAAGTCCAAATTATAAATAAAGTAAACTTACTTGACATTGAATGGAGCTATTATTATCGTCTTCTTTTGCTAACCAAAAATTGTAAAAGCATCTATACAGTATTGTTGAACATTATCAGGGTCTTTAGCTACCATACTAATCAGTGATGGAATCAAAAATCCCACATGATCAAATGCAAATTGTTTGCAATGTTCTTCAACTAAGTAGCTGCAAAACATGTATTACGTATGCATTAATATATAAGAAACCAGATCACCGGATCTTACACAAGGTATATGGATGTATAAACAAGATCTCACCTTATCCATGTCTCTATCATTGATGTATTCAGCCAATCATACATAAACAGCTCAATAATATCTTGTATAAATAAAGAGCTATCGTATGATTGACCTGCATAATCTGCATCTAAAGAAACAATTATCGGGCAATGTATATTATGTGCCCGTAGCCAACATGTCATTCCCCTACAAGCAGGACCTAACGGGTATGTTAGGTCAGTTGGAACCCAAGTTGGTAATACGGGAAGTGGAGGTGGAGGCCTAGGTGCTCCTGGTGTCTTCTTTTTAACCTGTATATATAATTTCAGATCAGTTGACATCATATATACACATTAACAGTCTAAATCAATGTAAATTTATCTTACAATTTCAGTAGTGTAGACGACATATGCTTAGGGCCACAATATGACCCCGCCTTCTGCCTCAGCAAGTGTATTAATATCCGGGTGCGGATATGGCAATGTAGCTTCCCTCCAATCGGGTAACACACATAATGGGCCCACACAAACGTAGCCCTATGGCATTGGAGTCCTGTGAAACCTTTCCCCAGGAAGGGACGGGTAAGCCTGCGCCTCTGCAACAACATAGTCTTGTATTCTTATGCGGCATGGCTTCAATGCCTACAAATTTACGTAAAGAATGTTATACATATATACATATCATATTGAAAACATATCATCTTGAAAAGACTAGCTACAATGTCATAAACAATACTTACATCAGACGTGTTAGGCGATGGGTCTCCAGGATTACTCGCAGTCTGTGCATCAGGAGAAGAGTGGGTCGCCATAGGCTGATTGGAAGCCTGAGATGCCTGCCACGGCAGCAATTCTTCCTTGACCTTCTCAGCAACTACATCGTTGACCTTCTTAGCAACTATATCCTCGACTCTCTTATTCTCCTATACATGGATAAAAGAAACATTAGCTTCTTATTATTGAATTTCCTTTTGCAGTAACATTCTAAAAAAAGAATAGGTTACCTCTTCTTGAGAAAGTCCCGCTCTGGGTTTGCGCTGGGATGGCCCAAAGAATGCTTTGATGCCCACACCAGCGCCTACACCACTAACACATCCAGGATGCTCTAGGTTACCCAGAGCAACTGTCAATTCATCCCTTGTGCCCTGAGGGATGAACGTGCCTTGTTTCCTATGCTCGTGCAGCTCCCACTAATCACCATCAACAGAAATTGGTAAGTTAACACCACAAATAATCAATATTCAAACGATTGCTCTAAGAGTTGTATTTTACCATTTTCGCAGCCGCCTCAGTAGTTACGGGCTTCTTTATTTTACCCTTCTTGTTTTGCCTCCCAGTTATCCAGATATCATGGCGAGGCATGGGTGTGGCAGACTCCTGAGTAGGAGCAGACTCCTGAGTAGCCGCAAACTCCGCATGTAGTCTTTGGCGAACTCTTGCATAGCCTTTTGGACCCATAGTGTGGTCATGCACATTCAGTGCACGCCTTGCTTTTTGTGCGTCACTGAGGGCCTAGTTAGTATGCACATTAATGATTTGGTTAGTATCACTAAATGTTAATCTTGAATAGGTGAATACAATGTATATTAATTAAATTGGGAGTGACACCTAATACCTTGAATTCTTAAGATTTTCTTGAAGCAACAAAATTGTCCCAATCTTCTTTGTCCAAGAAGTTCCATTGTTCAAGGGTTGACTTCTTTTTCTTATCACCCTCTTTTATGTATTCTCTGTTCAGATTTGTCCTATAATTCCTAAGCATCTTTCCAGCGCGTTGCATCAAACTTTTACGATGCAACTTCTCATCCAATGCAAACAGATTCTGTAAAATAGAAATGTTATTAACTAGTATCCAAAATAGAATTGCAAATAATAGAATTTGTAATCTACAAAATAGAATTGCAAATAATAATAAATCACGCATAAATCCTTCCATATCAAGTCTTTTTTCCCCTGAGGAACTTTATGCCAGTTATCATACTTAACACCACAATGGCTCCGAGTGGTACACCCAAGATAGTTTACAAAATTATTGCGGTTCACTCCAATTGCATTTCCTCCATTATCAAACTGCACAACCAATTTGGATCCACTGCCACTAAGCGCTATTAACTTCTTCAACAGAGTGATGCCCCTTTTCTTGTTAAGTGTTTGGTGCTGCGCATCAAGTTGCTCCAGTGCTTCAGTGGGTACATGTGCATCATCAACCTAAAATTTGACAAAATAAACACACTGAATTAGCCCAATATAGAAATATAAGATATATGGAAGATAATGAATTTTATAGAAATACAAGATATGTTTTTAGAACTTACATTGGTATCCTCGCCATGCTCGTCATGGACAGCATGCTCATCATGGACTTCATGCTCATCATGGACATCATGCTCATCATGGTCAGCCATCTGAAAATGCCATTAAAAAGGCAAACATTTAGCATTTGTATTAACTAGAAAAAGGCAAACATTTAGCATTTGTATTAACTAGAAAAAGGCAAACATTTTGCATTTGTATAAACATACATGTCTCTAAAATTGTGATCTTTTATCAATTAACAATCCTTCATAGTGATCTCCGCGCACATATAAGTCATCATTAGCTTCAATATTTTGTGGAGTTGGCAACCCAACTGAGAATGGACTGGAGTCATCATACTTATCATAGTACTCTTCTTCATCTATAGGATCTTCAATGAACTGTCTTTTACCATGAAGAACAACCGACCATTTATCATTTGCAGGATCATCGATATAGAATATTTGTTTCGCCTGTGATGCCAATATGAATGGTTCACCCTTCTCGCCAATCTTTTCAAAGTTCACCAAAGTGAAACCCAATTCATCCACTATAACTCCTTTGGTGTTATCAACCCAATTACATTTAAAGAGAGAAATTTTGAAATCTATGTAGTCAAACTCCCAAATGTCTTCAATGACACCATAATATGACATTTTAGCTTCACGTGGACTCTTATCCTTTGCACTTGCAAAGTACATAGTCGACGCTTGAAGAGTGACCCCACTATTTTGGATGACACTCTTATCATCTTGGCGCTTTGTGTAATATGTGAATCCATTAATGTCAAACCCTTAATAAGACATAACATTCAGTTTTGGTTTAAAGGCGAGGCATTTGATAGTTTCTGTAATATCATTTGGTGTTTGAGATAGTTGATGTAAGACTTTATCTTCAAACCACTTAGTAAAAGTCTTATTATGCTCTCTAGCAAGCCACATTGAACTTGCTCGAGGATGTTGTCTCTTTATGAAATTGGTATGTTCCTCGATATAAACACTCACTTCGTCCATATTGTGTAAAATATACAAGTGAGCTTGTTCCAACTGCTCACGGCTGATTACTTTCACCTGTGATCCCAAAATTCCTTTGCCCTCCTCAATATTCTTGTCATTATCAGGAGTGTCATTACCACTGAGAAAGTCATTGCAAAAATCCATAACCTCTCTCGCCACATAACCTTCAATAATACTCCCTTCAGGCCGATAACGGTTTCGAACATCACCTTTAAAAACGCTCATGTATCGTTCAAAGGGATACATCCAATGCAAGAAAACTGGTCCCAACATTTTCACTTCCCTAGTCAAGTGGACAAAAAGATGTACCATGATATCAAAGAATGAAGGAGGGAAATACATCTCAAGCTGACATAGGGTAACAACCACTTCTCTTTGCAAATTATCGAGAGTATCAGGGTCAATAACTCTGCTGCATAGACTATTGAAAAAGAAACAGAGTCTGGTAATTGCAAACCTTACATGCTTCGGCAATATAGATCGAATTTCCATGGGCAATATTTGTTGCATTAGAGTGTGACAATCATGAGATTTAAGACCTATCAACTTCAGATCTTTCATTGATACCAATCTACGGATGTTGGATGAGTAACCATGTGGCACCTTAACATTTACCAAGCATTCACAAAAAGTGTTCTTCTCCTTTCTAGACAACGTGTAACAAGCGGGAGGTAAGTATGTTCTTTTATTACCCATTTCACGTAATTCTGACCTTATTCCCATTTCACGTAGGTCCAGTCTAGATTTTATCCCATCTTTAGTCTTACCTGGTATATTTAACAGAGTACCAATGATGCTATCACAGACATTTTTCTCAACGTGCATTACATCGATACAATGCCTGACTGTCAAAGAACTCCAATAAGGAAGATCCCAAAATATTGACTTCTTCTTGAATGAAGAATTGTCACTCCGTGTGGCCATACTACATTGTGATTTCTTACCAAATTCATTGACAATGGCTTTTACTCTTGCATAAACAACATCCCCTGGTATAGGTTTAGGTGCACTCCGTTCATCATTCCATCCATTGAATGCTTTGCGCTTCCTATGATACGGATGGAATTTTGAAAGAAACCTTCGATGACCAAGACATACAGTCTTGCCGCCATGCTTTAGTCTTATTGAATTAGTGTTTTCTTCACATATAGGACACGCTTTAGCTCCTTTGACACTATATCCAGACAAATTCCCATATGCTGGAAAGTCATTAACAGTGCAAAACAACATAGCGTGCAAACGAAATGTCTCTCTTGCTGAAGCATCATAGGTCATCACACCTTCAGCCCAAAGTTTCTTTAAGTCATCAATCAAAGGTTCAAGATAAACATCGATATCATTTTCAGGTTGTTTAGGGCCCGATATCAACAACGACAACATAACGTACTTATTTTTCATACACATCCAGGGAGGAAGATTGTATATAACAAGCATGACTAGCCAAGTGCTATGTTGGCTGCTCAATGTCCCGTACGGATTCATCCCATATGTACAAAGCCCAAGTCTTAGATTCCTATCTTCTTCACCAAATTTGGGGTACAATAGATCAATCTTCTTCCACTGTGGGGAATCAGATGCATGTCGTAGGATCCCATCATTATTTTTCTTAACATCTGCATGCCACCTCAAATTCTTCGCATCTTTCGGATTTTCAAACAAGCATTGAAACCGTGATATTATAGGTAGATACCACAACACCTTGGCAGGAGAACCAGTTTTGGACTCCCCCGAAGTCGTCAATTTATACCTTGACGCACCACATTTTGGACAATCTTTCAAATCTACATAGTCCTTTTGAAATAATACACAATCATTCGGGCATGCGTGTATCTTCTTGGCCTCCATTCTCATTGGGCACAACATTTTCTTTACCTGGTATGTTGAGATTGGAAGCTCGTTTCCTTCAGGAAGCATTTCTTTCAACAAAGTCAACAATGAAGTGAAGCTTTTGTCGCTCCATCTATTGTTAGCTTTCAACTTATACAATCTCAACACATCGCTAAGCTTTGTAAACTTAGCACAGCCTGTGTATAACGGTATCTCAGCATCATGCACAATGTTTCTAAAGATAGGAGGTGGATCGGTGTGCTCTACCCTACAACTATCCAGCATCGCATCAACAATGTCTGCTGGAACTAGTTCGTTCACATTTACGTCATCGGAGGCAATTTCTTCTTCCACCCAAGCACTACTATCGACATCTACTGGTTTCGATTTTGAAATCTCTCCATGCCAGTGCCATTCTGTATAGCCTTGTACAATCCCGTTGCACATGACATGACTTTTGATTTCCTCACTAGTGTTGACTTTCAAGTTGTTACCGCAATGCCTACATGGACAGTAGAACCTATCTGTAGGTTTTTTCCTATGTTCCTCGGCAAATCTAATAAACTGATCAAGACTAGATATAAACTCTGGGGTGGAACGATTATGAATGGACATCCATGATCTATCCATTCTATGATCAGAGAAAACAAGTATATATTAGGAAACAAGTATATATTAGGAAACGATTAGGGTATACACTTACATCCTAAGTGTATAATGTGATGTCATTCTTATATATAATAAATGTGTACCACCTATCCCATCCTTGAACACCTAATCTCACTAGTAAGTGTATAATGTGTATTGGGTTTTCAAGAAAATTTCGGCAGCATTTTCCCGCTGTTCTCTAAGTACATATGTACTTAGAGAACAAACGGGGAAATGCTGCTGAAATTTTCTCGAAAACCCAATACACATTATACACTTACATCCTAAGTGAGATTAGGTGTTCAAGAACAGTCCCAAACCGGGGACTATCCAAGATTTACTCCTAATGAGTCAATCTTGGATGGGTTTCTAGGCCAACAAACACATTTGATGTCATTCTTATATATAATAAATGTGTACCACCTATCCCATCCTTGAACACCTAATCTCACTAGTAAGTGTATAATGTGTATTGGGTTTTCAAGAAAATTTTGGCAGCATTTCCCCGCTGTTCTCTAAGTACATATGTACTTAGAGAACAAACAGGGAAATGATGCTGAAATTTTCTCGAAAACCCAATACACATTATACACTTACATCCTAAGTGAGATTAGGTGTTCAAGAACAGTCCCAAACCGGGGACTATCCAAGATTTACTCCTAATGAGTCAATCTTGGACGGGTTTCTAGGCCAACAAACACATTTGATGTCATTCTTATATATAATAATGTGTACCACCTATCCCATCCTTGAACACCTAATCTCACTAGTAAGTGTATAATGTGTATTGGGTTTTCGAGAAAATTTCGGCAGCATTTCCCCGCTGTTCTCTAAGTACATATGTACTTAGAGAACAAATGGGGAAATGCTGCCGAAATTTTCTCAAAAACCCAATACACATTATACACTTACATCCTATGTGAGATTAGGTGTTCAAGAACAGTCCCAAACTGGGGACTATCCAAGATTTACTCCTAATGAGTCAATCTTGGACGGGTTTCTAGGCCAACCAACACAATAATAGATATGTACATGTTAGGGTTTCATCACAATTGATGTTAGGGTTTCATCAATGTTAGGGTTTAATCAAATCAAATTAGGATGCTAGAATGGATTTAAATAAAATTAGGGTTTAAATCAAATCAAACACGACCGTGGCTATGTTGGCCTACCACGGCCGTGCTGGGTAGCACGGCTGTGCTGTCCAGAATGGCCGTGCTACCCAGCACGGCCGTGGTAGGCCATTCTTCTCAGTTCTCAGTGAAAGAAGTGGTGAAACCAAGATTTAGATGCAATATTAGGCGAGCAACAACAACTGACCTCCCAGCAGTGGTGGCGGTGACCGACGAGCTCCAGGCGGCAGGGCAGGCAGGTGCAGCGGTGGCCGGCAGGTGCAGCGGTGGCCGGCGAGCTCCAGGCGGTAGGGCAGACAGACCAAGGAGCAGCGGCGTCGGCGGCAAGGAGCAGCGGCATCGGCGGGAGGAGGCAAGGAGGAAGGTGGCGCGGCGGCGAGCTCCAGGCAGCAGGGAAGGCAGACCAAGGAGCAGCAGTGGCTGCGGAGAAGGGGGTGCGGCAGAGAAGGGGGCACGGCGAAGGGGAAGAAGGCAGCAACAGTGGCGGCGGAGAAGGGGGTGCGCCGGCAGCGCGGAGGCACTGTCGTGGAGGAAGAAGGAGCTTTCGTGGAGGAGAAATCGGCGGCGTGGTCGGGCGACAGCAGAGAAGAAAAGGGAAATCGGCTCGCAATGAAACAGAAGAAAGGGGAAGAGTCGGGCGATCGCGGGATATTAAGTTCCCAAATAGCGTCGGTTGTTTCAAACAACCGACGCCTAAACCTCTTTAGCGTCGATTGTTTGAACCAACCGACGTCCAATTGGACGATATTTTTCACGAAATTGTTTGGCGGGAACCACTTTCAACGTCGGTTATAAAAGGCTAACCGACGCCGAAAGTGACACTTTTCGCGCAAATTTTCATCGCGCATAGGTGTCGGTTTCTATCTACATAACCGACGCTGAAAGTGACACTATTTGTTTTGCTCGAAAATTGGATTTTGCGGGCGACTTTAGGCGTCAGTTTGTTATTAACAACCAACGCTGTATTCAAAGCGGTACCCGTGTCTGGCTGGTCTTCAAATATAGACGTCGGTTTGCCTAAATAACCGACGTCTAATAGTGTAGGTGTCGGTTTTCCTAAAGAACCGACGCCCAGAAAAGCGACACTGAATGATGTTTCAGTAGTAGTGATTCTTATATGATACTACATATAAGGTTAACCAGTGCACCAGTGTTTGTGCTGCCAGAGCAAAGAAAAGGTTATATTATCTTTTGTGATGCGTCTAAGAATGGTCCTAGTTGTGTGTCGATTCAAGATAACAATGTAATTTTTTTTGCTTCACGACAGCTGAAGGAACACAAGGAGAACTACACGACACATGATCTAGAGTTATCCTCTATGGTCCATGCTTTGAAGATATGGAGACACTACATGTATGGAGAGAAGTGTTAGATCTTCACCGACCAAAAGAACTTGCAATATATCTTTTTGAAGTAGGAGTTGAATATGCTACAACAAAGCTGGATGGAATTAATCAAGGATTATGATTGTACCATAGATTACCATCCATGGAAGGTAATGTAGAGGTAGATGCCTTAAGTAGAAAGTATTCTTTGTCATCATCCACTGAGAAGTCACAGTTGAGTGCTTTAGTATGTAATAAGTGAGACATATTGGTTTCACTATGTCAAATGAATGAACAATCAGAGGTGTCCATGTTAGCAGGTGTAAGGACCCTGACCTCTGTTTAGGGCTTAACCTGTTTGCTTTGCTTAACCCTATTGCTTTGTTGCTTGCTAATCACCTTTAGTGGTGATTAGGGTTTGTTGATGCGTTGTTGAGAGTTGGAGGTGCTACTTGCAATTAACCCAAGTCTAGGGTTGTGGGAAAGTTTACCACCTTGTGAGGTGTTCCTCCCTCTCCTTGCTTCCTCTAGAATTGAGAGGAAGGTTTGGACTCATTGCTTGAGTTCCTTTGGTCTTGGTTGAGCTTGTTGGGCCTTGTTGAGTGTTACCTTTGCTTCTTTGGACCCTTGTCGGGCAAGAGCATGCTTGTGTCGGCCTAGGTGTGTCGCCCAGGATGTGTGTCGCCCTGGTGGTGTGTCGCCCAGGGTTGTGTCGACCATGGTGGGGGTGTGTTGGCCATGTTGTGTGGGTGTGTCGCCCATGGACCCCTTTGACCTTCTTTGACCTCATTTGTGTCACCACTAGTGGACACTTGGTTCTTGATTCTTGCATGTGGAAATAGCCTTGGACATGTGTATAGGACATGCTAGAGTGGTGGCATTGATCATGGACAAGTGTCCCTAGGTGGGCGACATCTTGCCTTGTTCTTCTTTGGTTTCTCCTCCATCCTTTCCTATATATGTGTTTCCCTTCTCTTGCTAAGGATCCCTTTTAGCTCCTTAGTTTTCCCTCTTCCTTGGTGCACGACACCCTTCTTCCTTTGCTAGCTTGGTGGTTGATACCCTTGGAGGAGCTAGCTTGGTGGGCAATCCTTGCCTTGGAGTCTTCTTCTTCCTCTAGTGGTGGACGAACCCTAGAGTGTTTTGCTCTCCTTCTTGTGGGGGTGCTTGGAGCTTGGAGCTTGCTTAAGGCGGGTTACATAACTCCTAACCCTAACTACACTACCTTCCTTAATGTGTTTATATGTTTCTTATAATCATATCGGCTACGTGTGTGCTAGTTTAGTTCTTGCTCAAGTTGTTCTTGTTGGTCGAACCATGTGTTCTAGGGTTTCTTAGTGAGTAACACTCCCTTCTCTCCTAGGTCTTGAGGAGTGAGCTTGATTTCTAGTATCATGGGCAACACTCCTCTCTCATTTAAGTTGAGAGGTGAGCTTGTTTTCTAGTAGCTTGAGCAACACCCTCCTCTCATCATGGACTTGAAGGGTGAGCTTTGTGGAAGTTGTGGTTTTCGGTTGCGGTTGTACCTTGTGTTGCCCGATTGGTGATAAGAGATGTGCAAGACCCCTCTCTATTAGTTGTTGAGAGGTGAGCCATCTTCTTGATCCTTTAGGGTTTTTGAGACGACCGTCTCACGAAAACAAGATTAACTAATGCGGAAGGGTTCATCAAGCAGCGGATTAGCAAAAATCACTAAAAATTTAAAACTTTTTGCAAAGAGATACACACATAGGAAATCTTTTCCAACAATTGCCATTGTATATCATATACATTCTGTTTCAAACGTACATATCTTGTACCATCTCTTTCCAGAGACTACATCATCAACTGTCTTATAAACATATATGCAGGCAGCATACAAATCTCGAGGCATCAAGCCAATACCTCAGACTGATATATCAAAAACACTGACTAAAAACTCCGAGGACCTGAGAGTATAGAGACGACACATAGGACTACTATCTATATGACTAGATGGACAATATCTCCACCTGAGATCTTATTGTTGTCCCTGCTGTTGCTGTTGCTGCTACTCTTTCCCTGTTCTAGGGTTTCTGCTCTGCCTTTCATGCATACCTAAAAATGTTTCCCACGGGGGTGAGACAATTGTAAATTGCCCCAGCGAGAGATATAACTCTCCGCCAGAAACATTGTTATAGAAGATTATGAAATTAAACTGAGCAGGGGTTACTTTTACATTAATAGGCAGAATTATTCCTCATAGAACAGAATAAGAAAATCTCCATTTTCAATAAGAGCATTGCATCTACCCATGGTAGACTCATAGTTCATCCATCTACTTGTAATGAATACAAAAGATATGAATAATCATCAATGAACTATAGATATATAATAGAAATGTAACATCAGCCAAGTTCTCTAGCATAACTTATTAGCACAAATGCTACAAAGAAACATGATACTTGTTACCCAAGCATCACACATGGCTCACAAGGCCATTCATATCTTGTCACCTCTCATTAGGCAACAACTTATTCACATGGCTCACAAGGCCATTCACATATTGTCACCTCTCACTAGGCAACAACTTATTCACATGGTTTATAAGGCCATTCACATCTTGTCACCTCTCACTAGGCAACAACTTATTCACATGGCTCACAAGGCCATTCACATCTTGTTACCTCTCACTAGGCAACAACTTATTCACATGGCTCACAAGGCCATTCACATCTTGTCACCTCTCACTAGGCAACAACTTATTCACATTGCTCACAAGGCCATTCACATCTTGTCACCTCTCACTAGGCAACAACTTATTCACATGGTTCATAAGACCATTCACATCTTGTCACCTCACACTAGGCAACAACTTATTCACATGGTTCATAAAATATGTACACATTGTTACTTTTATTAAGCAACAACAACATTAACGCACAAAAAGCCAATAAACATTTATTATATAAATGTCACAGCCCAAACTTGGCTATATTCATCATCTCATCATACCTGCATGGTTATTAGGCATGATAACAGTCATACAAGATATTCATCACATCATGTGATACAATAGTAACACCATCATTCCTTAACCAGGAATTAGGGTTCACTATCAAATAGGGCTTATCATTCCCTTTTTCCCAAATTAGGGTTAGGGTTCCTCATTTCTCATTAATTCAGACCCTCTTGAGTTAACCAACTTTATCTTGTATTAAGGTATTTCCCCTCTTAATACATTTCATCGCAGAATACTCACCCTTAGCATATAATGCATAGGCCACACATTAGATTTGTCCATCTATCTCACATGATATGGACTTATCTTAGTTTAAGGCATAACTTTATTATAAAGTTGCCTATAAACAATCGCAATGATACGCCCTCAACTATGGTTTCACAAGGATACACCCTCAACTAGGGTTCACAATGATAGACCCTCCACTAGTGTTTCACAAGGTTACACCCTCAACCATGATTCACAATGATACACCCTCCACTAGGGTTTCACAAGGTTACACCCTCAACCAGGGTTCACAATGATACACCCTCCACTAGGGTTTCACAAGGATACACCCTCAACCAGGGTTTATAAGGATACACCCTCAACTAGGGTTTCAACTCAATAACCCTGTCGATTAGGGTTTATGTTCATGTTTAGGGTTTCATGATCTCTTTACTTAAGGATCATAACCCTTAACCACCACATGAATCATATTCATGTATGAATTCGTGCTATCCACTTCTCAACTTGATTAGGTCATATCAACCCTTCATTCGAGTACATACAACTATGATTAACATAGTGTATCAAGTCATTGATCCTATAAGCAATTAGGGATTCATCCCTTAATTGGCACTAATCTCTTAGGTACTATTAGGGTTTCAACCTTTGTACCTTCATTGATAATCATTAATAATCATAATTGGATCAATGGATCATTCATCATCTTAAATCTCAAGAGATTCAATCACATTGGACCTCCATTACATAAGATACCCAATTGAATTAGGATTTTCAATGTTGATTCCTTCAATCATTGAATTCATGGAACCAATCATCAATTGGACCTATACTCGTACTTCAATTGAGTTAATAGGTCAACCTTCAACTGATTTGACCCTCAATTGACCCTCAATTGGTCATCAATTAGGGTTTGATTCAATTAAATTAGGGTTTAGAATCGATGATTCAACAACACTAATCAATGTAAGACTAGTTACTTTGAAACCATTGAACCATCATCCAAATTGGGTATGACCTGACCCCAAACGGTCTTGAGGTCGTTTGGATGACCTCCAAATGGTCTTGAGACCGTTTTACCATCAAATCACTCAAAACCAAGCCATCCAAGTAGGGTTTGGATCATTGAAGTGCTCACCAATTCAGCAATTTATTGCAGATCAACTTGATACCTTTAGGCCTTCAAACACCTAACCATACTCAACCCTAGACCTCCAAACGGTCTTGGGTGACCACCAAACGGTCTTGAGACCATTTGTATGAGCTCCAAACGGTCTTGAGACTGTTTAGCCCATCCAACCTTTGGGTTCTAGTGAAAAATCATCATGGATTGGTCTATCGAGTTGATCAACAAATCAGAACTACATTGCAATATGATTAGTACCTTTGGACCTTCAATTGGTCAACTATACTTTACCCCAGACCTCCAAACGGTCTTGGGGTGACCCCCAAACGGTCTTGAACCCGTTTGGATGATCCCCAAACGGTCTTGAACCCGTTTGGGCTAATCAACCCAAAATCTCAACTTAACTCATTGGAATTTCAGCACTGTTTTCAATTAGGGTTTGCCTAATTGAATAGCCTTCAACTCACGATTCATTTGGATTTAACCCCTCAAATGTGGAGAGTCATTAACCAACATAATTATGAACAGGAATCTTAAACGGTAAACGCTTGGTCAACTCACTCAAATGGTCTTGAACCCGTTTGCCCAAGCAGATCAAGTTAATCAGGTTGAAAATCAGCACTTAATCCAATTAGGTTTTCCTAATTGATTAGCCTTCAACCTATGATTCCTTTTGGGTTAACCCCTCAAATTTGGAGGGTCATTAACCAACATAATTATGAACAGGAATCCCAAACGGTCAATGCTTGGTAAACTCACTCAAATGGTCTTGAACCCGTTTTCCCAAGCAGGTCAAGTTAATCAGGTTGAAAATCAGCACTTAATTCAATTTGATTTGTCTAATTGATTGGCCTTCAACCTATGATTCCTTTGAAGTTAACCCCTCAAATTTGTAGGGTCATTAGCCTACATAATTAGGAACGATATTCCCAAACGGTCAACGCTTTGTCAACTCCTTCAAACGGGTTTGAACCCGTTTTCCACCAAATGGTTTGCAACCCGTTTGGTCACCAAACGGTTTTGGTGAAACCGTTTGGTCTCAACTTTTGAGATCGTTTTCTCCCAAGATATTTGGTGAGGTGCTTGCTTATGATGATGTCATCATCATCTTCCTTCGTGCACCCAAGAACAGCAACCGTTCTTGATGGAATTTGCAGCAAAGAAACAAAAGTGTATAAAATTGAAGAAATCAATCAACAAAGCATAGAAGATTGATGCAATAACAATGTTTGAGGGTTTAAGTTATAAAACCCGCCTCCAATTGAGATCCAAAGCTCCAAGATCACGCCATCAATGGTGTATGAAGCTCTAGAAACTGCCCCTAGGCTCGTCCTCAAGCTTTTGATTGTAAAAGTTGGCTAGGGTTGAAGAGGAGATCGAAATAAGAAGGAATCCATATTTATTTTCGATTTCCACCATGAAATCAAGGAGAACGAAGGTCAATGGCTTACCCACAGGTTGGGGACGTGCTCCTTGCTCCTCCCTAGCTCCTTGGTCAGTTTTGCAATCAAGGGGAAGAAGAAAATCCGAAAAAGGCCTTGGTTTGGGCTTGGAAATGGCACTTTTATAAGGAAATTGAAGAGAGAGAAAATGCCTTATTAAAATGCATTTAATCCCAAAAATAGTACCACCTCTTCCTCCTTGGTTTTCTTGTGTAAAAAGGCAACTCAAAACCACCGAACTCCCTTCCATTATCCATGGATTAAGGGAAAATAAAATAAGCACCTTAATCCATTATACTACTAATATATCTTTTTGAGTGGGAATTCTTTAACTTATAATAAGGTGAGTGGAATTTCACCTCCTTTAGATATTTTCGTTCCTTATCTTGGCACAGGAACGTACATCCTTATTCAAAATCAAACAATAAATTTTTTGTTGAAATCCCTTTAATTAATACATTCATTTTTGCCCTAAATTGAATTAGGGTTTCACTTATGATTAAATCTTGATTATTTTAATATCAAGATTCTCTCTCCTCCAACTTAATTCAAATGAGATGCCCCTCTCATTTTATCTGCTCTACATGATGCCAAGAAACATTAGGGACCTTATTGAAGTGGTAATTTACATATTGAACTCTAGGTTTTGGGTAATTTGCACATTACACCAAAACTAGGTTTTAATGCACAAGGATTGCTTTACAAGCTTAATCTTGGTGCCCAAGCTTGTGAAAACCATACCACTATATCATAATCATTATTATGGTGTCTCAACATAAGAGGAACATATTATCATGCAACATTTGCAAGTTGACCCCTCAACTTGGGTAATTTGCACTTTAGTCCAAAATAAGCAATCATTGCTTCAACATTGTTCAAACAGGACCAAAATTGAAACATAAGTTTCTCATGGGCCCTAATTACTTTTCCCAAGATAAGATTAAGCATCTACTCAACCTTATTAGACAAAACATCTAGGTTTAACACATAACCCAGGTCAGGGATGTTATAAATTATAAACCCCTAACAAGGATTTCATCCCCAAAATCTCAGAAAAAGGAGGGACAGATTTATTTAGTTATCATTCCCTCAAGTCTCCACATAATATCTTCATATCATGGAGATATCATGGATTTTGTAATCCACACAAGGTTCCTCTCATTAATTCCTCTTTATCACTGTTTACGTTTATGCAAAGCATAAACCCCTAACATATGATGTCCATGTCATTGAAAGGAAGAAGCATAATAGAACATACTTCAATAATCACTCAAGAATACTTATCAAAAGGAAAAACATATATATCTAACAGAGATAATTCACTTAGCAAACTCTATGTAATTGGGAGTGTTCACATAGTTCTTCCTATTAGTTAGGGATGTCACATAACTTTTCCCTTTCTGTTTAGGGTTGGAATTGCACAAAGCATCTTCCTTTATTGGAATTGCACACAACATCTTCCTTTATTGGAATTCCACACATCATCTTCCTTTATTGGAATTGCACAAAGCATGTTCCTTTATTGGAATTGCACACAACATATTCCTTTATTGGAATTGCACACAACATCTTCCTTTATTGGAATTGCACACATTATCTTCCTTTATTGGAATTGCACACAGCATCTTCCTTGATTGGAATTGCACAAAGCATCTTCCTTTATTGGAATTGCACAAAGCACCTTCTTTTATTGGAATTGCACACAACATCTTCCTTTATTGGAATTGCACACAACATCTTCCTTTATTGGAATTGCAAACAACATCTTCCTTTATTGGAATTGCACACAACATCTTCCTTTATTGGAATTGCACAAAGCATCTTCCTTTATTGGAATTGCACGCAGCATCTTCCTTTATTGGAATTGCACAAAGCATCTTCCTTTATTGGAATTGCACACAGCATCTTCCTTTATTGGAATTGCACAAAGCATCTTCCTTTATTGGAATTGCACACAGCATCTTCCTTTATTGGAATTGCACACAACATCTTCCTTTATTGGAATTGCACACAGCATCTTCCTTTATTGGAATTGCACACAGCATCTTCCTTTATTGGAATTGCACAAAGCATCTTCCTTTATTGGAATTGCACACAACATCTTCCTTTATTGGAATTGCACACATCATCTTCCTTTATTGGAATTGCACACAGCATCTTCCTTTATTGGAATTGCACAGAGCATCTTCCTTTATTGGAATTGCACACAACATCTTCCTTGATTGGAATTGCACAAAGCATCTTCCTTTATTGGAATTGCACACAACATCTTCCTTTATTGGAATTGCACAAAGAATCTTCCTTTATTGGAATTGCACACAACATCTTCCTTTATTGGAATTGCACAAAGCATCTTCCTTTATTGGAATTGCACACAGCATCTTCCTTTATTGGAATTGCACACAATATCTTCCTTTATTGGAATTGCACAAAGCATCTTCCTTTATTGGAATTGCACAAAGCATCTTCCTTTATTGGAATTACACACAACATCTTCCTTTATTGGAATTGCACACATCATCTTCCTTTATTGATTCCATATTCATGATTTCATGATACTCATTAGATTGTCTCAGAATGACTACTTGATCAGAGCAATAAAAAAGACAACAATCTAAGAGTTTCCATACTCACTTTATCATCAATAGTTGTATACTTGGCCAGGGTTTACAAATACTGAGATCAAGTAGTATGCACTTACATGCTATCATATTCCTCACTTTTCATGCCATTATACACACAGGATTTTCCATCTCTAGATTTTCTTCAGGCATCATTTCTATATCTCTCTCTTGCCTGCTCCCATGCACCTTTTCCTAGTGCAACATTGCTTCTTCCTGCAACAACCTCCTCATGTGACCCAGTCATCTTTAAGTTCTTCTTCTCTTATACGAGCAGAAAGCACTTTCAGATACACTGGATGACACCAGAACAGTCTCTACTACCTTAGTCCTACGTCTTTGTAGACTCAGGGAACCTAGAGCTCTGATACCACTTAATTGAGACGGCCGTCTCGTGAAAACAAGATTAACTAATGCGGAAGCGTTCATCAAGCAGTGGATTAGCGAAAATCACTAAAAATTTAAAACTTTTTGCAAAGAAATCCACACATAGGAAATCTTTTCCAACAATTGCCATTGTATATCATATACATTCTGTTTCAAACGTACATATCTTGTACCATCTCTTTCCAGAGACTACATCATCAGCTGCCTTATAAACATATATGCAGGAAGCATAAAAATCTCGAGGCATCAAGCCAATACCTCAGACTGATATATCAAAAACACTGAATAAAAACTCTGAGGACCTAAGAGTACAGAGACGATCCATAGGACTACTATCTATATGACTAGACAGACAATATCTCCACCTGAGATCTTATTGTTGTCCCTGCTATTGCTGTTGCTGCTACTCTTTCCCTGTTCTAGGGTTTCTGCTCTGCCTTTCATGCATACCTAAAAATGTTTCCCACGGGGGTGAGACAATTGTAAATTGCCCCATCGAAAGATATAACTCTCCGCCAGAAACATTGTTATAGCAGATTATGAAATTAAACTGAGCAGGGGTTACTTTTACATTAATAGGAAGAATTATTCTTCATAGAACAGAATAAGAAAATCTCCATTTTCAATAAGAGCATTGCATCTACCCATGGTAGACTCATAGTTCATCCATCTACTTGTAATGAATACAACAGATATGAATAATCATCAATGAACTATAGATATATAACAGAAATGTAACATCAGCCAAGTTCTCTAGCATAACTTATTAACACAAATGCTACAAAGAAACATGATACTTTTTACCCAAGCATCACACATGGCTCACAAGGCCATTCATATCTTGTCACCTCTCACTAGGCAACAACTTATTCACATGGCTCACAAGGCCATTCACATCTTGTCATCTCTCACTAGGAAACAACTTATTCACATGGTTTATGAGGCCATTCACATCTTGTCACCTCTCACTAGGCAACAACTTATTCACATGGCTCACAAGGCCATTCACATCTTTTCACCTCTCACTAGGAAACAACTTATTCACATGGCTCACAAGGCCATTCACATCTTGTCACCTCTCACTAGGCAACAACTTATTCACATGGTTCATAAGACCATTCACATCTTGTCACCTCTCACTAGGCAACAACTTATTCACATGGTTCATAAAATCCGTACACATTGTTACTTTTATTAAGCAACAACAACATTAACGCACAAAAAGCCAATAAACATTTATTATATAAATGTCACAGCCCAAACTTGGCTATATTCATCATCTCATCAACCCTGCATGGTTATTAGGCATGATAACAGTCATACACGATATTCATCATATCATGTGATACAATAGTAACACCATCATTCGTTAACCATGAATTAGGGTTCACTATCAAACATGGCTTATCATTCCCTTTTTCCCAAATTAGGGTTAGGGTTCCTCATTTCTCATTAATTCAGACCCTCTTGAGTTAACCAACTTTATCTTGTATTAAGGTATTTCCCCTCTTAATACATTCCATCACAGAATACTCACCCTTAGCATATAATGCATGGGCCACACATTAGAATTGTCCATCTATCTCACATGATATGGACTTATCTTAGTTTAAGGCATAACTTTATTATAAAGTTGCCTATAAACAATCGCAATGATACACCCTCAACTAGGGTTTCACAAGGATACACCCTCAACCAGGGTTCACAATGATAGACCCTCCACTAGGGTTTCACAAGGTTACACCCTCAACCATGATTCACAATGATACACCCTCCACTAGGGTTTCACAAGGTTACACCCTCAACCAGGGTTCACAATGATACACCCTCCACTAAGGTTTCACAAGGATACACCCTCAACCAGGGTTTATAAGGATACACCCTCAACTAGGGTTTCACAAGGATACACCCTCAACTAGGGTTTCAACTCAATAACCCTGTCGATTAGGGTTTATGTTCATGTTTAGGGTTTCATGATCTCTTTACTTAAGGATCATAACCCTTAACCACCACATGAATCATATTCATGTATGAATTCATGCTATCCACTTCTCAACTTGATTAGGTCATATCAACCCTTCATTCGAGTACATACAACTATGATTAACATAGTGTATCAAGTCATTGATCCTATAAGCAATTAGGGATTCATCCCTTAATTGGCACTAATCTCTTAGGTACTATTATGGTTTCAACCTTTGTACCTTCATTGATAATCATTAATAATCATAATTGGATAAATGGATCATTCATCATCTTAAATCTCAAGAGATTCAATCACATTGGACCTCCATTACATAAGATACCCAATTGAATTAGGATTTTCAATGGTGATTCCTTCAATCATTGAATTCATGGAACCAATCATCAATTGGACCTATACTCATACTTCAATTGAGTTAAATAGGTCAACCTTCAACTTATTTGACCCTCAATTGACCCTCAATTGGTCATCAATTAGGGTTTGATTCAATTGAATTAGGGTTTAGAATCGATGATTCAACAACACTAATCAATGTAAGACTAGTTACTTTGAAACCATTGAACCATCATCCAAATTGGGTATGACCTGACCCCAAACGGTCTTGAGGTCGTTTGTATGACCTCCAAATGGTCTTGAGACCGTTTTCCCATCAAATCACTCAAAACCAAGCCATACAAGTAGGGTTTGGATCATTGAAGTGCTCACCAATTCAGCAATTTATTGCAGATCAACTTGGTACCTTTAGGCCTTCAAACACCTAACCATCCTCAACCCTAGACCTCCAAACGGTCTTGGGTGACCACCAAACGGTCTTGAGACCGTTTGGATGAGCTCCAAACGGTCTTGAGACCGTTTGGCCCATCCAACCTTTGGATTTTAGTGAAAAATCATCATGGATTGGTCTATCGAGTTGATCAACAAATCAGCACTACATTGCAATATTATTAGTAACTTTGGACCTTCAATTGGTCAACTATACTTGACCCCAGACTTCCAAACGGTCTTGGGGTGACCCCCAAACGGTCTTGAACCCGTTTGGATGATCCCCAAACGGTCTTGAACCCGTTTGGGCTAATCAACCCAAAATCTCAACTTAACTCATTGGAATTTCAGCACTGTTTTCAATTAGGGTTTGCCTAATTGAATAACCTTCAACTCACGATTCCTTTGGCGTTAACCCCTCAAATTTGGAGAGTCATTAACCAACATAATTATGAATAGTAATCCCAAACGGTCAACGCTTGGTCAACTCACTCAAACGGTTTTGAACCCGTTTTCCCAAGCAGGTCAAGTTAATCAGGTTGAAAATCAGCACTTAATCCAATTAGGTTTTCCTAATTGATTAGCCTTCAACCTATGATTCCTTTTTAGTTAACCCCTCAAATGTGGAGGGTCATTACCCAACATCATTATGAACAGGAATCCCAAACGGTCAACGCTTGGTCAACTCACTCAAACGGTCTTGAACCCGTTTGCCCAAGCAGGTCAAGTTAATCAGGTTGAAAATCAGCACTTAATTCAATTTGATTTGTCTAATTGATTGGCCTTCAACCTATGATTCCTTTGGAGTTAACCCCTCAAATTTGGAGGGCCATTAGCCTACATAATTAGGAACAAGATTCCCAAACGTTCAACGCTTGGTAAACTCCTTCAAATGGGTTTGAACCCGTTTGCCACCAAACGGTTTGCAACCCGTTTGGTCACCAAACGGTTTTGGTGAAACCGTTTGGTCTCAACTTTTGAGATCGTTTGCTCCCAAGATATTTGGTGAGGTGCTTTCTTATGATGATGTCATCATAATCTTCCTTCGTGCACCCAAGAACAGCAACCGTTCTTGATGGAATTTGCAGCAAAGAAACAAAAGTGTATAAAATTGAAGAAATCAATCAACAAAGCATAGAAGATTGATGCAATAGCAATGTTTGAGGGTTTAAGTTATAAAACCCACCTCCAATTGAGCTCCAAAGCTCCAAGATCACGTCATCAATGGTGTATGAAGCTCTAGCAACTCCCCCTAGGCTCGTCCTCAAGCTTTTGATTGCAAAAGTTGGCTAGGGTTGAAGAGGAGATCGAAATAAATAGGAATCCATAATTTATTTTCGATTTCCACCATGAAATCAAGAAGAACGAAGGTCAAGGGCTTACCCACAGGTTGGGGACGTGCTCCTTGCTCCTCCCTAGCTCCTTTGTCGGTTTTCCAAGCAAGGGGAAGAAGAAAATCCGAAAAAGGCCTTGGTTTGGGCTTGGAAATGGCACTTTTATAAGGAAATTGAAGAGAGAGAAAATGCCTTATTAAAATGCATTTAATCCCAAAAATAGTACCACCTCTTCCTCCTTGGTTTTCTTGTGTACAAAGGCAACTCAAAACCACCGAACTCCCTTCCATTATCCATGGATTAAGGGAAAAGAAAATAAGCACCTTAATCCATTATAATACTAATATATCTTTTTGAGTGGGAATTCTTTAACTTATAATAAGGTGAGTGTAATTTCAACTCCTTTAGATATTTTAGTTCCTTATCTTGGAAAAGGAACGTCCATCCTTATTCAAAATCAACCAATAACATTTTGGTTGAAAGCCCTTTAATTAATACATTCATTTTTGCCCTAAATTGAATTAGGGTTTCACTTATGATTAAATCTTGATTATTTTAATATCAAGATTCTCTCTCCTCCAACTTAATTCAAATGAGATGCCCCTCTCATTTTCTTTGCTCTACATGATGCCAAGAAACATTAGGGACCTTATTGAAGTGGTAATTTGCATATTGAACCCTAGGTTTTGGGTAATTTGCACATTACACCAAAACTAGGTTTTAATGCACAAGGATTGCTTTACAAGCTTAATCTTGGTGCCCAAGCTTGTGAAAACCATACCACTATATCATAATCATTATTATGGTGTCTCAACATCAGAGGAACATCTTATCATGCAACATTTGCAAGTTGACCCCTCAACTTGGGTAATTTGCACTTTTGTCCAAAATAAGCAATCATTGCTTCAACATTGTTCAAACAGGACCAAAATTGAAACATAAGTTTCTCATGGGCCCTAATTACTTTTCCCAAGATAAGATTAAGCATCTACTCAACCTTATTAGACAAAACATCTAGGTTTAACACATAACCTAGGTCAGGGATGTTATAGTTTTGGTACCTTGTGCTTGAGGATGGTGACGACCTTGTGGAGTTGCATCTGACCGATAGAGTGTTGGAAGTGATGATGCCCGATATCCCTCTTTGACCTAGGACCTTGGTCGGCATGATGTAGTATCTGTGTCGGGCGTTACACCTAGTATGAGGTCCTAAATGATACACCTTGGTCAGGCAGTTGCTTGGTGTTTTCATACCCTGGACGTTGGGGCGTTGTGACCTGGTTTTGTGCCGGGCATCACATCCTTGCCCTGTGTGTCATCCGATAGGTTCAGGTTGGATAGCTGAGTGCGACACTACATTGCCCATCACCATGATGCTCGATAGAGTGTTGCCCGTCACACCTTGCACGGCACGCCTTGGGCTCAGTTGCCCGATAGGCTTCTTGACCGTTGTTTTCCTTGTTAACCTGACGCAGTGTTGCACGTCTTGAAGTGCACGATAGGTATGGCTGCACGGCAGGCTTGTTTCCCAGATGCATAATGCACCGTGCACGACGTAGCGTTGCACGTCACACCCTTATGCTTGGCCGATAGGAGCTGGTGTTCCTGGTCGATACATGTGCTGACCGTTTTGTGGTGGGCGATAGGGTGGGTACCCTTCCCGATACTACCTTTGGTGAAGGTAGTGGGTGTTTTTAGTGAGGATCATGTTCCTTATGGATAACGATATGTTAGACGTTGTTCCCGCTATCACGTTTAGTCATGATGGTGGCCCTTGATATGCTTGATGGTATTTGTTGTGGTAGAACTCATCTATGTAAACTTAACATGACTTTACATATGTATGTGATCATCTTGATTATATGGATAATACTAAGAAATGGTAAGCATATAAGATTGCTTTGCATGAACTGTATCTATGATCGCAGCACCTAATCATCAATGTTGACCTATAGCAATCATATGATCCTTCTGTTAATCCATGATTATTATGTATACTAACCATGCAGGTGATGCATAGCCAAGTAAAAGGCTATGAGGTACATATGATGAGTAACATTGCTTTGATAGTTACTCTTGATGATGAGATAACATGTATGATGTATTTGGCTAAAGTACTTGGGATTTTCTATCCCATGATGATGATGTAAGCCTTGAGAGGCAGTGGCACTATGAGATGAGGGATTGAGATCCCATGGCATGTGATGATCCTTGAGATGGATCTAGATGTTTGGAAAGAGGCCAAATGATAACATGTAATAATGGATCCTTGTGATGGATCAAGATGATTTTGATTACAATAAAAGTATAATACTGAGTTACATGCTGTTTTAGTTTGCATGTTATACAACTTGGTTGAATCTTGCAATCCACATAAAAGATACTAACTAATCACAGTGGAATATATCATGTAGTTTCCCTAGCCATAGATCCATCATCGTCAGGAGCTGGTGATGGTGAAACGAGTTCTCCTACGGGTTAACCCGGAGCGCATATTGTTAAATATGCGAGGTTTCTCCTAGCCTAAGGTGAAGAGGTAAGAGTGCAACTTTGGTTGTAGACTCCAGGGTGCAGATTTAGGCCCGTAGTCCAGGAGTGATAAGAGCATGGTGAACAGGCCCATGGCTCAGGATATGTGATATGAGAGCATGAATGCGTTCATGGCTCAGAGCACAGTGAATAGGCCCGTGGCTCAGTTTCACTAGCACCGATACCTGTACCGAGGCGGGCTAGGCAGAGGGTAGCCTGACCCTATGGCTGAGACCACTTAAGCAAGAGACTGCGGTCCTGCTTGTGTTGTACTTGTGCACTGACCACGAGGTGGGAGGTCGTGGAGTCTGGCTCTTCCATTGACCTTGTATGGCACCGACTCTGGGTTTCACATCTGTCGGTTGGATCTAAGCGGTACGGCTCACTTCCTCATGGCATAATAATCCGTAATCCAGCCGTTTAGTAATTACTGCTTAAGACAAACACGAAACATTGATTGAGGCCTTGCTTGTGTAGTTAATCTTATTATACTTGCAGTTATTTTATACGCTCTTGGTATTACTTTGGTAAGATCTTATAATACTTATCTTTTCAATCATGATCCATAAAGAGGTAATTGGTGATATACCTTCCGTATATCTGGTAAGCCTGATGGTAAGAATAAGCTTTGCTATATAGACTTCGCTTGTTATACCTGTTACCAGTTATCTGATGTTCTTGCTTTAATCTTCCTTTGGTTGATAGTTTCGGCGGGGAGTTATGTTTCTCGCTAGGACTGTGTGTCTCACCCCACTGGTTTACACCCTTTTTAGGTGTTCGAGCTAGACGTGGTGGTGGTTGCGGAGTTGCGGCCGAGCAGCAAGAAGAACAGTAGGAGGCAAGCGATGGATATGTTGCATTTTTGGTTGTTTTATAGTAGAGTCTTAGAGTCATCCCTGTACTCTCAGGTCCTTGGGAGCGTTTTGATGATTGTTTCACGATGTATAGCTATTGATGTTTTGCATACCCTGTTGTTGGCCGGATGTGGGCCGTTATGTACATAAACAGGTGATGAACTCATGTGATATCTAGACAGTTGTTCCACTAAGGTGTGGACACATATCAAGGCTTGTAAATGTTTATATAATCTGTTCTCCTTGTAGGACGAGGACTGGAATGTAATAGTTTCTAAGTTTACCTACTTTCCACAATCGGTTTTAATGAACCTGTGTTTTTGGTAAATCTGTGGTTATGGTGGTTTCCGCACGTTTTCACAGAACACCTTGTTGTCTGTGTGATAGTGGGTTGTGTTGCCACAGCAGGTCTGTTGGCACAATTACAAGTGAAGCTGGCGTTGAATCAATAGATTAGAGATGCACAACATAATCATACTGCGGTACAATAGATATAAGTAGAGTTGCGCAGTGAAAAGCATGATGGCTTCCATGAATCTGATAACGGGATAGTGTGTTATCATGGTAGGACAGTTGTTCCAGATGTAAATAATCTAATAACATTAGTTCTAGAAGAGTCTCACTCTTCTATGTATGCTATGCATCCAGGTAGCACCAAGATGTATCAAAATATGAAAGAGTTATACAGGTGGCCAGGATTAAAGCAAGATGCAGCCAATTTTGTAGCTAAGTGTGCAGTGTGTTGGAAGGTCAAAGTCAAGCACCAGAAGCCTGTAGGGACTTTGTAACCACTTCCTATACCACAGTGAAAGTGGGATCCTATCACAATAGACTTTGTGGTTGGACTTCCAAGGACAACCAAGGGTCATGATTCGATCTGGGTATAGTGGACAGGATGACTAATTCAGTGCATTTTTTGCCAGTAAAGACAACATATACAACTGAGAAGCTTGCACTTGTGTATGCCGATGAGATAGTATGTCTTCATGGTATCCCAGCTGCTATAGTTTTAGATAGAGGTCCTCAGTTCACTAGTCACTTTTGGAAGCGTCTGCCTGCAGCGATGGGTAAACAGTTGAGGTTCAGTACAACATTCCATCCATAGACAGATTAAAAGTCTGAGAGGACTATACAGACGTTGAAGGATCAGTTAAGAACTTGTGTGTTGCAATTTTTGGGCAGTTGGGATATACACCTTATCTTGATAGAGTTTTCCTATAAAAATAGCTATTAGAGGAGCATCGACATGGAACCATATGAAGTGTTATAGATATCCTTTGTGTAGGTATGAGATGGGAGAATATCAACTTCTAGGTCCTGAGCTAATGTAGCAAACGACAGAAAAGATCAAAGTAATTCATCGTCAACACATGACAGGCAGATGTATTATGCTAATAACTGTCATATACCTTTAGAATACCAAGTGGGAGACATGGTGTACCTCAAAGTATATCCTTGGAAAGGTGTTCTATGGTTTGGGAAGAAGAGTAAGATAACTCCTTGGTATATCAAACCTTATCTTGTGTTGTACGTGTTGGGAAGGAGGCTTATAAGCTAGAGTTGCCACCTGAGTTGCATAAGTTGCATCTTTTGTTCCATATCTCTATGTTAAGTAAGTGTCACCTTGATATGGAATTGAATCTTTACCTTGTTGAGGTGGAATTAGATAATGATATATCTTATGTAGAAGTTCTTGTTCTGATCTTGGATAAAAGGATCAAGTAGTTGAAGAAGAACGATATTTTATTAGTCAAGGTTTTGTGGCATCATTGTGGCATAGAGGAGGCCATGTGGATCTTGAGGATGAGATATAAAAGAAGTATATGTCTCTTTGTGCGTACTATTTCAAGGGCGAAATCCCTATTAGGGGTTTATGGTTGTAAGACCCCTAGCCTAGTTTTATGCATAATTGTAATAAATTTGCATAATGAGATCCTTAAACCTTAATATAATCTCTTGGGGTGTTTTAATATCATGTAACAGGCTTATATTTTATTTTTGGTCCAATTTAATTTATGTTTGATCTATCTTTGCTATATATGTACTAGTTTTGGACTAGTTTGCAATTTACCCATAAGTGAGGGTCATCTTGCAAAATTACCACATGTCCAGAATTCTTCTTGTGCTCTAGCCTCATGAGAGAGAATAATATGATATCGGGTGCCTTGTTGGAATCATGTTTGGTGATGTGACATCTTATGGTGATTCTAGGGTTTCTAGGATTTGCTTAGTTGATATGGTGACTATACTAGGGTTTGAGTGTTGCGACCACTACACCACTTTTGGATGAGTGTAGAGACCACAACACATGCCTTGGGTAGTTTTGTCTCGTCTAAGATGACCTAGAGGTGAGGATGGTCCAAACACCTTGCCCTATAGTGGATTGTCTCGATCATGTATATGGTGCTTAGGGTTTTGGTAGATACCAAACGTGCAGAAGATGTGTCTCGAACGAGACAAGGTAATAGCTGACCTTGATTGTCACTACCCTTTTTTTGGATAAACATAAACATTTCAAAATATTCTTGTGATTGGAGGAGATGTTGTTTCTTTAGTGGACATGTGTTGCTTAATATCCTCTTATGTTGACACCTCATAAACATCTACTTCCCTCTTCCTCTGGGTATATAACCCCTTCTCTTCACTTGCAAGTAATCGTTTTTGGACCTACTCTCTTCCTTATCTATTGAAATTGACCTTGGATCTTTGGTAGGAAGGAAGGTCTATTCTTGAAGTTTGGGTGGCCGATCCATCTTGCATGTCGAAAATTTTGTTCTAGAATCAACCTTCGGTGGCAATTCTTGGATATTTCTTCTCTTCGTAAGTGATCTTAACTCTTGATCATGTTATCCCTCTTCTAAAATCTCTTTCTTCTTCTTACTTCTCAGCCATGATATTGTGGATCATCCATGGTGGCTCTTAGAGATATCTTCTTTACAAGGGTCTAGATCATGTTTTGACATGATGGTAGCAGAGTGAGAAGAAGACCTCTTCTTTCTTCTTTTAGGGTTCGACCTAGGGTTTTAGTTTTCTCTTTCCTTAAGCTCTCCTTTGAGCATGGCATCTAATTTTCTTTTTGTGGTGATCCTTTGGCCTAAGTGTTGAAGCTTGGTTGGAGTTCTTGGAGCTTGTGATTCTGAAAGATTGGTTCTCACCAAGTTAGGTGGGTTATATAAGTTTCCCCACATCTATAATGTGCATCTTAAACCTGATTATATATTGTTGTTTTTTGTTCTAAAAAACAAATGCCTTATGGTAGGAGGAATGATAAAGTTTAGGGTTTGATCTTTTAGTATTCTTAGAAGGATTATTCTTCTTATAAATCCTAAAATCCTTATACCCAATTTTGTAGTAAATGAAAGCTTGGTGTGTATTCTTTGGATCTTTATCTATGGAACCATGCTATTTTCTATATGGTTCGTTTATACTTGAATAACATGAAGTTTTTCCTTTTTTAACATGCATAAAATCTTGATTTTTTTTCTCTCTCTCTATACATAGCTCTTTTAGTGACCTTCTATGATCTATAATCTAGGGTTTGATGAACACCTTCGTATAGGGTGTTGTTCTTCCTCTTGATTCTTTGCATTCTTGGTTTGATCACTTGTCTCGACCTTGTTTGGACCTATTATGGTGTTGGGCATATAACTGACCTATGGTCAAGACAACCCTTGGTCTTCCATCAGGGTCGACACTCTTACTATACCTTGCTGGTTGTGATGCAACATTGTTGCATGGTCACTCAATCTGTAGGAAGTCGTTGTGGCCAAGTGGCTAAGTATGATGATGGAGACGCATGATTAGTCTATTTCATGAACATAACTGGTCAAGTTTAAGTTGGTTGCGGTTGTGACACCAGTGGGTTTGGGCCATAACACCTTGTGATAGTAGGATCGACGCACCTTGATGTGTCTCGTTCATGACACCCTTGGTGGAGTCACAATTGTGACATTGTGCCTAGGTAGTGTCATGGTCATAACACCTAGAGTCGTGACTCTTATGAAGTGTCTCGGTCGTGAACATGTTCAAGTGTATCGGTCGTGGCACCTGATGTGTTGAGAATGGTCGAGACACATGGGTCTTGACCATTTTGAGGTGTCTCGGTAGTGACACGTGATATGTTGAGAATGGTTGAGACATATGTGTAATGGTGGGTCGTGACCATGTAGAAGTGACTTCGTCATGACATGTGTTGAGGGTGGTTGAGAGACTTGTACATATGTATATATATGGTCAATACATAATGTAATGGTCTACATAAGGTGTTGTGATGAATGACTAATCATTAACAATAATGCTTAACCTCAGTGCTCTCCAACAATTTGGGTGATGATGTAATTAGGTTTAGTGTTGAGGGATTATATGGAACCCTAATCTTGAGATGTGAAATACATTTACTCATAGTGTTTGAACATCATTATTATGTGATGGTATTTTCTTTCTCCTACTTGTGTAACTCTAACGTGCAGGTGAGATGAATATCATAGCTATGAGAATGCTATGATGATCCCTATGTAATACAGGGTTGTAATTCTGAGTATTGTTGAGGCATATTGTGATAGTGAATGTGCAAGAGATATATGAATTGGTGTAAGAACATAACAAGTGCCTTGTGCTTAAACTGAGGGATTGGTATTCCATAGTGATGTGATATTGTTTATAATGGTTGTGAGACAAGTTCTCTGATTGTATGTTTTATGTCTTCCAAAGTTGTATCTTACCCTTAATTTTGTAGAGTTTGTTTAGGGTTTATACTTTGTAACATTTTTTATGCAATAAAAGATACCCAATTGGAATATCTAATAAAGTGAAACCCTAATCATGTAGTTGTTTTGTACCATAGATCCAACTTCAATGGTAGTGTCTAGCTGGATGGTGAACTGAGTAACTCCTATAGGAAACTCAGAGCACATATTATTGAATATGTGGGGTACCAGTGGAGGTATCTCCTTGTATCCTTAAATAGTTGATACATATAGTGAATGATACCTTTTTATGGAAGGGTCATGCATGAGCCTGTTCTCTAGTGTTGCGCCATGTACCAAGGCAGGTTAGTTGTTTTACATAACCATAGATTGACTATGAGTTTCTATCTACAAGACTATCATGTTGAATATAAGTTGTTGTTTAGTAGTTTGACTATTATGTTACTGCATTGCAGAGTCGAACTGGACGAGTAGGGTTGGTGATGACCATGGAGTCCAACTCTTCCAAAGATCTTGTATGGTACTGACTTTGTCTTAGCAGTGATCAATTGGATTTGAGTGGTACGCCTCAAATCCTTATGGCATAATAATCAAAAGTGATAATACAACCAAGTAGTATATTTGTTTAGGGTCAAATACGAATCACATTGGATTACCCCGTGCCTTATTTCTTATATGGTTTAGTTTATAATAGTTATACATGTTCTTCATATTCCTTCTAAATATATGATGTTCTACTACTCAGTTGTAGATGCTTAAACTTCTTAACTAGTATTAACTGCTCAAATAGTAATACATGCTCTATTTAGCTATCCTATTATATTATTGTGCTTATAATACATGTCAGAGAAGAGTTATATCTCTCATTTAGGATGTTTAGTCTCACCCTGTGGGTTCCACAATTTTTTAGGTGGTTGTGTATGTGGAGGTTGAGGTCGTGGTGTAGGTGCTGAGCAGCAAGGAGAACGGTAACTGTTATAGGTTGGATATGCTGCTTAAGTTTTGTAGTAAAGTCCTACATGTCATCCTTGTATTCTCAGGTCTTTGGGGAGATTTATTGTTTTATATATCGACACATAGATTTTAGCTTGGTACTAGGAGTGTATAGATATGGCATGTACATATAAACAAGTTGTAATATGTAATAGTGGTTTCTTGATAGCCTTTGAACATGATATGTAACAACTTTTGGCATATCTAGAATACAAATGGCCTGAGCTGAAGGATTGTTAATGAAACTCTTCCTCTTGATATATTGCATTGCAAATGTTATTAGTGACAATTACACACTTTGTTTTGAGTAATCTCACTTGTGTGGCAAAGGGCATCACATTTTGGTTGGTATTAGAGCAATAGGTTCACTGAGTCTAATGGGACAAAGGACTAGGGTTTGTGTTTATTCTAGTGTCCACTAGTTTATCTTATGGTCACTTATGATTATGTAGAAAAAGAAGAAGAGAAGAAAAGATGTTTGGGGAACACGAGGAACATGATGCTACTCTAGAAGGTGGTGCTAGGAGGTAAGAGAGGGTTGAAGTTGTTCTAGAGATGCCTCAATTTGAACCAGGCAATGTAGCCAACCCTACACTATTCTATGTTTGGACAATTCATGGCTACAATGATGCACATGGCAGATAGGATGCATGCAACCCAATCTATAGCAACTGTCCCCGGTGCAGAAACTCATGGTTTGGGGAAGACTTTTGAAAGACTTCGACATATAGGAGTGTTGAAGTATGTGGGAACATCTGATCTAATGGAAATAGACATGTGGCTAACTAAGCTGGAAAAGGCCTTCAAGATCCTCAAAATCCCTAAAGAAGATAAGGGAAATATGTTGTGTACTTGTTGAAGGGGAGTGTTGGTCATTGGTGGGACATAGAGGAGAAGAAAAGGTCGGGTGTTGTGATCACTTTAGAAGAATTTTGATCGGAGTTTGTAAATTGGTACTTTCCATAGACGTATTTGGATGAGAAGATTGTACAATATGAGAATATCCAACAGGTATTTATGTCAATCACTACTTATGAAGCTAAGTTATGGAGCTTCTAAGGTTTCGTCACACATGGATGCAACTGACAAGGAGAGGATTAGGCACTTTGAGAAGGGTCTGAGTATTGAGTTGACAACTCCAGTGTCATCTTAGAGAATAGAGAGAGGTTTGCCACTTCTATGGAACCAATTATGAGAATGGAGAGGTCGTGATAGAGAAGCATGAGTTTAAGGCCAAGAAGAGGCATGTATAGTACCAAGGACAATCTTCTAGAAGCTTCAAGAAGCCTAGGTTTGTAGCACCTCAATCTCAACATTAATCAGTGGCACACTCATAGTGGACACAAAGCATAGGCAGCAGATGTAGCTATCTACCTACGGGAGTTCATTGTACAACATCAGTGTCGATAAAAGGGCCATCTAGACCATGGTACAAGAGCACAACTTGTTTCAAGTGTGAACAGGTGGGGCATACCAAGTGGTTCTTTCCTGTGAAAGATGAAGAGGTGACTCATCAGTCAAGGTAGAGTCAGGAAGGGTCACATTAGTGACAACAACATAGTGGTAGATGACATGGTCAGGTGTCACAGGATGGTTCTTCAGGACATGCTGGTAGAGGAAGGGGGTGACAATAGGAAACAGCTTGATTCTATGTGATGAGTCATCCAGAAGAAGTCATTAACCCTTGAGTTGTGATAGGTCATATGGAACTATTTCATTCTAATTTGTCTTCTTCATATTTTGTATATGTTTTGATTGACCTGAGTGAAATGACTCTTTTATCACTAAAGAAGTGATTTCTAGTTGTTCGTTACTTGTTAGTCGTAGACAAGATAGTCTTCATCTAGAAACTCCTCTAGTTGGTTCTGCCAAGCTACTGGAAGTATGTCCACCTGCATTTTTTTCTTTTTCAGTGCATAGCATTCAAGTGGATCTCCTACCACTTAACTTGTATGGATTTGACGTAATCCTTGGGTCGGATACTTTAGAAAAGTATCAAGTGATCTTAGACTGTAGGGCCAAGGTGGCGACGTTTGTCGATGGTGATGCTTTGTGGGTCTTCCAAGGTGAAAGGAAGATTCTGCCAACATGTTTAGTTTCATCTATGACAGCAGAGAAACTGATGAGATAGGGTTGTGATGCATTTTGGGCACATGTGGTGGATACCAAGGCAAAGAGTCCTAGTATTCAAGAAGTGCCAATTGTACGAGAGTTTGAGGAAGTGTTTCCCCATGAGTTTCTAGGTATACCTCCTCCCAAAGAGATTGATGTTGAGATCAATCTAGTTCCAGGTACCCAACCCATTGCACAAATGTCGTATAGTATGGCACCATCTGAGATGAAAGAATTGAAGAAACAGTTGCAAGAACTTCTTGAAAAAGGTTTCATTATATTGAGTACATCTCCTTAGAGTTCTCCCGTTCTATTTGTAAAAAAAAGGATGGATCGATGAGGTTTTGCATTGACTACAGATTGTTGAATAAGATGACAATTAAGAATAAGTATTTGTTTCCACTTATATATGATTTGTTTGATCATTTATGGGTTGCCACAATCTTCTATAAGATAGACTTCAGGTCATCTAACACCAGTTGTGGATTAAGGTAGATGACATACCAAAGTCGGCCTTTAGGACTAGTATGGTCATTATGAGTTTGTGGTTGTGATGTTTGGTATAACCAATGCACCAACATTGTTTATGGACCTGATGAATGGAGTGTTCAGACCACATCTAGATTAATTTTGTATTTGTATTTATAGATGACATCCTAATTTACTCTAGAGATAGCCAGCAGCATGAGCAACATGTACGTCAGGCTTTGTCTTTGTAGAGGAAAAACATGTTATATGTAAAGTTTAGTAAATGCGAGTTTTGTATAAAAGAAATGTCTTTTCTAGGGAACATAATATCTACCAAAGGAGTCTATTTAGACCCAAAGAAAGTGGAGTCAGTGTTGGAGTGGGATCATCTAAAGAAACCTACAAAGGTTTGTATCTTCTTAGGTTTTGCAGGATATTAGAAAAGGTTCATTAGGAACGTTAGTGTAGTAGTGTTACCCCTAACAAAGTTATCAAGGAAGAATATGTCATTTGTTTGGGATGACAAATATCAAAATTCTTTTATGATCCTAAAGGAAAGGTTAACCAGGGCACCAGTTTTAGTGCTATGAGAGCAAGGAAAAGGTTATATTGTCTTCTGTGATTCGTCTAAGAATGGTCTAGGTTGTGTGCTGATGCAAGATAAAAACATGATTTCTTTCACTTCATGTCATATTAAGAAACACAAGGAGAACTATGTGACACATGATCTGGAGCAGCCGTTAAGGTCCATGCTTCAAAGATATGGAAACACTACATGTATGGAAAGAAGTGTCAGATCTTGACCGACTACAAGAACTTGTAATATATCTTTTGAAGTAGGAGTTGAATATGCAACAATGATGCTAGATGGAATTAATCAAGTATTATGATTGTACCATAGATCACCATCCAGGGAAGGCAAATGTAGTGGCAGATGCCTTAAGCAATTCATCATCATCTACTGAGAAGGCACAGTTCAGTGCTTTATAATGTCATAAGAGAGACATGTTGTTCTCCCTACGTCAAATGAATGTACAGTTAGAGGTGTCCATATTAGCAGGTCTGTTGGCAAAATTACAAGTGAAGGTGACATTGAGTCAGCAGATCAGAGATGCGCAACAGAATATACTATAGTACAACAGATACTAGCAGGGTTGGGCAGTGAAAAGTGTGATGGATTACATGAATCTGATAATGGGATAGTGTGTTATTGTGACAGGACAGTTGTTCTAGATGTAGATAATCTGAGAACGTTATTTCTAGAAGAGGCTCACTCTTCTATGTACTCTATGCATCCAAGTAGCACTGAGATGTATCACAATCTGAAATATTTGTACTAGTGGCCAGGATTAAAGTGTGATGTAGCTGAGTTCATGGCTAAGTGTGCAGTGTGTCAGTAGGTCAAAGTTGAGCATCAGAAGCCTATAGGGACTTTGCAACCATTGCCTATACCACAGTGGAACTAGGATCATATCATGATGGACTTTGTGGTTGGACTTCCGAGGACAACCAAGGGTCATGATTCCATCTGGGTAATAGTGGACAAGCTGAATAAGTTAGCGCATTTTCTTCTAGTATAGACAAAATATACAACTGAGAAGCATGCACATGTGTATGTCGATGAGATAGTACATGTACATGGTATCCCAACTACTATAGTATCAGATAGAGGTCTTGGGTTCACTAGTCACTTTTGGGAGTGTCTACATGCAGCAATGGGTACACAATTGAGGTTCATTATGGTGTTCCATCTACCTATAGATGGATAGTCTGAGAGCACTATAAAGGCCTTGAATGATCTGTTAAGATCCAATGTGTTACAATTTTTGGGCAGTTGGGATATAAACCTTATCCTAATAGAGTTTGCCTACAATAATAGCTATCAGAGGAGCATTGATATGGAACCATATTAAGTGTTGTATGGGAGACGTTGTAGATCTATTTTGAGTTGATATGAGATGGGAGAATATCAACTTCTAGGTCCTGAGCTAGTGCAGCAAACAACAAAATAGATCAAAGTGATTAAGCAGTCCTGAAGGCAGCACAGGATAGGTAGAAGTCTTACACTGATAACCGTCATAAACCTTTAGAATTCCAAGTGGGATACATGGTGTACCTCAAAGTCTCTCCTTGTAAAGGTGTTTTAAGGTTTGGGAAGAAGGGTAATCCAGTTCCCCGGTATATGGGACCTTATCATGTGGTTGCACGAGTTGGGAAGGTAGCTTATAAGCTAGAATTGCCACCTTAGTTGCATAAGTTGCTTCATGTGTTCCATATCTCTATGTTGAGAAAGTGTCACCTTGATACAAAATTGATTGTTTGGCCTATTGAGGTGGAGTTAGATAATGATATATCTTATGTTGAAAGTCCTATTCTGATCCTGGATAGAAGGATCAACAAGTTAAATAAGAAGGACATTATGTTATTCAAGGTTTTGTTGCATCATCGTGGCATAGAGGAAGCTGTGTGGAATCTTGAGGATGAGATGCATAAGAATTATCCATCTCTTTTTACGTAGGATTTTAGTGGCGAAATCCCTATTAGGGGTTTATGGTTGTAAGACCCCAGACCTAGTTTTATGCTTAATTGTAATTACTTTGCATAATGAGATGCATGAATCGTAATCTAAACTCTTGGGATGTTTTAATATCATGTGACAGGCTTATATTGTCATTTGGTCCAATTTGATTGATGTTTGAGCTATCTTTGCTATATACAAACTTGTTTTGAACTAGTTTGCAATTTACCCATAAGTGATGGTTATCTTACAAAATTGCCACATGTTGAGAATGTTCTTGCGTTATAGCCTCATGAGAGAGAAGATTATGATATTTTGTGCATCGTTGGAATCATGTTTGGTGATGTGACATCTTATGTTGATTATATGGTTTCTAGGATTTTCTTAGTTGATATGGTGACTATGCTAGGGTTTGAGTGTTGCGACCACTACACCATTTTTGGGTGAGTGTAGCAACTACAACACATGCCTTGAGTAGTGTTGTCTCGACCAAGATGCCCTAGAGGTGAGGATGGTTGAAACACTTTTCCCTCTAGTGGAGTGTCTCGAAAATGTATATGGTGCTTAGGGTTTTGGTCGATACCAAGTGTGCATGAGATGTGTCTCAACCGAGACAAGGCAGTACCTAACCTTGATGGTCACTATCATTTTTATAGATAAACATAAACATTTTGCAATATGCATGTTAGTGAGAGAGTTGTTTCTTTAGTGGACATGTGTTCCTTAATATTCACTTATGTTGACACCTCATAACCTCTACTTCCCTCCTCCTTTGGGTATAAACCCCCTTCTCTTCACTTGTAAGAAATCTTTTTCAGCCCTACTCACTTCCTTCTCTCTTAAAACTGACCTTAGAGCTTTGGGAACAATGAAGGTCTGCTCCTGAAGCTAGGGTGGCCAATCCATCTTGTGTGTTGAAGATTTTGTGTTGGAATCAACCTTTGGTGGTGATTCTTGGAGATTGCTTCTCTTGGTAAGTGATCTTAACTCTTGATCACATTTTCCCTCTTCTAAAATCTCTTTCTTCTTCTTCCTTCTTGGCAATGAGACTATGGATTATCCATGGTGGCTTTTCTTGGATATCTCTTCCTCACCAGGGTCATAGGTCATGTTTTGACATGATGGTACTTGAGTGAGAAGAAGACCTCTTCTTTCTTCTTCTTGCGTTAGACCTAGGGTGTGAGTTTTCTCTTTCCTTAAGCTCTCCTTTGACCATGGAATCTCTTTCTCTTTTTGAGTTGATCCTTTGGCCAAAGTTTTAAAGCTTGGTTGAGTTCTTCGAGCTTGTGATCTTGAGAGATTGGTTCTCTCCAAATCAGGCGGGTTATATAACTTTTCTCAAATATATCATGTGCATCTTAAACCTAATAATATGCTATTGTTTTCAAATCTTAAAAATGTGTTATTCATGGTAGGAGTAATGATGAAGTTTTGGGTTTAATCTTGTAGTATTCTTAGAAGGACTATTCTTCTTATCGACCCTATAAGACTTGTATCTGATTTTGTAGTAAATGAAAGTGTGATGTGTATTCTTTGGATCTTTATCTATGGAACCATTCTATTTTCTATATGGTTCACTGATATTTGAATAACAAGAAGTTTTTGGTCTATTAACATGCATATAATCTTGATTTTTTCTCTCTCTATATACATAGCTCTTTTCGTGACCTTCTTTGATCCATAATCTAGGGTTTAATAAAAACCTTGGTATAGGGTGTTGTTCTTCCTATTAACGCTTGGTATTATTTTCTTGATCACTAGTCTGGACCTTGTTTGGACCTATTATGTTGTTGGGCATATAGTTGACCTATGGTCAAGACAACCCTTGGTCTTCCATCACGGTCGAAACTCTTACAAGTGGTTGTTCTGACCGCGACACCTTAAACCCTAAAGATCGTTGCTATACCTTGCTGGTTGTGACATATCGTTGCTGCATGGTCACTCAGTCTGCTGGAAGACATTGTGGCCAAGATGGATAAGTATGATGGTCGATACACATGATCATGCTATGTCATGAACGGAATATGTTAAGCTTAAGTTGGTTGCAATCTTGACACCAGTGGGTTTTGGTCGTAACACCTTGTGATAGTAGTATCAACACACCTTGATGTTTCCCATTCATGACACCCTTGGTGGAGTCATGATTGCAACACCATGCCTAGGTAGTGTCAATGTCATAACACCTAGAGTCATGACCCTTGTGAAGTGTCTTGATCGTGACACTTGATGTGTTCAGACATGTATTTAGAAGTGACTTGGTCGTGACATGTATTTAGGGTGGTCGAGACACCTATACATATGTATATACATGGTTAATACATAGTGTAATGGTCTACATATGGTGTTGTCATTATGAATGACTAATCATTAACAACAGTGCTTAACCTTAGTGCTCTCCAACAATGTGGGAGGTGATGGTATTAGATTTTAGTGGTTGTGGGATGATATGGAACCCTAATCATGATATATAAAATACATTTACTCATATTGTTTGAATATCATTATTATATGATGGTATTTTCTCTCTCCTACTTGTATAACTCTAACTTGTAGGTGAGATGAATATCATAGCTATAATGATTCCTATGTAATACATGGTGGTGATTATGAGTATTTTCGAGGCATATCGTGATAGTGAATGTGCAAGAGATATATTAATTGGTCTAAGAACCTTGCAAGTGCCTTGTGCATTAATTTAGGGATTGATATCCCATAGTGATGTGATATTGTTGATGACCTTGTATTAGTTGTGATACAAGTGTCATGTGATAATGAGACAAGTTCTCACTTTTTACATTTTATATCTTCTGATTTTATATCTTACCCTTAATTTTGTAGAGTTTCTTTAGGGTTTATACATTGTAACTTGATTGATGCATGAAAAGATACCCAATTGGAATATCTAATCAACTGAAACCCTAATCATGTAGTTTACCATAGATCCATCCTCATCATCAATTTCTAGCTGGATGGTGACACGAGTTACGCCTATAGGAAACTCAGAGCGTATATTATTGAATATGTGGGGTACCAGTGGGATACCTTTTTTATGGAATGTCCATGCTTGATCCTATTCTCTAGTGTTGTTCCATGTACCAAGGCAGGCTAGTTGTTTTACAGGACCTTAGCTTGACTATGAGTTGTTGTCTACACGACCATATCTTTGACTATAAGTTGTTGTTTAGTAGTTTGAATGTTATGTCACTGCATTGTAGACTCGAACTGGTCAAGTAGTGTTGGTGATGATCATGGAGTCTGACTCTTCTATTGATCTTGTATGAGACTGACTTTGACTTAGTTGTGGTCAGTTGGATTTGAGTGGTACACCCCAAATCCTCAGGGCTTAATAATAAAAAGTGATAATACAACCGAGTAGTATATTTGTTTAGGTTCAAATATGAATCACATTGGATGACCCCATGCCTTATTTCTTATACTATTTAGTTCATAACAATTATACATCTTCTTCATATTTCTTCTGAATATATATTGTGTTCTACTACTCAGTTGTAGATGCTTAAACTTCTTAACCAGTATTAACTGCTCAAATAGTAATACCTGCTCTATTTAACTATCACATTATATTAATGTGCATATAAAAGATGTCAGCAAAGAGTTATATCTCTCGATGGGATGTTTGGTCTCACCCCATGGGTTCCACAACTTTTTAAGTGGTCATGGAGGAGGAGGTCGAGGTCATGGTGCAGGTGTTGAGAAGCAAGGTGAACAATAATTGTTAGAGGTTGGATATGCTGCCAAAGTTTTATAGTAAAGTCCTATGTGTCGTCCCTGTACTCTCAGGTCTTTGGGGAGATTTGTTATTTTATATATTGACATGTACATTTTATCTTTGTTCTAGGAGTGTATAGATATGGAATATGCATATACATAAGTAGTAATATGTAATAGTTGTCGGTTGATAGCCTTTGAACTTAATATGTAACAACGTTTGGCATATATGGAATACAAATGGCCTGATTTGAAGACATGCTAATGAAATACTTCCGCTTGAGATATTATGTTGCAAATGGTATTAATTTACTCTATTTTGTGGTAATATTGCTATTAGTGACAATTCTGTGCTTTGTTTTCAGTAGTCTCACCTTGTGTGTCGAAGGGCGTCACACTGTGGGGCATAGTTCTATATTCAAATTATGCATATGGATGTGACACAAAATTTTCATTCTTTCTTCTCCATGTCACAAGATTGCCGGGAATATAGGTAAAAAATAGTGTGGTAGAGCATCTATCCTCATGTATGCCATTATAGTCAACATTAGAGTACCCCCAAAGTTGATGATGCCCATGATTTTTGTAGTGAAGTCCTTTTCTAGGAGTGGATTTAAGATATCTAAGGACCTGAAAAACACTAGCCTTGTGAGATACATGTGGTTTTCAGAAACAGACTTAGGTGCTCCACATAATTAGATATATTTGTATGTATACATGTTAAGTATAAGAGTCTTCCAACAATAGTTAAGTATTTTGTGATATCAACATATTAAGTACTATACTGCATTCGGGCTTTTGCTTTCTCACTCTAGGGCTCCACTCCCCCTTCTCTCTAGTTTCCCGGCAGCTGCCGCTGGGGGGAGGGAGCGCTCTCTCGGCGTTTCTTACCCCTGGCATCCAACAGGCGCGGCGAGGCCACTGTGATGAGTAGAAGTGGAGCGGTTCTCTGGTGACAAAAGCTGGTGGGTGTTTGCTAGCGCCTACTCGTTAGATCTGGGGTGAAGGAGGTGCGACGCACTGCGAGGAGTAGCGATCCAGGCCTGATGAGTGGCGATTCGACTAAGTCGAGCTCTGTCCATTCAAGCATGATGGGTGGAGAGAGACCACTCTCATCCGGTTCCAAACTCGTGTTGCTGCTCCACCGTGCTGGGGTGTGAAGGGTTCTTCTGTTCGGCTCCAGTGACCTTCTCCTTCTTTCCCCCGAGTAAACCATGGCTTGCCCAGGTTGCTGTCGGTTATGAATCCGTCCAGGTTCTTGTCTAGGCGGACTCGGTGACAGTAGGGTGCTCTTTGGGTGTCTTGGTCCTCCTCTCTCCACCCCGGCTGGCGGCGGGTCTCTGTTTGTCTACCGTGCTGGTCCCCCCATGGGGTACTAGGTGGCGAGCGGGGATTTCGCAGAGGGTACTCCCTCCCTCATCACTATTGGGCGTGCTGATAGGCAGACGAGGGTTTGCCCTGCCCTATCGGCGGCTCCTTCTGGGCGGCCCTCTGGCGGAGTTGGGTTCCTCGATGGGCATCTAGAGTTGCTCCTGCTTTGTTCTGCATAGGGCCTCTCCATCGACATCACTGATCCTCTCTCAAGTTGGCATCCCTGTCGGTGGATGGGTCCTGGCGGCATCCTCCAAGCTCGATGAAGTTTCCTCCTCTAGGCTCTGGCGGCGTCCTCCTCGCCCTGCATGCGTCCGATGAGGGTCTTCCTCATCTACCTTCCTACGACTACTTTGGCAGCAGGGTGGCCGATGAATGGTAGCAGGGTGGCCGATCTAGTATGCGTGGTGGAGTTCTGTTCTTTGCCGCACACTTAGAATCCCATGATGTGTTCGACAGAATGCTCTGTGCACACTGAGCTGTTTAACAACAGCTCTCAAGTGCTCCTGTGCTAGCGGTCAGGGGTTCTGCTTCGGTGGTTCCTGGAAGTGCCTGGACACTTCCTTGTTATCTTGCTGGTCATGGGTTCTCCCAGGTCCTACTATGGACTGACCGCCGGAGGTCTCAAGGTGTTCGCTGTCCTGCCTCTTTGGGCAAGGGCACGGCGGTGTCTAGTGTTTGGTTGTCGAGGTTCCAAATGAGGCCATGATCTAGTTATTGGTGTTATCGATAGTAGGATTTCTCTGGTTTTGCTGTAGGTGTCTTTGCTATTTGTACCCTCTCTGTGTAGGTGAGCTGAATGTCAGAGGCTTTATGATGGCTGAGTTCAGCTATAGCAGCTAAAGGAAGTTTGTTTGAGGTTGTGCTTTGAAGCTACTTCAGGTCCCTTGTTTGGTTCTCTACCCAGTGAAGTAATGACCAGGTGCAGTTGGTTCATCTCTTCAGGAGGGAGACAAGATGTGGCAGACTTGTCTCCTTTATGTGAGTCTCTTGTGTTCCATCTAAGAAGACTGGCTAGGAGATGGGATTGGGGACGTCTAACCTATTTGAGTTGGCAGCCGAGGTATAGTTCATATAGGCATTTTTGTGGGTGTTTTGATTGGTCCTGTTTGTTCTTTCTCCTCCCCTGATTGCTCCTTCTGGTTAGTCTGGAGCCTGTCTTTTCTTCTACCCCTTCTTAGTTTGGTTTTTTTTTGGGGGGGGGTCCTATAAACCCTCTTTGTTATTTCGGATATCTTCATCCCTGGTTGTAAAGGGGTGTAGTATATGTACCTAAATTTTTTAGAATTATATAGTAACACGCTTTTTGACCGACCAAAAAAAAACATATTTAGTACTACCAGAGTCTCCAAGAGGAATAGATAGATCCATAGGAATACATGTCAGTTTGCAACTTGTCATTCTGGTTTTCTTAAGTAGATCCATTGTGTGCTTTCTTTGAGATAGCATTAGACCAATGGCAACATGTGTAACTTCAAAACCCCAGACATAGTTAATGGATCCAAGATCCTTGGCTCCAAATTTTTAATGTAGGAACTCTTGGTGAATTGGATGCAAGCCTTATTACTTCTAGAAATAATAATATGATCAACATCGACAATCAAAATCAAAGATTCAATTTCCAAGTCTAGATGAATACATAGTTATCTAATGAGGAATTTGAGAATCCAAATTACTGAATAGTGCTCCTAAAAGCTACAAACCACGCTCATGGACTTAATTTAAAGACATGAATAGACATGTTCAACTAGTAGATTTTAGAATAATCCAATGCACAACATACCCATGTGGTTTCTCCATATATACTTTCTCCAACAGAGCCTCATATAGAAGGAAGTTTTGATATCTCACTAATGAATTGGCCACCCAAAATTAAAAGCCATAGATAGAAGAAACTGAAAATAATTGAATAGCAAACCGGAAGAAACAATCTCAGAATAGTCAAATACAAATGTTTGAGTTTACCCCTTTACTACATGTTGGGCTTTGTATGAGTTATCTTTCCATCATCTTGACATTTCAATGTGTAAAACCACCAGAAATCACCCACAAACACACCAAAAGGTAAATCCACCAAGTCCCATGTCTATCTAGACACAAGTGCAGACATTTTGTCACCCACAACTACTTCCAAGATGGGCACTATAGTGCTTTAGTAGGATCCTTTGGTAACTAGTGAGAGTCCATAGAAAGAGAAAAAGAACTTTTCTTTGTGGGAAAAGTGATCAAACATCATAAAATTAGATAAAGCATATCTAGCATGGAGTTTGTAGCATATGTGCCCGTATGGACAAAAATAGGGAGATCAAGGTCAGAAGGAGACACTTGAGACAAATCTTCATCAGACGAACCAGAGCTGGTGGGAGGCTCCTACACAATGATAATGTTTAGTGATTCCATGTCATGCTCTGTAAGTGGTGGTTTGATTGCCATAGATGGACTGGGAGGTGATGGTGGAATCATATGTTATGCAATGTGGAATCCACTATCTTGGGGGAGAATTTGTGACAAATCTTCAAAGAAGGTAACATCTGCACTGACATAAGAATGACGTGCAAGGGGCTCAAAGTAGTGATACTCCTTCCGATTCATTGAGTAACAAAAGAAACACTTGACAGATCGAGGTGACAATATGTTTTACCGAAAGAGATGTGCAAAGCATACAAAAAAAGACTTTTGGTGGTACTGAAAATAGAGACTTTTCATAACATAGAACACTATACGGAATGACCCCTATATGATAGAGGAAGAAACTCTATTTATGAGGAATCCAAAAAATAACACTACATCAAGCCAAAAAGAAGATTGAACAATCATTCAAAACATTAAGGTGCATGTAATATCAAGAACAAGTCACAATTTTTTTTAGTAAGTCCATTTTTTTGTTGTCTAGAAAAAAAAATTTGTCTAGAAAAAATATAAGTACCCACATAGTACTGAAATGTTGTTGTCTAGATAAATAATTGATAGCATCAAATTTGACATTGATCCAAAATAATTTTCCATGGAGTCTTTCCATGGAGTCACTTTTATCAGTCATAATGAGAGGCTTGTGCGGAATTCAATAGAAGAACAAATAGAATTTTCTCTTGACCATGTCAATAATATTTGGGGCATTGTTTAAGATTAGGCACCAAGCACAATCCCTATATCCATGTGTCCGCTGAAGAATAATAAGAATGAGAGATTTCCCTACTGCTTCATGTGCCATCCTACACTGATAGAGGGTAGGCAAGAGAGGAAGAATGGGTCGTTGCAATGGAGGGAGGGAGCACAATAGCTAGGGTTGATTATGCATAGGGTTCCTCTAAGATATCCTTCTCTGATACCATGTAGACTATAGTAAATTGTATTCAATAATGATATATGAAAACATACATGGTAATGTTCCGTGTATAGGAAGAAAAAGAAGCTCACACAACTATTTGATAGACGTGGGACTAATGAATAAGAGAATTTTTTGGCAATATGAATGTTATCTCAACTGCCTCCTTACTTGTAATGCGCATAAACTATCAAATGAAGCACTGCCTCCTAGTGTACCGCCTCTATAAAATTGATGTCTAATCGGTTAACAACATATATGGCCACTTTATAGGGCAACACCTTCAGTATGCTTCTCCCCACAACAAAGGTTAATATTAGATATATTTTTTCTCCATCATTCTAACACAACATATACAACCATACATTTGTCAGTTAGTTCAACTGGTATATTTGGTCAATTTGTTAGTTGTAGGTTGTGGCTTCGATATCTAGTTGGAGCACCCAGAAAAGAAGAGATTTATAACACTATCTAGAGACTCTCTTTTCGGTGTTTTTGTGATAAGATTGGACATCTCCTATCTACATGAAGCTACACAACAATTACCTTTCATATAATAAAAAATAAAATCTGGCAATACATTAACGTATAGCTTGACACTAATTGTCACACTCCACACCTACCTACTGGCATCCAACGCTTCAACCCAAGCCTACCCGGCCAATTCTCCACTAATGATCCTGCTGCAACTTTCCCGGTGAGGGCATGCTCGAACATTAGTGGTACTTTTTGAAATTTTACATGTAGTTCATCCTCCATTGCTTTAATGTTTTATTTTAAAAAATAATAAATTTGACTTTTTTTTTACTGTATTTAATAAATGTATGGTTTGCTCTTTTGATGGTTCACCAACCAATCGAGTAGGATTTTAACATCAGGCATTATTTTGACGAGGAATACAACGTCAGAGTTAAGTTATTTATAAAAATCCCTGAATACGCTCCATGTTTTAATGTACCGAAAGTCCACATAATATTTAAATATAGACACATGAATCCCTGAATACTATCCAGTACCACAAAATACAAAAAATCAAACACTCCGTCAATTGTCTCGCCAGGATGATTGCTATCCCGAGCATACTAACGACCCTTTCAGTTGTCCTTCTCCACCCAAGTCGGCCACTCGTCGTGCAGCCATCAATTGCGACCAGATAAACCTAACTCGGAGTTTGGATATGTGGACCTGAACAAACGAAAGCTGCACCAGCAGTCAACGCCCGGTATGTTCTAGATCGTCCTGAACGAGAACTTCCGCCCTCGAGGGTGAAACCGATTAGTCTACGGTTATGCCTGGAGATTTACGAGAAAGGACCAAAGGGGCAAATACATCTTCCATGAACATTCCCATATCCAGCCCGTCTGGTTTATCACCGCTAGCTAGTAGCTACTCTTGTGCTGGAACCAGACATTGCCACAATGCAGAAAAGCGCGGCCTGCTAGTGTTGGCCTGTTATATCATTTCTTCCAGCCATAATAGCTGCATTCCCCTCTGATTTCACAGAGCTGAACATATATGCAATGCGCGCTAATGGAATTCCCTCTACTAAGCACTTACATGAAAGAGCTAAAGATCTGCGTCCTATATATTACGAAAATTAATTTGAAGGCTAAACTTAGAGAATTGAATATGTTGGATAAATTGGACATCTATAAATTCCTTTGTTTTGATTATGACAAACATTTCATTCTTATTAATCTAACGAGCTACTTGAGTGTGCAGGACTAAGATGGATGGCAAAGCAACTAGGAAAAATCCACAAGCTAAAATATTTATATTTTCATGCAATGTAATCATTGTTGTAAAAACTTGTACAAATATATAATGTACAAGTACTTAGAATTGCATGTAAATCAAGCGTTAGATTTTCCCTAGCCAAACACCATAGTTAGACATGTCATCCCATTTAAATAGGATCATTTATGCACACTCACACATATAATTAGTGCCTAAATTGAAACCTTGAAACAAGATCATTCTCGGTCGACAAACTCCTCGACCGAGACACTCTCGGTCGACAATCTTCTCGACCGAGAAAGATCCAAAGTAGCCGTTAGACACAACATACAAGTTAGTTGGCAGTTGAAGAAAGACGTTGCAAATCACTTGTTCCAGAGAGCCTGTCGGTCGACAAAAGTTCGACCGAGTAGGTGTCTCGGTCGACCATTTGTCGACCGAGATGGTCTCTGACAGCAACTGCAGAATTAATCAATTAGCCGTTGTTAAAGCAACAACTTTGTACCTAACGGCTAGTTAAGCACTTAGAAACCCCTAGAAGTTGTCTAGAACGTCCTTAAGCATACTTAGGCCATTCCTATAAATAGGACAAGCCATAGGACACTAGAATTCACTTGTTACACTTGAGAATACACTTGAGCATACTTGAGCAATCTATTGCAAGCAATTTGAGCACTGTGATCATTAGTCTACATTCTCCTTAGCTCAATCTCGTGTCCTATAGGCTAGATTCTCCTATCCACAGCAATCACAAGTTCACACACTTGGCTAGGAGATCTATATGCTTGATCTAGGCATATCAAGCCTTGGGCTTAAAGGATAAGTTGTAATTTCCTTTTTCTTTCTTGTTCCTTTTTATCTTTTGTACTCTCCTTGCTACTCCTAGGGTTGGAGGCTGCGGATTGGAGAGGGTTGACTTCTCAGGTGGAGAAGGGGACTTCAAGCTACTTCAAGAAGGCTATCGCAAGGGAAGCTACTTCAGAAGGCTGGTGCAACGGGAGTTGGTGCATCTACTTCAAGGGAAGGCTGCTTCAAGGTTGGCGATTACTTCTAGGTGAAGGCTGCTTGAAGGGTTTGGGAAAAGAGATTGTATTTTATGTAAATTCCTTGCGAGGTAATAAAATAAATTTCTTTTCAAATCTCGGTTGGGTAAACAACCGGGTAGTGGATTGACGGCTATAGTATTTGCTATAGTTGGAACCACTCTAAACCTTGTGTCTCCTTGTCCAATATTTTCATTGTAGTTGTTTGAGTTCAATAATTGTTAAATTATCTATAAAACTCTATTCACCCCCCCTCTAGTAGTTTTCAGAATAGACTAGAAATAATAATTTATACAAGAATTTTTGTATCCAACGAAAACTTAGTATACAACTTGAGTGTCGGCCAACATTTGGGTGTTGCCATTGTGATTAGGATGTATCTCGGACAAGCAATGTTAAACTCCGCAACAGGAGAAACTCAGATTCTCTTGACAAATTTCTCTGTTTTCATAGCATGCGTAGCTATTGGAGAACAGTATGAGACATTGAGCTAAGGGGCCGTTCAGATTGATACTTTTTAAGTCCCGGTAGTTACACGTTAAAATTGCTTAGCTTAATACCAAGCAGATATTTCTGGTATTTGAACTAGTATTTATGATATTAAATTAGTGGTATTAAAAAACATTCCATGTTTAGCGGTTTTAGAAACTGCCGTATCTAGCTTATTCTGACAGCTAACGAGAAGCTCTGGACAGTTATTTTTCTACATGACGCTCCGGCTATGATAAAAAACCATGCAACAGTGTTACATGGATGACTACCAGAATTTTAAATGTTAGGGGTACGGCCCCCGATAGGATTTCACAATAACAAACATCATGATCAACTCTGTAAGGCAGAAACATTCGAGAAACTATCGTGGATGAAGATCATTAGATTATAGATTTATGAACCTTAGCAAGAATAGAGAAGAAACATAACATCTATGTCTACTGGAGGCAAAGACGTACCGGCACTGGTTAGCCGTTGAATCCACAAAAAACACGCTGACGCTGGCCACGCTGCAAACAGACGCTTGTCCACAGCTGTGCGGCTCTAACCGATAGAACTCACGAGGTTCGTGGCAATTCTACGGAGCGTAATGAATTGGTGTCTATCCATCTTATATGATAACCGTTTTATACGTGACAGATTGGCGCCATCACAGCAGTCTTGGATACAGTTCATATGCAATCATAATAATAAAGGAACCAGTCTTTCTCAAAAAAAATAAAAATAAATAAATAAAGGAACCAGTCAATGGAAATAGTCAAATATAGTACATATTGGTAAGGAAAAAACTAATTGAACACACTTTTACAAACATATTTATCAATATAACACACTTTGCAAAATATTTTCCAAATAACACATTTTTGTCTAAAAACATTACTTTAAGCCTTTTTTATTTAGGACTGAAAATCATTAGAAATATTGATGTGTTTAATTTTTAAATTAAATAAAATTACAAAATAAATAACAAAATGTCAAAAACACTACTTTGAGTGGCACTTTCAACTTGACATACAAATATGACGTCAAGTTGAAAGCATCACTCAATGTGGCACCTTTGACATTTTATTTTTTTCTTTCGATTTTTTATTTTAAATTAAATCCGTCAATATTTATGACGTTTTCACACCGGATATAAAAAACACCACTTTAAATGACAGATTCTACAAAAAGAGTGGTATTTTGAGAAATATTTTGTAAATTGTACTATATTGATAAATATTTTGATGAAAGTGTGTTAAGAGGTTGCTTTTTCTATTGGTAATTACATTGAGAGGTCGTTAAATGGGACTTGTTGTCTTAAGTTCTTGTAGCTTTATGTAAGGACGGTTTTGATTTCTGGCCCATGTCGTTGTGGGGGAGACATATATACTTATTCACTGCGGCACACGCGCGTTTGCAGAACCGCAAACACAGCAGCGAGGTCGGGGATATTTACTAGCATAACTACCAGATCAGATACCATTTAGAATGAAATGACTATTAGCATGGAGTCTCTTTTATATACTGTAGTAAATTATTTGGATATCTAAAAAAAAAATACTAGCCACCACTCCATCCGTATACGATTTCATATCATATTTCCACTCTCAAACAGCTAGACTCTATAAAAATACACCTTTTTCAGTGGGCTTTAACTTTCAAACAACAATAAATTTCTAAAATAAAAAATTTAGATTTATTGTAAGACATACATTTTAACATGAACATTGAATTTTTTATCAGTATCTTTTAAATATGTATTGTGCTTTATTTTATGAAAATAATACTTATTTTAAATTAAAATAACATCCAAAATGAATATCATCCCCAAAAAATATACAATCCCCATTTTGATTATTCTTTTTAAATATAATGGCACCAAAAATGAATAGTATACAAAAAAATAATATGCAATACTTGCTTTTGAGTTATTGTGTCATTTATAGAATGTGTACTACCCCAATATACAATACTCTTTTTATTTTTTGTATTATTTTGTCAAAAATATGTTGATATTGATCATGTCGGATTGTATTTCAAAAAAAAAATTATATGATTTAATTTCGTCAAAAATTGATTGTGGATTAAAATTTATAAATCAAATAAGTTTTTCTTTTCTACTTTTTTTTCTAAATTCTTTCCTTTTTCCTATTTTTTTCCCTATCAAATGGCACCTTGTCTTATTGAGTAAAGATAGTAATCTACAGATACGAGGTTGTTGTACGTGCATCACTCCCTAACTTCTTTAAATCTGACAAACGTTAAATTTGACTTGGACAACAACACGGCGGGCGGACCACATACACACCCCATCTTTACCGCAAATTAAAGGTGGGGAAGACTCCATATTCTTTTATGTCGTCATATATTTTCCGGCCCTTTCGTAATACACACGTAATGCTTACCATAGAGCTTTGCATGACGGGATCATGTGATCCGACATAGCTTTGAGGTAAAGAAGCGTATGTGGTTCGCATTACAGAAGAAGACTCTTCTTCTCTTTTGTCATACAGTACATCATATAAAACACAATCAAAAAATCACAAGAACAACTCTAGGGATACTACATGAGCAGTGGTGAAGCCAGCCCTCTGATGAAGGGGGGCACTTGAAAAATAATGTTATGTATTTATATGAGATTGATATGATTTTTATTTTAAATCAGATATAAATAGGATTTAAATAATCACTATGAGACAAATGGAGTGTGAGCATGTCTCAAAAATATGGCATTGACCTATTTACTTAGATCTAGTAAGAACAATAGATAGGTCTTACATAAATAAAAGACGAGGTTGGAGACATATCTCATCACTTTGTGGAGTATTTATTTTAGATCTGATTCAAATAACCTTCTGTGTATATATTTTATTGCGTATTACTATGTATACTACAACATTCTACATACATTTAAGATTTTTTTATATTTAAGATGAGTTTGAAATGACAGCCATTTGTATTGAAAATATTTAATTTCTTTGTATAAGACCAACTATTCCTTGATATTAATTCTCCATATTAGAAAAACTACATAAATTTAATGTTCAATATTAATTGTGTAGATTATTATTTAGTTTTCAAAATCACACAAATAATTTCCTTCATGATGAGTTTGACAAGCAAGTAACTAAATAAAGATACTTATGATGGTATTAAACTTATTCATAAATTTTCCTAATAAAGTAATAGATCTTATGATAATTCATTGTTCACTAAGTTCTAAAGATAATTATTTCTATGTTGCATTGGAAACTAAGAAAATATCGAAATTTATTATCCTTGATATTAAGATGAAATAATCTTTATAATTTAGAGAAATAATATTTACATAACTTGTGAATAGAAGAATAATTTTGAGTATTTTTTCATGATGACACATGATATTATATTATTTTAATAAATATTTATTGATGTATAACAATTCAAAACAATACACATATTTTATTTAAAAATATTAACAAATTTATCGTGACACCATGTACTACTAAAAAACTATCATATTTCATTTGACTTTATCTTTAATAGCACACCTATAATAGAAAATAATAAGCATACACCATTTGTACAAGTAAAAGATACACACATAATATACTGGTTATGCATTTAATTATAACATTATTTAATATCTCATGAATTATACCATTAATTATAAACATAAATTTTCTTTCTCTCTATTATCAATGTACATAGATATGTATTTTCTTTCACCTCATCACATATGTGCTTTCTGTATTTGTTACACACTTAATTGCTTATATATTATATAAAGTATTTGGTATTTTATAAAATATATAATTGATAAAAGATATCTATTTTCATTTCCTCATTATCCATACAACTACATACTTTCTATGTTTGTTATATATTTAATTATTTATATATGATATAAAAATATTTGACATTTAATAAAGAATACTATTAATTATAGATATATATTTTTTATATAATCATTATACAAATAAGTGTAAAATAATAGTTAATAAGTTGACATTTGTGTTTTGATCCACTTGTGAATATGTTTAATAAAGAACAACTCGTTAAGTATGAAAAATTGAGATATATTTATAAAATAAAGAAACACATCCTATTTTGATGTATTTTAATTTATGATTATTTATTCAAAATCGTATTAGTAATGACATTATTTATGGAAGAGAGTTTATATACTTCGAAGGTTAATTAGCGTGTGAAGGAGATAAAATATATAAATTAATATTAACTTTGATACCATGTAAATATACATAATATATATATACTAAAAAAATTTCAAAATTAGAGGGGGGGCACTTGCCCCAACTTGCTCCCTCTCCCGCCGCCACTGTACATGAGTAAGACATCTCATACGCTCATACTGTTACATGAAAAACTAATATGCCAGCTATAAATCCAATAATGAGAAGTCCATCACAGGTTGATTCATTTCACTTGAGTCTACTAGATTTTACTCAATGTATGGATAGCGTAACATATGAGGTATTATGACAGAAGAATAATGAGGTTAAACTGTATACGCAGAACGTAATTCTTATGTCACAAGAAAAGAGAAAGAATTTTTAAGCTTTAAGAAATAATGATTGGGAAAGAGAATGTGAATTAAGTTATCCCAATCTTAAGGTTCGACTCTGGAATGCACAAATTATAATATTTCATTTCTTGGGCGGATGAAAATGAGCATTTGAGCACGGCTCAACCATATGCATGCCGTCATAGTCTTTTTATAAATGCATGCTAATTGAAAAATTAATATGCAAGGAACCATAGTGTATTTTTGGCCAATGGATCAATATTGGAGTATTTTAGAGATAAGGGATTAGAGAATCTTATTTAATGTTAGTTTTAACTATGATTGGTGGTATCTCCAATCTAGAACTAGAGCATGAGAGTGATTTTCTTAGATATAACTTTAAGTATGCTCATCAAAATGGTCAAAGTAAGTAGAATCTAAAATATTAATGTGAAATCATATCCATGTCACATTGATTCATCCTAGACATGTATTGTTTTAGGCAAAACTTCTTTTGGATAGAACTTCTTATAGTGCATAAGTTGTATACTGATTTTACTGGGCGTAGGTTTGTAACAAAAGAAGTTTTTTTAGGATTTTTTTTTTGGAAGGAATTTATCGTCATCTCTAGAGTAGTATACTAATTTTCCCATGTGTAGCTTTTCTAACATTGAAAGAATGGTACTTTTAGGAAAAAAAATTTGACATAACTTGTTATGAACAACAAATAGTATACCAGGTTTCAAGGGTTTATGTTCCTAGCACAGAAAGAAGTTTTCTTCTAAGCAAAAACTTTTTTTAGATAGGAATTCTTATCTTCTACAAAGTCATACACTGATTTTCACAAAGTAGGTTTCTTGTGGGCTCTGATCTCCAAACCACGATATAAACACGATTTAAACTTAGCGGAAGCGAATCGATTAACAACGGAAGACAAAAATCACGGGAAATTAAAACTTTTCGAGACAAGAGCTTGAATCCATAAAGCTTCATTCATAAAAGGAGATAAACTATTTACTTCTCATGATAATTACTTCTTGAGTAATTATATACAACAAGATACAAAATCTCAAGAACTCATAACCAAAAGACTCCAAGACCTGAGAGTACAGAGGACACATAGGACTGACTCTAACTACACCACATGGCAGGCTAAATCTCCACCTGAGATTTACTGCTGCTCCTGGTGCTGCTGCTGCTGGGACTGGTCACCTGTAGACCTGTTCCTCCGTCCTCGACGTCCACCTAAAAAGTTGAAGTCTACGGGGTGAGACAATTGTACATAATTTTCCCAGCGAGAGTTATAACTCTCCGCCAGAAGCTTTATTATAACATCAAAGAATAACTTAAGCAGTAAAAGCTTACAAGGTATTCAATAGCAGATACACTTGTATACAAGAGCTCAACATATATCAAGCATGAAGAACATATGCACTATATAGTGTAACATCAATCAATTAGCTCATAGTTACCTTTAACAGGTTCTACACATCCATATACCCCACATACTCAACAGTATGTGATCCAGGAGTTCCCGTAGGAAAACCTATTTCACCATCATTTGATCTCTGACAATGATGGATCTATGATCAGGGCTCTACATTTCACTTGATTAGTTAGGTACATTCAGTATTCTTTTACATCATACATTGTTCTTCAAACAATAACAGTAGCATAACAGCTATGAATGTAGAATACTAAATGCAACAAACCTAACTCACATCAATCATCATTTCTCAGTATACTCATCACAAGTCATCTCTAAAGCATGACCTTGATGGTATTCATGGCTCTTACAGCCCATTAAAACATAGGATGCTACTGACAAGGCATCAAGATATTTTACTATTCATAAAGCTAACAACATGCTTTCAATGAATATAGTATCATCATTCATACCTGGATATGATCACCTTCATATTAGAACCTGCATGGTTAATTCAACTGATAAAGGTAATTCAAAACAAGAATATACTTTCCACTCTTGTCATAAGAGATAAGTTCTCTGATTCTCATCAATTAGGGTTTGCTACTCATATTGCATGTCATCACCCTTGAATTAGGGTTTACTATTCACATGTCATCACCCTTGAATTAGGGTTTACTATTCACATTACATGTCATCACCCTTGAATTAGGGTTTACTATTCACATTATGGTGAATTGAACTCATAACATCATCATGTATGAGGAACATCATCATTGATGCTCTCAGATTAGTTAAAGATTCATCATTTATCATAATTAGGGTTCCATGATCTCACATAGGTGGATCATACCCTAATCATGCACATTCATGTGTATTGAAGGTACTTTACTTGAATTTCCATCATAAAAGGGTACTTTCTCTTTCTTAAGATACTTTCTCTCTCCTCATACTTGTAGATGGTGATAACACCAATCTAGATCAGGTTGGGTTAAGTCCACTTTGATTAACATAGACCAAATCACCACTATTAAGTGATTAGGGTTTGATTAGAACAAGGTTTCACTCAATTGAACCTTTCAAGAGTATTATGGTAAATTACACATTGATCATCATCATGGTTTAATTTACTAACCACTTGACCCTTAATGTCTTTTGGTATCATTAGGGTTTAGGTTGAACAACTATTAAACCATTTAAGCCTTCAAGGCATTAGGCAGACTTAACTTCAAAAGTCCTCAATAGGTTTCACACCTTCAACCTTCAAACGATCCTGAGATCGTATAAGGTTGTAGACCGTTTAAGCTTTGTAGACCGTTTAGGCTTTGGTTGACTTCAAGACCGTATAACACTCAAGACCGTTTACCCTCATTCGGTCTTGAGGTCGAATGGTCTCATTCGGTCTTGAGGTCGAATGACCTTATACGGTCTTGAGGTCAAATGACCTTATACGGTCTTGAGGTCGAATGACCTTATACGGTCTTGAGGTCGAATGACCTTATACGGTCTTGAGGTCAAATGACCTTATACGGTCTTGAGGTCGAATGACCTTATACGGTCTTGAGGTTGAATGCCCTCAAAAACTCAAGATCGTATGGACCTCCAAGGTGGTTCAAAGGGTAAACGCGATTAGGGTTTCCTATGTTGAAACCATCAATTGGTCTCAAGCTTGCTAACCACTTACCAATTGAGACAATTAGGGTTAGCCTTAACCAATTGGTCACTCAATTGACCCTCAATTGATATCCAATTAGGGTTGGAGTTGGTTTCAATTAAGGTCTATAAACGTTCAACCATCAACACTCAACAATGTGAATCAAATCGAAGTTGAACCCATCAATTGACCTCCAATTGGGCTCAAACTTGGCCCAAACGGTCTTGGGATCGTTTGGATATCCTCCAAACGGTCTTGAGACCGTTTTCCCAAGAATTCATCAAAATCTAGATTGATTTGATAGGGGTTGAATCTTAATTAAGTCACAAATCAGCAATTTGATTATTTCAATAACCCATTGTAATTGGGCCCTCAGTTGATCAAATTACCTTAACCCTAGACCTCCAAACGGTATTGGGTTGTCACCAAATGGTCTTGAGACCGTTTGGATGAGTTCCAAATGGTCTTGAGACCGTTTGCCCATCCATCCTTTGAACTCTAGTGAAAATTCATCAAGGTTTGATTTATTGAGTTGATCATTACATCAATACTTAATTGCAATGTAATTTGGTATCTTTGTACCTTCAATTGGTCAACTATACTTGACCCCAGACCTCCATACGGTCTTGGGTGATCCCCAAACGGTCTTGAGACCGTTTGGGCTAATCAACCCAAAATCTCCAATTAGCTCATTGTGATTTCAGCACTGATTTCAATTAGGGTTTGCCCTAGTAATCAACCTTCAACTCTTAACTCGTTTGGAGTTAGTCCATAAAATTTGGTGAGTTATTAATTAACATCATTATGAACAGTAATATCATACGGTCAACACTTAGTCAACCATATTATACGGTCTTGAGACCGTTTGCCCAAAAAGGGCAAATTAAGCAGATTGAAAATCAGAACTAAATTCAATTTAATTTGCTAATTGTTTTGCCTATATCTCACGATTCCTTTGGAGTTAACCTCTAAAGGTTTGTGGGTGATTAACCTTCATAATTATGAACAGGATTACCATACGGTCCATGCTTGGTCAACGCGGCCATATATTTTTGAGACCATATGCCTTCATACGACCTTGAAACTATTTTCCCACCAAACAGTTTTGTAAACCGTATGGGCAATTGGTTGAGGTCGTATGGTAAAGTGGAAAACTGTGGATAAGCATAGGAAATAACGCCCCCATCTTCTAGCTCAAGAACAGCAACAGTTCCTCACGGATTTTCTTGCAAGGAAGCAAGGGAAGATAGGGAAGAAGAGGAACTAGCAACTAAAAGCATAGAAAAGATGTATATAACAAAGCATAGGTTTAGAGTTATAAAACCCACCTAAAGCTTGCTCCTTGAGTTCCAAACTTTCAAGCTCCAAGCCTTTAATGGCGTCCTAGAAGCTCCACAGGTCGGCCAAGGTGAATCCTCCAAGAAAAGTTGAGAAGAGATGGCTAGAAAGATAGAGCTAAGTGAGCTAGCCATGAATTTGACCTTGAATTCAAGTTTCATCCAAGAATTTAAGAAAAAGGAAGGATCCAAACCTACCTTGCACTCCCCTGGTCATCCTCCTGAGCTCCAGAGCTCTCCTTAGTTGGTTTGAGCAAGGGGAACAGTGAAGGAAATGAAAGAAACATTCCTTTGCTAAGTGAGGAAAAGGGCTTATATACTTGGGGTGGAATTTCAACATAGGCACATAGGTTTTCCTCACTTTCAACTAAGTCCCTCCTTTCTTCTTTGCTCATCCCTTCTTCTTATTTCTAAGGACAACCTTCTTCTAAGGTCAAGAAATGAAGGCAAAGAAGATCAACCTATTACTAAAGCACACACATAAAAGGCTATAGTACTTACACCTTGATTATTCAATCATAAAGGTGTTTTTCATTATATGATTATTCAATTGAAGTGACTTCTTCATAATTTCTTCTCTAAATGATGACAAGAGTCTTACAAGATATTTTTAGATAGTGTATTTTACAAGTTGCACCCCTCAAATTGGGTAAATTGCACTTTACTCCAATTTAGGGTTTCAAGCACAGGGATTGCTTCCACAGCTGCACCTTGGTGCTCAAGCTTGGGAAATCCCTCAAACTTTACCATAATCATTCTTATGATGTCTCAACATAAGAGGAACATCTCAAAATGTGCAAATTGCAAGTTAACCCTTCTAAATGGGTAAATTGCACATAGGTCCCTGTATTATAAAATAATCAATTCAACATTGTTTAAAAGGGATAGAAAAGGAAAAGTATGTTCCTCAGGAACTTAATTACATGCAAAAAGATAATCACCAGTATCTTAATTACATAATTAGGCAAAACACCTAGGGTTAACTCATAACCCAGGTCAGGGATGTTACAAATTATCCACCCCTTACAAGGATTTCGTCCCCGAAATCGATAAACATATTAAGAAAAAAGGGCAGGATACTTCCTTCTCATCTCATCCTCTAGTTCCCAAGTGGCTTATTCAATACCACGGTGGTTCCAGAGGACTTTCACAAGGCTTATATCTTTCTTCTTTAACTTTTTAATTCTGTTATCAAGGATTGACACCGGTCCTTCCTCATAAGATATATCATCATTCAATTCTACCTCCATAGGTTGTAGAATTGACTCAGTATCGGGGTGACATTTCTTTAGCATAGAAATGTGAAACACATGATGTAACCTCTGTAACTCTGGTGGCAGCTCTAGTTTATAGGCTACTTGTCCAATCTGTTCAATGATTGGATAAGGCCCCATAAATCTAGGAGCTAACTTCCCTTTCCTTCCAATACGAAGGACTCCTTTCCAAGGTGAGACCTTGAGATACACTTTGTCTCCAACCTGGGATTCTAAGGGTCTACGACGTTTGTCAGCATAAGATTTCTGCCTATCCTGTGCAGTCTTAATTTGTTGTTGTATTACTTTAATGTTCTCTGTGGTCTGCTGCACAAGATCAGGACCTAACAACTGATGCTCACCAGTCTCAAACCAACACAAAGGTGATCTACAACGTCTACCATACAAGGCTTCATAAGGTGCCATATCAATACTATGTTGATAGCTATTGTTATAGGCAAACTCTATCAAGCTTAGGTGTAGATCCCAACTTCCGGTAAACTGGAGAACACATGCTCTCAACAGGTCTTCTAAGGTTTGTATAGTTCTTTCCGACTGTCCATCAGTCTGTGGATGGAAGGCCGTACTAAACCTTAGCTTGGTGCCTAAGGCTCTGTGTAACTGTTCCCAAAAATGACTTGTAAACTGAGGACCTCTGTCAGAAACTATTGTGACAGGAACTCCGTGCAAACACACTATCTCTTGAACATACAACTGTGATAACCTTTCAGCAGAAAAGGTTGTTTTGACAGGTAAGAAATGCGCTGTCTTTGTCAACCTATCTACAACTACCCAAATGGAATCATGTCCTTTGTTTGTCCTGGGTAGTCCAACAACGAAGTCCATGGTCACATGGTCCCACTTCCACTGTGGTATGAGTAAAGGTTGCATTGTTCCTGCAGGCTTCTGGTGTTCAGCTTTAACTTGCTGACACACAGGACACCTCAGAAAAAACTCTGCAACATCCTTCTTCATTCCAGGCCACCAATACAGTTCCTTTAAATTACGATACATCTTGGTGCTCCCTGGATGCATAGCATACATCGAAGAATGAGCTTCTTCCAGGACTAGCTTCCTCAAGTTATCCATATCTGGCACTATCATCCTCCCATGATAACATGCTACATGATCATCCGAGTCATGGAAACCATCTCGCTTCTCATTTCCATACTCTGACCTAATCTGTTGAACTTCAGCATCAACCTATTGTGCTTCCTTAATCTTCTCTCTTAGGGTAGGTTTAATATGCATCTCAACCAACAACCCGGCTAACAATGACACCTTCAACTGTACATTGTCTTGCCTTAAAGAGATAAACATATCTCTCTTAGAGCACACTAAAGAGTTTAGTTGTGCTCTATCCATGGTTGATGTTGTTGATTTCCTACTCAAGGCATCTGCAACAACATTCGCCTTGCCTGGATGGTAATCAATCGTACAGTCATAATCCTTGATTAACTCCATCCAGCGACGTTGCCTCATGTTAAGCGCATGCTGAGAGAAGATATACTTAAGGTTCTTGTGGTCTGTGAAAATCTGGAATGTCTCTCTATAGAGATAATGCCTCCAGATTTTCAAGGCATGAACCACAACAGCTAACTCCAGATCGTGTGTCGGATAATTCTCCTCGTGTTTCTTAAGCTGTCGAGAAGCAAAAGAAATCACTTGTTTATCCTGCATCAACACACATCCAAGTCCATTCTTGGAGGCATCACAGAAGACTACATATCCTTTTCCTTGTTCAGGTAGCACAAGCACAGGTGCACTTGTCAACCTCTCCTTCAACAACTGGAAAGACTGTTGACACTTATCACTCCAAGAAAAAGGAATATCTTTCCGGGTTAACTTGGTCAAGGGTAAGGCTATAGAACTAAAGTTCTTAATGAACCTTTGATAATAGCCAGCTAACCCCAAGAAACTTCGAATCTCCGTCGGTGTCTTCGGTTGTTCCCACTTTAGAACAGATTCTACCTTTGTAGGGTCAACACGAATTCTCGTGGAAGATATCACATGTCCTAGAAAAGATACCTCTGGCAACCAGAACTCACACTTGCTAAACTTAGCATACAGCTTGTGTTCTCTTAGCAAGGTCAAAGCTTGGCGAAGATGCTGCTCATGCTGTTGAGCATCCTTACTATAGATCAGAATGTCATCTATGAAGACGACAACACACTGATCAAGGAAAGGTCGGAAAACTCTATTCATGAGTTCCATAAATGCAGCTGGTGCATTGGTTAGTCCAAACGACATAACCGTGAACTCATAGTGACCATACCTTGTCCTAAAGGCAGACTTGGATATGTCACTATCCTTAATACGAAGTTGATGATATCCAGACCTCAAGTCTATCTTTGAAAAGACTGTTGCACCACGCAACTGGTCAAAGAGATCATCAATCCTCGGCAGAGGGTACTTGTTCTTTATTGTTACTTTATTGAGTTGTCTATAGTCAATGCACAACCACATTGACCCGTCTTTCTTTTTAACAAACAAGACCGGAGCACCCCAAGGTGAAGTGCTCGGTCGGATAAAACCCTTCTCAAGTAACTCTTGAAGCTGTTTCTTGAGTTCTGCCATCTCGGTAGGCGCCATCCTATACGGAGTCTGGGATATGGGTTTCGTATCTGGAATCAGATTGATTTCAAAATCAATCTCCCGAGGTGGTGGTATACCAATAAGTTCTTCAGGAAATACATCCTCAAATTCCCTGACTATGGGAACTTCGGCAGGATTGGAACTTTCCTTGGTAACATCTACCACATGGGCCAAGAATGCATAACATCCTTGCCTCAACAGCTTATCAGCAACCATAGCTGACACAAGACAGGTGGGCAGAATCTTTCTTTCACCTTGAAAGATCCATGTGTTGCTTTCATCAGCAAACACAGCCAACTTGGACTCACAATCCAAGACAACTCTATACCTCTCTAAGGTATCCATCCCGAGGATTATATCAAATCTTTGCATATCAAGTGGTATAAGATCCACTTGAATGCGATGGTCAGAAAAGAAGAGGATGCAGGGAGAGCATACCTCCTGCAAAACGGCAGACCCACTCAACGGAGTCTCCAACAACAAACTATCTGCCCTATGACTAACAGTCACGTTGCGGTTACGAATCACTCTATGAGTGATGAAAGAGTGTGTAGCACCCGGGTCAATCAGAACAGATACAACACAGGATGTAGACATATCAGGATATAAAAGTTCCATCTGACCTGCCACTACCCGTGGATTGACCACTGCATCTGGTGGGTTCATAGCATAGAACCTCGCTGTTGCCTGGTGTTGAGGTGGTGCTGATGATCCAGCTTGAGACGCTTGTCCACGTCCTCGAGCTGCTCCTTGAGATTGCATTCTCTGAGATCCTTGTTGATTCTGTCTCGGAGGCTGTGTCACACTGACAGGCCTAGAACGGCAATCCTTCATCAAGTGTCCCACCTTACCACAGTTGTAGCATCTCCTCTCCTGTTGTTGTGGTCGGGGTGGTCCAGTAACTGACATCGATGCAGAACTGTGAGTCCCTTGAAGCGGTTGACTCCATCCTCTACCTCTGCTTGGTGACCATTGAGTTTGAGAACTCGATCTGGGTGGTGGAGGGTTAGGTGCAGAGAATCTAGGTTTCTTGAAATTCCTAGATGAAGAACCCTGGAACTGTGGATATCTTTTCTGGGTTTGACTCTTCTCAACCACAGATCTCTCTATCCTTCAGACTGACTCAACGAAGGTAGAAAATCTCTCTCGGTTTTCTAAGGCAGACACAGGGGTTGACATATCAACATTCAAAGCCTTCTCGAATCTCCTGATTCTTTCCTCATCTGTGGCAGCCATGTGCGGACAGAACCACAGCAATTCCATGAACTTAGCTTCATACTCGCTAATGTTCATCATGCCCTGCCTCAATCTCTCAAACTGAGAGATCTTCTCATCTAGGAAGGTCTTTGGAAAATATCTATTGATAAATTCCCGACGAAACTCTTCCCACGAGAACTCTATTCCAGGTCTCTTCTGCTCTTCCATGTTCCACCAGTGACCAGCGCTGCCTTTGAGAAGATAGACAACATGTCTAACCTTCTCAGCCTCTGGGATAATAAGAATCCTGAAAGCCTTTTCCAACTCTATTAACCACAGATCAGCATCTGCGGGGTCAGCAGTCCCAAAGTACTCGGTAGCTCCAACACGACGAAGTCACTCGAACGTCTTACCGATACCTTGTCCTTCGGGCTGGGCAGGTGCCCTAGGTGCAGGCCTGGGCATCCTGTCGGTGATGTGTGTCATGGCAGTCATAAACTGCCCAAACATCGTCTGAACTGTTGGGTTACCCATATCAGCTGGGTCAAACTGGGGTGGCTCAGGTGCAGGATGTTCTATTTCTGGAACCCTTGCACCGCCTCGAGGTGCACTAGCACTACTCTCTACCACGTACTCATCATGTGGCTCTGCCATCCTTATGTATCTTCTTCTCCTGAGGAGCAGAAGATTCTATTAGATAAGGAAGAGATACTAAGGGTAGACTCGACATCCTAAGTCCTATGCCTCTGTAGATTCAACAGACCTAGAGCTCTGATACCACTAATTGTGGGCTCTGATCTCCAAACCAAGATATAAACACGATTTAAACTTAGCGAAAGCGAATCGATTAACAGCGGAAGACAAAAATCACGGGAAATTAAAACTTTTCGAGACAAGAGCTTGAATCCATAAAGCTTCATTCTTAAAAGGAGATAAACTGTTTACATCTCATGATAATTACTTCTTGAGTAATTATATACAACAAGATACAAAATCTCAAGAACTCATAACCAAAAGACTCCAAGACCTGAGAGTAAAGAGGACACATAGGACTGACTCTAACTACACCACATGGCAGGCTAAATCTCCACCTGAGATTTACTGCTGCTCCTGGTGCTGCTGCTGCTGGGACTGGTCACCTGTAGACCTGTTCCTCCGTCCTCGACGTCCACCTAAGAAGTTGAAGTCTACGGGGTGAGACAATTGTACATAATTGTCCCAGCGAGAGTTACAACTCTCCGCCAGAAGCTTTATTATAACATCAAAGAATAACTTAAGCAGTAAAAGCTTACAAGGTATTCAATAGCAGATACAGTTGTATACAAGAGCTCAACATATATCAAGCATGAAGAACATATGCACTATACAGTGTAACATCAATCAATTAGCTCATAGTTACCTTTAATAGGTATACTACGCTGTAGATTATGTTTTTCAAACATTCTTATTATTATGCCATGTGGAGATGAGGTTTACCACTCATACCCCAACCAATCACTGTTAAGTGCCTTAGTATCATACTAGGTCATCGAAAGAGTCGGATTCTCATGACCTTCACCTTCCTCAGTCAGTAAGAGGATCACTTGTAGGACATCTTGTGTCTCTACTATTATAGCTCACCAGGGTAATCTAGTCCTTCGCTATTTTAGAGTTACAGTGGCATTCTGTACTCTCTTCGTCATCAGGAGATTTCATGTTTATCTTCACTGATACAGATATCTATGTTTTTCTCATCATCAGGAGGTTTCATGTTTACCATCCACTGATACGGTATGAGTTTTGTAGTGAAGGATTGACGGATTATACATCTACATCAAATTCCTACACTAGGATGTAAGGTTCTACACATCCATATACCCCACATACTCAACAGTATGTGATCCAGGAGTTCCCGTAGGAAAACCTATTTCACCATCATTTGATCTCTGACAATGATGGATCTATGATCAGGGCTCTACATTTCACTTGATTAGTTAGGTACATTCAGTATTCTTTTACATCATACATTGTTCTTCAAACAATAACAGTAGCGTAACAGCTATGAATGTAGAATACTAAATGCAACAAACCTAACTCACATCAATCATCATTTCTCAGTATACTCATCACAAGTCATCTCTAAAGCATGACCTTGATGGTATTCATGGCTCTTACAGCCCATTAAAACATAGGATGCTACTGACAAGGCATCAAGATATTTTACTATTCATAAAGCTAACAACATGCTTTCAATGAATATAGTATCATCATTCATACCTGGATATGATCACCTTCATATTAGAACCTGCATGGTTAATTCAACTGATAAAGGTAATTCAAAACAAGAATATACTTTCCACTCTTGTCATAAGAGATAAGTTCTCTGATTCTCATCAATTAGGGTTTGCTACTCATATTGCATGTCATCACCCTTGAATTAGGGTTTACTATTCACATGTCATCACCCTTGAATTAGGGTTTACTATTCACATTACATGTCATCACCCTTGAATTAGGGTTTACTATTCACATTATGGTGAATTGAACTCATAACATCATCATGTATGAGGAACATCATCATTGATGCTCTCAGATTAGTTAAAGATTCATCATTTATCATAATTAGGGTTCCATGATCTCACATAGGTGGATCATACCCTAATCATGCACATTCATGTGTATTGAAGGTACTTTACTTGAATTTCCATCATAAAAGGGTACTTTCTCTTTCTTAAGATACTTTCTCTCTCCTCATACTTGTAGATGGTGATAACACCAATCTAGATCAGGTTGGGTTAAGTCCACTTTGATTAACATAGACCAAATCACCACTATTAAGTGATTAGGGTTTGATTAGAACAAGGTTTCACTCAATTGAACCTTTCAAGAGTATTATGGTAAATTACACATTGATCATCATCATGGTTTAATTTACTAACCACTTGACCCTTAATGTCTTTTGGTATCATTAGGGTTTAGGTTGAACAACTATTAAACCATTTAAGCCTTCAAGGCATTAGGCAGACTTAACTTCAAAAGTCCTCAATAGGTTTCACACCTTCAACCTTCAAACGATCCTGAGATCGTATAAGGTTGTAGACCGTTTAAGCTTTGTAGACCGTTTAGGGTTTGGTTGACTTCAAGACCGTATAACACTCAAGACCGTTTACCCTCATTCGGTCTTGAGGTCGAATGGTCTCATTCGGTCTTGAGGTCGAATGACCTTATACGGTCTTGAGGTCAAATGACCTTATACGGTCTTGAGGTCGAATGACCTTATACGGTCTTGAGGTCGAATGACCTTATACGGTCTTGAGGTCAAATGACCTTATACAGTCTTGAGGTCGAATGACCTTATACGGTCTTGAGGTTGAATGCCCTCAAAAACTCAAGATCGTATGGACCTCCAAGGTGGTTCAAAGGGTAAACGCGATTAGGGTTTCCTATGTTGAAACCATCAATTGGTCTCAAGCTTGCTAACCACTTACCAATTGAGACAATTAGGGTTAGCCTTAACCAATTGGTCACTCAATTGACCCTCAATTGATATCCAATTAGGGTTGGAGTTGGTTTCAATTAAGGTCTATAAACGTTCAACCATCAACACTCAACAATGTGAATCAAATCGAAGTTGAACCCATCAATTGACCTCCAATTGGGCTCAAACTTGGCCCAAACGGTCTTGGGATCGTTTGGATATCCTCCAAACGGTCTTGAGACCGTTTTCCCAAGAATTCATCAAAATCTAGATTGATTTGATAGGGGTTGAATCTTAATTAAGTCACAAATCAGCAATTTGATTATTTCAATAACCCATTGTAATTGGGCCCTCACTTGATCAAATTACCTTAACCCTAGACCTCAAAACGGTCTTGGGTTGTCACCAAACGCTCTTGAGACCGTTTGGATGAGTTCCAAACGGTCTTGAGACCGTTTGCCCATCCATCCTTTGAACTCTAGTGAAAATTCATCAAGGTTTGATTTATTGAGTTGATCATTACATCAATACTTAATTGCAATGTAATTTGGTATCTTTGTACCTTCAATTGGTCAACTATACTTGACCCCAGACCTCCATACGGTCTTGGGTGATCCCCAAACGGTCTTGAGACCGTTTGGATGATTCCCCAAACAGACTTGAGACCGTTTGGGCTAATCAACCCAAAATCTCAAATTAGCTCATTGTGATTTCAGCACTGATTTCAATTAGGGTTTGCCCTAGTAATCAACCTTCAACTCTTAACTCGTTTGGAATTAGTCCATCAAATTTGGTGAGTTATTAATTAACATCATTATGAACAGTAATATCATACGGTCAATGCTTAGTCAACCATCTTATACGGTCTTGAGACCGTTTTCCCAAAAAGGGCAAATTAAGCAGATTGAAAATCAGTACTAAATTCAATTGAATTTGCTAATTGTTTTGCCTATATATCACGATTCCTTTGGAGTTAACCTCTCAAATTTTGTGGGTGATTAACCTTCATAATTATGAATAGGATTCCCATACGGTCCATGCTTGGTCAATGCGGCCATACGGACTTGAGACCGTATGCCTTCATACGACCTTGAAACCCTTTGCCCACCAAACGGTTTTGTAAACCGTATGGGCAATTGGTTGAGGTCGTATGGTAAAGTGGAAAACTGTGGATAAGCATAGGAAATAACGCCCTCATCTTCTAGCTCAAGAACAGAAACAGTTCCTCATGGATTTTCTTGCAAGGAATCAAGGGAAGATAGGGAGGAAGAAGAACTAGCAACTAAAAGCATAGAAAAGATGTATATAACAAAGCATAGGTTTAGAGTTATATAACCCACCTAAAGCTTGCTCCTTGAGTTACAAACTTTCGAGATCCAAGCCTTTAATGGCGTCCTAGAAGCTCCACAGGTCGGCCAAGGTGAATCCTCCAAGAAAAGTTGAGAAGAGATGGCTAGAAAGATAGAGCTAAGTGAGCTAGCATTGAATTTGACCTTGAATTCGAGTTTCATCCAAGAATTTAAGAAAAAGGAAGGATCCAAACCTACCTTGCACTCCCCTGGTCGTCCTCCTGAGCTCCATATCTCTCCTTAGTCGTTTTGAGCAAGGGGAACAGTGAAGGAAACGAAAGAAACATTCCTTTGCTAAGTGAGGAAAAGGGCTTATATACTTGGGGTGGTATTTCAACATAGGCACATAGGTTTTCCTCACTTTCAACTAAGTCCCTCCTTTCTTCTTTGATCGTCCCTTATTCTTATTTCTAAGGACAACCTTCTTCTAAGGTCAAGAAATGAAGGCAAAGAAGATCAACCTATTACTAAAGCACACACATAAAAGGCTATAGTACTTACACCTTGATTATTCAATCATAAAGGTGTTTTTCATTATATGATTATTCAATTGAAGTGACATCTTCATAATTTCTTCTCTAAATGATGACAAGAGTCTTACAAGATATTTTTAGATAGTGTATTTTACAAGTTGCACCCCTCAAATTGGGTAAATTGCACTTTACTCCAATTTAGGGTTTCAAGCACAGGGATTGCTTCCACAGCTGCACCTTGGTGCTCAAGCTTGGGAAATCCCTCAAACTTTACCATAATCATTCTTATGATGTCTCAACATAAGAGGAACATCTCAACATGTGCAAATTGCAATTTAACCCTTCTAACTGGGTAAATTGCACATAGGTCCCTGTATTACAAAACAATCAATTCAACATTGTTTAAAAGGGACAGAAAAGGAAAAGTATGTTCCTCAAGAACTTAATTACATGCAAAAAGATAATCACCAGTATCTTAATTACATAATTAGGCAAAACACCTAGGGTTAACTCATAACCCAGGTCAGGGATGTTACATTTCTAATATAGAAATCCCACATGTGTATTTGCAACATTACTAGGGACACCTTGTTTCCTCCTATGCCATTATTTGGTTACATACCAATGATAATTGTAGTGAGATTCATGACATTATTGTACATATGACGTGAGAAGTTTTAAAACCAATACATAATGAGTAAAATCGAGATACTCAAATGAAGCATACCTAAAATATGTTGTTCACTTTTTTATTTTTTGTTTCCTTAGTAGTAATCTAAAATCATAACTTAATTATAATTCATGAAGACCAAGTGTGTTATATACAAAAATTATTGCTACTTAAGTACATAAGAAGCATTTGTGAGTATGATGAATTCAATGGTATGATGAATAACAAAATTGATTTGTATTTATAGTGGGTAATATAAACGCCAACTTATCAGGGTATGCCATTTGACGTAAGTATTATATCCTTCATCATGGTGATGGCACTAGATGTAATGAAATGGGATTCAGATGAATAATGACCACAATGTTGAATTGAATTTTCTCTAAATACTCTAAAATGCATACACATAATTATTTGTGATGAAATAGGATTCAGATGAAAAATGACCACAGTGTTGAATTGAATTTCTCTAAACACTCTAAAATACACAACATAAATTATCTGTAATGAATGTGTGGTTTGTACCTTTTTTGTTTCTGATCATATATTTGTGTAAAAAGGAGTATGTTGATATTTTTTTTATCAGTAAGCGTGGGACTCCTTCTCATTAATTAAATAGAATAGTATATACACGTGATATATGTGATGCCAAAGGACCTATCTATACATATAAATCGATGGAATCTCTTTTTATCTGTCTCCAGACTATGAAAGCATAAGCTTTATGATTTTCAAAAATTATCCTATATCTGGTTGCCTAGATATGAGGAATAGTAGTTGTGATAAGAGTTTTATTCTTTCTGTTCAAATGAATCAGAATTTCTAAAGTATTCTACAGATCCTTGATCAAACTAGACGAAGAAAGGTTCCAGAAATCCCTTGAAAAAGAGCAATTCCATAAAAGCAGATCAATATCCTCTATAGCCTTGTGGGATAGAGAACATCTAAAATCAAGTTGTATCCCTTTCGACTGAAGGAAAAGTTTAATGGTAAGTTTATTGTGAAACATATTCCAGAGAGTAGTGATGAACCTATAAGGAGTTGATGCCTTCCACAGCCAATTGGCCCACATAAGTTTGGGATGATGTTCTCTAGACATCTCCCAAGCAGCCCTCAGGGAATTCGTCTTCATAATAGTAAAGTAGTAGTGGTCCTCCACCTCTAATGGAATGTTTTGAAATAAATATTCGAAAGCCAACGTGCCTCTGCTGTGAGGGATGTTCCACTTCTGATTCAAGATGAATGCTTTGAGAAGCTTTTGGTCATCAAACCCATTCTTTAGTTTAAGGCCAGAGCCTATAAGGTCTAGTAAGAAGCATCCTTCCACCCAAGGATCGTGCCAAAGCATGATTCTATCTCCTTGCCCAATGTTGAAGTGAACAAGGGGAAGAAGGGAATCCCGATATCTCATCAGTTGTTTCCAGTACCAACTATGCATGGCTTTGCTAGCATAGGACCAAATGTGTTAGGGATGTACCAACTGTATACTCATCGTACCCAAAGAGATATTTTACAATTCCCAATGTCCCAGATATTGTGTGTTAGACCTGCTTTTATCCAATTTTCAACTCTATGGATGCCAAGATCACCTTCCCACTTAGGCAGGCATACAGAGCTCTAGGCCACTGAATGGAAGTACTTTTCTTTTTCTCGATCACCCCAAAGAAAATTCCTAGAGAGTCTCTCAATCTCATCAATGACAGACTTAGGAAGTGGGAACACTCATGTCCAATAGAAATGATAAGCTGACAGTGTAGAAATGATAAGCTCTAGCCTACCCACCATAGAGAGAAAATGGGTTTTCCAGGACTCCAATTTATTCTTGATCTTGTCTATGAGAGGTTGGTAGTGGGTCTTGTACATCCGTCCAATGAATAAAGGAAGGCCGAGATATTTGACAGGAAACTGGGTTTGCTACACTCCCAGAATGTTTTGAATACTTGTAGGAGCTTTGACACTGAGGAAGAGTTGCCTCTTATCTAGATTCAAATTAAGGCCAGATAGTGCTGAGAACTGATTGAGGCATCCCATATGCCTTTTGCATTGTCTTCATCACCTTTGGATAAAATAAGTAAGCCATCTGCAAAAATCAATTGTGATATGTGTTTTGAACCAACACTGCAAGGAGTGGTAGTGCCCTCAACAACAACTGTGTCAATAATAGATGTGAGCTCATGCATGCCTATAACAAATAGATAAGGTTCCATCGAATCACCTTGTCTAATGCCATTAGTAGCTTGGAAAATGGGGTTGGGTGAGCCGTTGATCAAAATCTGGTATGAGGTAGTACACATGTATTCCCGATTCAACCAGTAGCTTAGGAAGTTCATTGCTTTCATGACACTAAGGATATAATTCCTTTTTACAGTATCGTATGCTTTACTGAGGTCTGCTACATATACTTAATGCCTTCATGATACATTAGTGACATTAGGTGACACCATCAGATACTATACCTTGATGGAATATAATCACCAAATCATAAATTGATATATGAATCAATTCATTAAAATGTAATGTGTTCCATCCTATTCATCTAAATATATATAATGACTTAAATGTGATAAGGGGTAATTGGATTCACATAAGCATGATTATTAACTCTACAATTCCAAATTCCTAATGTGATTCAAAATGAATAATTTCTAATATAAAGTATAAATAGGAGAAAATAGTTAGTGATGAAATTAATGTGAGTATATGTGTAATATAGGTGTAATAAATTAATGTGAAATTATTTAGACTTAATAACTTGTTGGATAATATTATCTATGTCTTGCAAAATAATTTGTGACAATTCTATTAGATGGTAATATCACAAAAATGGAGTATAAATTGAAGTTATTAGGGATTGTGACCTAATATATTAATAAATATTGAGATGACTTAGTAAACCCTAACTGTGCCAAAAAATCTTGTTTAGTAAATGAGAAATACATATGATTTGTGCATAACATTGAGATATAATTCTTTCTACAACAATGTGAATACAACATGACACAAGTGATAAAATAATAAGGATGATGTAATTTCACAATAAAAATAATGCTAATAAGACAAAAATGGTAATTGTGTTATGTTTTATAAAAAGTAACGTGAATAGTGGAAACTTTAGTAAACCTAACCTTATGTGTGGAGCATGTGAAGTACCATAGATTAGAGGTAACCACCTAGTTACTTAATGTTGGGAAGTTACATACTCACCCTTTCCTCTTGTTGAGATTTTGGGGACGAAATCCTCTTTAAGGGGTGGAGTGTTGTAACATACTGAATCTTGGGTTTATTTGCAATTTAATCCATTTTTAAGATTTTTATTTCCTTCATATCCTTATTGTCCTTTTTCCTAAATTTTCCTATCTTTTCTATCCTCTTTGGCCTCAATGTTGAAATGGAGCTATACTTGATGTCTTGAACTATATTTACCCACATTCATTTCCATTAATGGGTTTTTGCACAAATATCTCAAATAGTGTGACAATTAGGGCCGAATAATGCAAAATAACCATTGCTGAGAGATAATCTATGGACTATGCTAATTTAGAGTCTTTGTGGCTTTTTGGGATAAAGAAATGAGAATTAATGTGAAATTTAGTTAGTTAATGTCCTAATAACCCTTTTTCTTTCTCTTTCCTCCAAAATGTTATTAGAAGCATTAAAAAGGAGAAGAGAAGATGAGACATGACTAAGAAAATATCTTTGTATTAATCCACCCTTTTAAAATACATTAATATATACATTAGTGACCAATATGGTGATTATTGGACAAAAGTTTAGCAAAATGAAAATCTAATTACATAAATTAATATAGGCATTAATATTAGCCTATGGTCCAAATTTGAGGCCATTTGACCCATGTTTGGCCCTCCAAACAAATTAAACAAGATTTGACTATAGTTTGAATAACATTTCATTGATGCATCCCAATTAACCTAAAATCTGTGAAAGTTGAACAAAAGCTAGGGAGGAGCGAAGGCTATGGCGATTGGGGGCGATAGCCCTGCTCCCCCCACCCCCAACGAAGATGGCTGGTTTGCGCCGGAGGCAGATGTAACGGTGGCGGGAGCCTAGGTGCGTGTTGTGGCCGGACCTCTCCCCACCTTCAAAGGCGCGGCTCAGGCGGATCCAAAGACCCCTTTCTTGAAGGAAGGGGATTCGTGGAAATGGATGAAGATGACAGAGTCAATCCTGGGAGAAATGGAAGACTATCACAAGCACTCAGCTATTGTTCATATCCTCGGCAAGAAGAGTAACCCTATTTAGCTGTGAGGATGGATGCTAAGGACCTGGCGACCGAAAGGTGAGCTTGAGCTTTTCACCCTCGACGACGGACTTTACCTGGCGAGGTTTGTATCTGAAGCTGACCTCAATCGAGCTATGCTGTGAGGCCCTTGGTTCTTTGACGACCAGCAGGTACTGGTTAGAAAGTGGACCAAGGAAGCAAACACGAGGTGAGAAACTTTCACCTCGACCCCGGTCTGGGTGTCGCTACCCAGCGTTGGGATGCACTGGACGCCTTGAGCTATCACCCTGATTGTGAATTCCATAGATACTCCCAGGGCCTACAACAGGAAAGCCAACGACACTACTATGGGGTGTGCGCATTTCTGCATCGACATCTCTGCAGCGGAGAAGCCACCGTCGGAGGTCATGATTGAACTACCGAGTGGCGAGGAATGGGAGGTGAGGGTGAAGTACGATGCGCTGCCAGATCGTTGCTCCACCTGCTATGTCTTTGGACACGATATAGGGCAGTGCCCTGGGGAGAGATGCACGAACTCTGCTACCCCACCTATCGTCCCTAATCCTATTCGAGGCAGGTACAAACGGGGCAAGTCAAAGGGTCCAGCAACACGAGGAAGAGGGGGAGAAGCAAAAGTTGTGGTAGCCGCTAATAGTAACCCGGCGGTGCCAGAAGAGGTTGTTACCATGGTGGAGCTGCCCCCACAAGGAGGTGATGGCGGGGTGTCTGACACTATGCCTGACACAGAAAAGGAAGCTACGGTAGCCGATACCACCATAACCACTCCGGCTGTGACAGCAGACAGAGGGGGCGATCCCAGGCCCGGTGACCCTGGGGCAACAACATCAGCTACAAAGACGAACCGTTTCGAGGCTCTGAAGAACCAGGGTGAAGAGGCAGTGACGGAGGCCGATTCCAATGGAAGGAGCAGGAGCCTCGGAGCAACCCGCATCACAAACAAAAAGAAGAAGAATGGGAGCAACCCCACAGAAGGGAGCGGCTCCAACCAGACTTAGATGTCTGTCCTCACATGGAATGTGCGAGGAGCCTCCCTGGATGAGAAGCAAAGGAGGATAAGGAGCACCATAGCGCGGGAACAGGTAACACTGGTCTTCTGCTATGAAACGAGAATTAGAAGAATCGTCGCTGATCGCATCGCCTCCCTTTTTCCTGTGGGTTGGTCTTCCCTGTCGAACCTAGACCACAGAGATGGAGTGTGCATAGCGGTGGGCTGGGATCCACGGGTCTGGGATGTCGACACAATTAGCTCCTCGGACTTGGTGGTGACACTGAGCTGCTGTAATTATGGAGGGATGACCTTCATTGCATCGGGGGTCTATGGTGAAAATCTAGAGGCTGACAGGAAGCGGTTGTGGGAGAACATCAGAGCTATGGCCCAAGAGGAGGAACCCTAGATTGTCTGGGGTGATTTCAACAACGTCAGGAGGTCACACGAGAAGTATGGTGGCCGTCCAGTACATGACCGGGTAATGGATGCTTTCAACAACACCATGGATGATGCAGGCCTGGTGGAACTGAGCACGGTCAGAGGAAGAACGTCGTGGTCGAACAAATAGGAGGGGAGTAGGGGCATATCTAGTGTGCTTGAAAGAGGTTTTGTAAGCTCGGCTTGGTTGAAGGTTTGGCCCCATTCTTTCATCAAGTATGGCAATGAACCCCTCAGTGATCACTGTTGGATGAGAATGGACCTTGTGAATATGCCAACCATCATCAAACAGTTTAGGTTCTGCAATTGGTGGTGTGAATGGCATGGCCTAAAGAGAGTGGCTAAGGAGGCCTGGGACTTGCAGGTAGATGGCAATCCTCTGTTCATGGTCATGAAGAAGACCCAGACTGCAAAGAAGGTGCTGAAACAGTGGTCCAAGGAAGTCATAAACCTGAAGAACAGAATTGCTACTGTAAAAGGGGAGTTTGAGGAAGCTGCGGTGGAAGCCAGAGATGACCCCAGTAATGAGGGTCAGGCCAAGACTTGGCATCAGACCGAAGTCAAGCTCAGAAGACTCCTGAAGGATGAGGAAGTGCTTTTGTGGCAAAGGAGTAGAATTCAGTGGATCAATGATGGAGATCTAAATACTAGACTATATCACTCTGCTGTCCAGAAAAAGGAGATGAAGAAGACGGTCCATCAACTCATAAATGAACAAGGAGAAGTGGCCGAGAACAGGGAAGATTTATCTGACCACATCATCAATTTGTTTCAGCAGCTTTACAATCAGGGAGAGGTCCACAGCAACAGCATTGATGGCAACATCTACCCCAGGGAGGTGGTCACAACTGAGATAAATGATGACCTTTGTAGAGAGGTAACAGAGGAGGAGGTCAGGCTTGCCTTGTTCTCCATCAGTCCTTCCAAGGCACCAGGGCCCTACGGAATGAACAACAAGTTCTACCAAGCTTTGTGGGACCATACCAAAAATGATCTAGTGAAGGCCATGAGGTGGTTGCATCAGGGGGGCAACATGGTATGAGCCACTAACCATACCTTCATCAAGCTAATCCCTAAGGTGGAGGGGCCGAGGACGATCAATGACTATAGACCCATAGCTTGCTGCTCCACGGTGTACAAGATATGGGCAAAGATTCTTGCCGGAAGACTTAAGAAATGGCTTCCTAAGATTGTATCCGAAGAACAATGTGCGTTCATAGAAGGGTGCAAAATTGCGGACTGCTCCTTGCTCGCTGCCGAATTCCTAATGGGTTTCAACAAAAAGAATTCGAATGTTAAAGCATGTATCAAGATTGACCTAATAAAGGCATATGACCATCTAAGATGGGACACCCTGTGGAAGATCATGATGGCTATGGGGTTTAGTGTCAGATGGATAGAGTTGATCAAGGAATGCACCACTACGACCTCATTCTCAATCATGCTCAATGGGGGCCATGTGGGCTTGTTCAGAGCATCAAACGGGTTAAGACAGGGGGACCCCCTCTTACCTCTCCTGTTCACCTTAGTCATGGAAGGTCTCTCCACTGTGATCAAGGACGTAGAGGAAAGACAGATCATTAAACCCTACAAGATCAGGGGAACCAAAGTGAAAACCCACCTCATCTTCACAGATGATGTGATGTTATTCTCAACCAGCCATGTGAGTACACTGAAGGAGTAAAAGAAGCTTCTTCTGAGGTTTGGCAGATCAACGAGGCCCTATATCAGTGACATCAAGTCACAAATCTTTCTCTCAAAATCTTATGATCCCAGGAGGGGGAGACTGAAGAAAGTCATGGGTATACAAGTGGGCCTTCTGCCAACCAGGTACCTAGGTGTGCCCATTGCAGGAAGTAGAGGATAGTCGAAGGATTTCCTCATGTGTCTTGACAGAGTTAGAAACAAGATCGCGGGCTGGTCAGGGACCCGTATGTCGATGGTGGGGCGTCTCCTCCTTACCAGATATGTAATCCAGGCCATGGTGAGATTCTGGTGTGAGATGTGCATCCTCCCCAATCTAACCATCAATAACATAACCAGAGTGATCACAAGCTTCATATGGTGTGGCAAGGTGAGGGGCGTCGCTTGGGATACCATGACAAAATCTTACAAAGAAGGAGGTCTCAATGTTAAGAAGTTCAAAGACTTGGTGTTCCAATGCAGCCAACGAAGACTCCACAGATTCCTCACTGAATAATAGGGGGTCTGGGTGAGGTGGATGAAGGTCAGATATGGAAGTATACCAACAACCCAGAACCATGCGTCGAGGATTTGGGAAGGCCTGGTCTGGGCGTGGAGACAAATAGGGCACTTATACCGTGTAGAGGGCAATGGTTGTTACTCGCTGGTCAACCAACAGAAACCATGCATTTGCACGGTTCGGGGGGCTCATGTTCCGTGGTTCAGACTGCTTTGGGGCGAAGGGCACATCCCCAAATAAAGTGTGGCGTGCTACAAAGAAGTAATGGGGAACACCTTACAAAGGATAGACTTGTAAAGCGGGGGATACTAGTCAACCCGAAGTGCCAGTTCTGTGATGAGGAGGAAATGTGCGCACACCTGTTCTTTGAATGCTCCAAGGCTAAGAACGTGTGGGCGCGGGTGTGGCTGAAAAATGGATGGGGCCATCTTAGAGCAGCTAGCTTTGAAGAGATGATTGAACAAATGATAAACAAAGTAACTAACAGATATGAGGAGATTTTTGTAGGCCTTTGCTGTACAAACGTTTACTTTAACATCTGGAAAGCACGCAACCATAGTGTCCATGGGCACGCTTACACTAAGGATATTTTCCATTTTGTCCACATAGATTTGGAGATGGCTTCCAAGGCCAAGAGATGCCTATGTAAGGGCATGAGCCCCATAGCTACGTAATACTGGGGGTTTTTGTCGAGCACACCCCGTATACTCCACACTTTTTGTAAGTTGTACATGATAGCGTAGCTATCAGGTTGCATTTTTTGGCAATATACTTACCAATTTCCAAAAAACAAAGTCTGTGATTTAATCCCTTAGCATGTGATTGCTTCACATTTCATCTTGGGCACACCATCCAATGGACCCTATTCGATCATATGAATCATGACTCAATCCAACGGTCCCAAAGTCATCCTCTACCTCTGGTAGTTTCACAAGCTCGGGTCATTTCATGAGCAAGGCATTCCCCGAACGATTCTCTCCATTCATTGCACCATTTTGTAAGATTTCTTCAGTGTTGAATTCGCCTCTTTCTACCATTTCCAGTGAGCCTTAACTCATGATCCCTCATAACCCGTGGATGAAACACCCAATAGGGGCTTCTCATTGTTATCCACCCCAACTCGCTGAGCGAGTCACAAGCCACCTCCTACCTATATAAGACCACATAGAGAATCCTCAAACCACACACAATACTCCTCCTCCAATTTCACCTCGTCTACCCCGAAGACCATTAACCTACTCACCTTTCATCTCAGGCAACGCTGGACTCGCCCCAGTGTTCCTCACCACGTCCGATCAAATTGGCAGCCAATTAAGCTTCCTTAGTCTCTGTTCTTCAGTTTCCTTTCATTTGATGGCTCGACGCACCCTTAAACGTTGTATCCTCTAACCTCATTTCTGACCTCTACCAGCACTAACCCCCAAGCTTTTTTGGTGCGCCTCTGCCCACAGAAACTCCTTCCCTGACCTCGCCTTGCCTCCTCCATCTTGCTGGAGATGCTAGCTGATGTTTAGCTCATTGATTCTGTGTGATTTTGATCATTGGTTGCCTCCCTATTTTCACCCAACTCTGGTGGACTTCTTGAGCTCCAAATCACCAAGACGCCTCTCCTCTGGCTTGTTGGCCTCGGCTTGGCTCCACGAGGGCATTAGGGAGCGCGTTATCTTGGGATAGATGCTCCGGTTTTAGATTGGAATCATAGGTTGCCCCTCAGAGTTGATGATCACACCATGGCCTGAAGTTTAACAAACCGGGTCATGGAATGACCTTGGCATCCCCAAACTTTCAAGCAACAAATTAATCAAGCATGGTATTTTGGTCCTCTCACGTGGGTTCTGATTTACCAGCACAATGCATGATAGGTGAAATTACACTTTTGTGACAAAGTGGAATTTTGCATAAGTATGAAGTAATTACTCTTTTGACCTCATTATGTTCACCCATGAACCAAAATACAAATTTTCTTGGTTACTAAATTGATATTGAGACACAAATACGAAATATGGTGCAATGTGAACTTTATACACATTCTAACACCTTAAATTAGATCATTTCATCACTTTGTCCAAAGAAGAAAATTGTCCAATCAAACTTCATCATATGGTTGTCACTTTTCTAGATATTCACCACATTTGTGTGAAGCTATGGTCTAAATTTCATTGCAATTGTACATTCCAATTAATTACTATGATTTCTTAAAGTTTATGTGTAGAAAACCCTTCTATATGCTCTTTTTTTTGCCCGTTTTCCATCTCAGCAATCCAGGGCTCATTGGGAGACGAACCCCAACCTTTAGGTCCAGGTCACGCGGATCCAAGCTGGATCGGGCGGCCACTAACTCATCCCTTACCTCCCGCAATCAACGAGGAAGGGACCTTGTGATCGAGTGGATAGTTTGACTCACCGAGACTCTGACATGAAAATCAAAATGAACGAAGAGCTTTGCCTCACTTTTCTGTGCCAAGCAAGCACTTTTTCTCACTTGAACCGACCCATTTGGAGAGCAAATGAGGGCTTCCCTCTTAGCCGCCACCGCGGGCAATGTGTCCTTCCAAGCCCTAAAACCCAGCCTTGATCACCTATAAAACCACCACCCCTGGCTTCGTCTTTCACTCACAAACCCGATCAGCACCTTGCCTCTCCCTCCCTCTACATCTCGTGTGTTTCCCTCTTTTTTGTGGTCCTTGCACAACCGTACAACAAGCTTGCTTGCCTACATGTTTGGTTGTTTTGGACGACATCCCACAACCCTCTGATCGGAGTTGACGGTTGACCGAGACTCTGGATATACAGTTCTCGTGCCCCTCCCTTCCTCTTTCCTTCTTGCACATGTGACCAGGAGCAAGTAGCTTCCTAGCCGCTAGATCTCAGTTTGTTCAGAGTTGACCAAGAATCCAACGACCAAGGATTTTCGAGCTCCTCCCTTTTTCTGGTAATTCTCCCCCTCTCTGCCCAAATTAGCAATAAATAGTCAGATCTCATTTAAATCACAAAAAATGAAACCTAGCCCCAAATAATTCAAGTAAATAGTCAATCTTGATCAATAAAATCCAATGGATGAATTAAAAATACTTTCATAGTCTAATTCCTTGTTAATCTCATCGTTATCCCTATTTTTGATCTTTTCCTCATAATGATTTAATTAATGACTCTAATTTGAGTTCAATCTTTGGGAAACCCTAGTTCCTGATTCAACTGATCATATTGAGACACCAAATCTAATTTGACAAAGTAAGAGTTAGATCTAATCTTCGTAACTCATTACCCTAGAATATGAATCATATACTTTGAAATAAGGATTACTCTTGATGTGATGATGATTAACCTTAATATTGCAAACCCCTTAATCATATGTCTAACATGTGCTCCTAAATATACCTAGGTAGGTCATCCATTCTTGAAACATGCTTGATACTTGAATGAATATTAGACATTTCGAAATATTGTTGATGACCTAACCCTAATGTTGATGACCTAACCCTAAGGTAGAGATAGGAAAATGTAACCCTAGTCTCGAATAGTGAAGCATAATTCTTGAAAACTATGATCTTGACCCTTGATCCAATATTTTGATCTAGGAACTGACTCAAGGGGTTGATCTACTCTTTCTTGGAATCTATACTCCAAATACTCATTTAGAAAGGTACACTATTATATAACTCCTTGATTGTATTGAAGATACTTTTATGTATCTCTTGATTGTATACTTGGATGAGCTACTATTCCCTGTGATTAGTCTTCTATATTTCTTATATTATATTTTGAGACAAACTAGAAAACATAAATGACATGCCCATTATGATTGCCCCTATATTGATAATGATGATGATGATGTTGATAATGTTGATATTGGGTGCAAGAGACCCCCCTCATTGAGAGGTGGGACTTGTACATTGGCCTCCTACCTCATATGGAGAGAAGGATCCCAGTGACTTCCCCCATCGCATTGGGTGATAAAGTCACACAAAAATATATAAGCATGCTTCTCAAATTACAGCTTAATGGAACTCGTAATAAAAATTGAGTTGTTTGACAAACTTGTCGAATAACTTTTTGTTCTTGAGAATTGCTTGTTATACTTTCGAAATATTGGTCATGACAAGTACACTTATTTTCTTATAAACTGTTTTACTTTATTTTGATAGCACTGTGCAATTGCATGATTCTGCCTCAATTTTCTTATTTTAGGCAATACAATGGAACACTGATTAAGATCGCTTCCGCACTCTACATACTCTGATGCAAAGATAAATCAGATATATCTCCAAATTGGGTTAGTTTGTTCTTTAATTATCCAGTTTTTTAGTTATTATTTCTTATTGTATATGCCAAAGTGTTAGATCCTATCGGTCACTCAGGGATGGGTTCTTCAATCCTTTTACAACTACCTAGGTAGTAGGATTGGGATTGGGGTAAGAATGGTTCCCTAATAGTTGGCATTAGAGCTTACACACTCCCAAATACTTTAAGTAAATAATTTCTCAAGTCTCTTAAACCCCAAGAAACCCTAAAGTCCATAATGGTGAAAATTGAGGTGTCTAGGCTCGGGGTCCTGGCATAATTTCTCCTATCCATCTTTACGGTGGCTGAGATACCCCACTCTACCTGGCTTTAATTGATCCAAAATTGGACCTAAAGGTTCTATTATGAATCCCTAGAGAGTCTTCTAGTATGTCATCTCTTCTTTAAGGACTACCCAAGCCACCCATGTAGATGAAGATTAGGTAGTCTTCTCATCCCATCATGTGGTCCTTCTCATTACCTTTTGCCACATGATGTCTCGATTATGGGTAGTTTATGCATGGGAAAAATGAATATCACTAAATTTTGAAAGTTGATACCATGATCTGACCTTAGTTTGAAAACTCAATTTTAATCAATGATAATTTTGAAATTAAATACTCATGTATGACCTCTCCATGAAGACTCAATTTCACCAAAACTTGGCTACCTGTTTGCTATATTTGAGGTGAATATAAATAATTTTGAGATGGTGAAATAAGAAGTACTTATACTTATACCTTATCGATAAGGTACCTATTCGATCAAGTGCATGTTGCCTTATTATATTGACTAAACCTCAAACATAGTTAAGAAAATCTTACTCTATTTTTTATACGTTTCATGATTATGACATCAAATAATAAATCTCGATGACTCTCAAAATCATGATGTAAGATTATGATATAAATTACACTCTTCCTATTTGAGTAGTATGAGAATCAACCAAATTACAAATAGTTTTGAAAACCCTGAATATCTTATAACTCGACCTATGTGACTAAAGGACTCACAAATGGATGTATCTTGTAGATGGCCCCACAAAACTACAGTAAAAAAGCAAGATCCCTAAGAACCAATGATAATCAAGGAGAAAGGATTGATAAAAGGAAGATTGATGAAGAAAAAATCAAGGATGATGTAGACAAAGTAAAAAGAACCAGGCTCAATGGTGATGATAAAGATGATTCTTGGGAAGTACAAACCAAGCTACTAATGGATTCTATGACCAAATGGGCGAGATACACCACATCGATAATCCCTGGAGGAGTCCATGTCACCATGACTGCCTTTACCCCTACATCCAATCTAGAAGTCATGGAGATAGAGACCAAGATAGAGGTTGGAATTCCAAAGGAGGACATGTGCAATCACAACCTTTGAAGTCACCACTAGAATTAGATTTTGATATGGAAATTATGTAACTCTTCTTTTTTGAAATAAAACCTTGTACTGACTATATTTTAAGAAATGGAAATATGATGCCTTTTTGTAGCCTATACTTGCATTTCAAAATTCATTTCTGGTTTGAGTTTCGACTCCCATACTTGAATTTTCAAATTTTTGGCTTGATCATGTTGACCTACAAATGGACCATCCATTATTGTAATCTTTGACTCAAAATTTTGAGATCTTGACTATTTTGTATTTTGAGGATTATAATATTGAGAATATGTATAGGGTTAGTTTTCCTAAAAATACCTAGGTCGGGATCATTCACCCACTTCGAATATACTGGATGAGAGAAATTGATATTGAATTTTTCAAATATTGCTAGATTGTTGATATGGGTGAATGACCACACTGGTGGTCTGGACAGGAATTAAAACCCTAGACTTGCATGTTTGGAACCCAAAATATGAATAATTAAATCTTGACTCTTGGATAACAAACTTGTCAGTACATGACCCTTTTTGGACCCATGACTTTTGATGTCTAAAATATCGACTCTGGATATTGACTAAAAATATTTCCACTCACGATTATCAATCTCAATAATGATACAAATCCTTTGTTCACATTATTTGGACCTTGAGATCACCCTAGATATATGACTGATGAATTCAAAATCCCAATTCTTGAAATTTTTGAAATGATGATTATTTTGACTCTTGTGATTTATGACTAAGGGTTTAGCTCACATTAGAACTAGGGTGGGACCTCCCATTGATTCTGAGCTTGAAATAATGATATTGAAAGCATGATGTTGTTATGAAATGTTGAAATATGAAATCTGAAATCATAGATGTATAACCCACCTAGGCTAATGTAGATGCTAGAACCTTGAGATATTGGGATTGAAAGTCCTCTTTTACATTTGATTCAAAAAATCTATTTGTTTGATCTCTCCAAATTCATGATCAATAGGATTCTTTCCATATTTATGGCTCATATGATGATTTTGAACAATATATGCATTGACCTTGATACTCAATTGCTCGATGATGAAATGATGTTGGTACCAAGTTGGTTATGATATGGAACATGGAATTCCAATTATGATTATTATACTACTTGTAGTTTGAGGACATGATTTTGATTATATAGTTGAGGATACTCCATTATTTGAGGATATGATCTGGATTTGGATTATTCGGGGGACAAAATTCCTTTTTAAGGAGGGAAGGATGTAACAAAGTGGAATTTTGCATAAGTACGAAGTAATTACTCTTTTGACCTCATTATGTTCACTCATGAACCAAAATTATTTTTTCTTGACTATTATATCAATATTGAGACACAAATTCGAAATATGGTGAGCAATTTGAACTTTATACACATTCTAACACCTTAAATTTGATCGATTCATAACTTTGTCCAAAGAGGAAAATTGGTCAATCAAACTTCATTATATGGTTGTCAAACTTTTTCTAGATATTCTCCACATTATTGTGAAGCTATGATCCAAATTTCATTGCAACAGGACATTCCTACTAATTACTATAATTTCTTGAAGTTTATGTGTAGAAAACCCTTTTATATGCTCTTTTTTTCCCCTTTTCCACCTCAGCGATCCAGGGATCGTTGGGGGAACGAACATCAACCATTAGATCTAGGACACGTGGATCTGGGCTAGAATGGGTGGTCACTAACTCATCCATTACCTCCCACAATCAACGGGGAAGGGACCTAGTGACCGAGCAGACAGTTTGACTCGCCGAGTTCCTGATTTGAAAATCAAACTGAACGAAGAGCTTTGCCTCACTTTTCCATGCTGAGCTAGCACTTTTTCCCCCTTGAACCGACCAGTTTGGAGAGAAAACGAGGGTTGCCCTCTCAGCCGCCGCAATGGGCAATGTGGCCTTGGAAGCCCTAAAACCCAGCCCCGATCACCTATAAAAGCACCACCCCTAGCTTCATCTCTCACTCACAAACCTGATCGGCACCTCACCTCTCCCTCCCTCTACATCTCTCACATTTCCCTCTTTTCCCTGGGCCTTGCACTGCCGGGGAGCAAGCTTGCTCACATGCAGGTTTAGTTGTTTGGGACAATAGCCCACAACCCTCAGGTCGGAGGTGATAGTTGATCGAGACTCTGGATCTACGGTTCTCACACCCCTCCCTTGCTCTTTCCTTCTTGCACACATAACTAGAAGAAAGCAACATACTAGCCACTAGATCTCAATCTGGTCAGAGTTGACCAAGAATCCAACGGCCAAGGATTTCCGTGCTCCTCCCTTTTTCTGGTAATTCTCCCCCTCTGCCCAAATTAGCAATAAATAGTCAGATCTCATTTAAATCTCAAAAAATGCAACCAAGCCCCAAATAATTCAAGTAAATAGTTAATCTTGATCTGAAAAATCAAATGGATGCATTAAAAATACTTGCATAGTCTAATTCCTTGTGAATCTCATCATTATCCTTAGTTTTGATCTCTTGCTCATAATGTTTTAATTAATGACTCTAATTTGAGTTCAATCTTTGGGAAACCCTAGTTCTTGATTCTAATAATCATATTGAGACACCAAATTGAATTCGAAAAAATAAGAGTTAGATCTAATCTTCTTAACGCATTACCCTAGAATATGAATCATATACTTTGAAATAAGGATGACTCTTCATGTGATGATGATTAACCTTAATCTTACAAACCCCTTAATCTTATGTCTGACCATGAATCTCCCTGATCTAATTTTGAGTCGAGTGATAGTATTTCATATTGAAAATGATCTAGAGATTTGAATGATGATGATAATAATTAGGGTTGATATGTGTTCCTAAATATACCTAGGTAGGTCATCCATTCTTAAAACATTCTTGATACTTGAATAAATGTTAGACATTTGGAAATATTGTTGATGACCTAACCCTAAGGTAGAGATAGGAAAATGTAACCCTAGTCTCGAATAGTGAAGCATGATTATTTAAAACTATGATCTTGACCCTTGATCCAATATTTTGATATAGGATCTGACTCAAGGGGTTGATCTACTCTTTCTTGGAATCTATACTCCAAATACTCATTTAGAAAGGTACACTATTATATAACTCCTCCTTGATTGTATTAAAGATACTTTTATGTATCTCTTGACTGTATACTTGGCTACTTACTTGGATGAGCTATTGTTCCCTATGATTAGTCTTATGTATTTCTTATATTATATTTTGAGACAAACTGGAAAACATAAATGACATGCCCATTATGACTGCCTGTATATTGATAATGATGATGATGATGTTGATAATGTTGATATTGGGTGCAAGCAACCCCTCTCATTGATAGGTGGGACTTGAACATTGGCCTCTTACCTCATATGGAGAGAAGGAACCTAGTGACTTCCCCCATCTCGTTGGGGCAATAAAGTCACACAAAAATATATAAGCATGTTTCTCGAATTACAGCATAATGGGAACTCATAATAAAAATTGAATCGTTTGAAAAACATGTCGAATAACTTTTGGTTCTTTAAAATTACTTGTTATACTTTCAAAATATAAGTCCTACCAAGTACACTTATTTTCTTATAAACTGTTTTACTTGATTTTGATAGCATAACGTGCAATTGCATGATTGTGTCTCAATTTTCTTAATTTTAGGCAATACAATGGAACATTGATTAAGATTGGTTCTACACTCTACATACTCTGGTGATAAAGATAAATTGGATATATCTCCATATTGGGTTAGTTTTTTCTTTAATTATCTAGTTTTTGAGTTATTATTTCTGATTGTATATGCCAGTGTGTTAGATCCTATTAGGCCACTTAGGGATAGGGGGTTCAATCCTTTTACTACTGCCTAGGCAGTAGGATTGGGATTGGGGTAAGAATGGTTCTGTGGCAGCTTTTGTCCCTGGTCGCTTAATCAAATAATCAATCATACATGGGTATTTCGAGGTTTTCCTCTTGTGGACCTCGCTCTTTTATTTTGAGAATGCAATGCTGACATGGCAAGTTTCCATTGGGCCAGCTGGATAAGTGGGCCACGAATGGATATCTTGGTTATTGTTCAGATGTGGATTTACTCTTTTTTCAATTAGTCAATTTTTCAATAATCCCTAGTAAATCGAAGGATTATCACAAATCTACAAATATATACTTGTTGAAAAGGATTCTTCACAAGGAATCCGAATTTAATGTGTTGAAGCATTGATTTGCATCCCTATTTTGATGTTTATTTTCAATACCATCTTAATTATATAAAAAGCCTTAAAATATATAACTAATTCATTTCAACTCCAAATTTAAGAAATAGATATGTTTTCTTAATTAGGAGAATCCAAGTAATCGACTGGTATATGTTTTGAGTCCTAAATTGATGGTTTTCATAAAAGGTTTGAAATTAGGGTTTCTTAGATAATATGATTCATAAACCCAAATCCATGTGTATAAACTTGTATCTAGGACAAAACTGACATTGGACACATTTAATTGATGAAAGGTCTTCTATAGGAATCTCAAGTGAGGTATGTATGTGCAACCATATTTATTTATGAGTTTGAACACTTGTCCTTCAGTTAGGTTTTTGATATCCAACCCTAACTTTTCCAAAGAGGCATTATTTTAGCCTTTATTCTTTTATTTGCCTTCTTTTTCCATTTTTACTTCAATTATTAAAGGGTCTTGGACCACGCTTGCAAATTTAGTAATTATTTTTATCTACCATCAAATTATTCTAGCATGATGATATAAATGACTAATTAACTAATATAGTGTACATATGTACAACCACCCATAGTGGGCATGTGTAAATTTTCCTAGGGGAACGTGATAATTCTCCCCACTTTATAAACATTTTTCGGTGTTTGGGAATGTATAAATTCTCCCTCACCTAGAGGTTGAGGTTAGGTAGGTGCCCCATCCCTATGTTCTCTTAATGTAGTCATATTAAATCATGCATGGAAATCTTACTATTACTTAAACTGGCAGAATTCTTATTTGTTTTACTTGCCTCATATTCTTGACCCTCTTAGCATAGTGAATCTTTATTATTTCCTACTTTTTTTTTGTAATTGTATGTATTCCTTAATTGACACATACATTTTCTCTCCTCTTGCTAGGTGATCCCAACCACCCAGGTTTACAATCAAAGTACACAATAGGAGCATGGTGAACCATCCAATGACTAGGAAAAGGAGTTCATCCTTCCCTCATGAATTGATTTGTTTAGTTATTTATTTTTGGAAAGATATTGATGTAGTTGAGTTTCCCTCTACTTAGATCATCTTTTTGTATAAAGCATGTACACCCTTATTGGGAAAATTATGTACTCTTTATGAAATTGAATATACTCAATTTTTTTAACTTTTGTTGCTATTCATTGGATTTTGTTTACCATTGTTATTAGTAAAGAGGTGGTGATTTCACTTCTTTACAAGGAATAATGTATAAATTTTTTTGAGAGTATTATTGAAAAAGATAAATTATTCAAATGTTAAACAATGACTATATTTATTATATCATACTTGAGTGATGAATTTAAATCTTTTCCATTATACTTTTTAGTGCGTATAGATTGGATGTATTCCTCAATAAGTAAGGAGTGGATCCCCTCTTGGGCCTACTCCTTACATAAGCATTTAAGTGTTTTTCTACCCTCTTTTTTTATCAGTAAGTGTACTTCCTTTCTATATTAAATTGAAATTCAGCAGTACAAGTGGTTTTCAAATAAACAACTATGATAGAAAGAAACCTATCTATACAAGTAGGCTATAATCTGTTATTGTGTTTCTTTGAAGTCTCCCCAAATCAGGTCGAGCTTCCTCAAATATGCATTGGTTTCTATGCAACCAAATTTGATAGCAAGAAATGAGACACTTAAGATGCCTTTTCTTATTAACCACTTTTAGCATGTTATCCAAGTCATCTGGGATCTTTAACTCATTTCATAGTTTTAGGGTGAAGTCACAACTCCAGAAAATATGATGAGTATCTTCAGAGCACGCCTTGCACAAAGAGCATCTTTATGCCAGAGAAAAATTTATATGATGTAGGTATTCTTTAGTAATGAGTTTGCCATGGAGAAGTTTCCATCCAAATATTCGCATATGATTGGGGGCCTTAGTTTCCCACAACCACTTCGTCCATCTGGGAGCAGGGTTTTTGGTGCAAATGAGGTCCCAAGCTGCTTTCAAGGTAAAGTTATCGAGACCTATAAAATAACACTTATCTCTGGTAACTAGTTGGACAGTGTTGTAGATATCAATCAACTGATCAACACCATGTGCAGATGGTAGTTCCCATCTTCCATCTTTCATGAGACCACATAGATGCGAGGAAGGTTCCAGTCCTATTCTATACATAAGCCTTGTATTAATCAGGTCATGCAAGAAGCACCCCTTGATCCATGGGTCTTTCCATACCTTAATTGTGATGCCATCACCAATGTCGAATCGAACAAGATGGAGCATGCAATCCCTGTGTTTGAGAATAGACCTCCACATCCAGCTATGATACTGTCTAGCTGTGCAGGTCCAAATGGATTCCATTTTGATGTATCTAGTATGGATCCACCTGATCCAAAGATTATTTTTACTATTAGCAATGTCCTAGAGCAGCCTAGTCAGTCCATCAGCAGACCAAACTTCGACTTTCCTGTTGCTGAGACCACCTTCTATCTTGGGGTTGCAGATGTCGCCCCATGAAACTGTGTGAAAGTTTCTACTATCCTCACTATCACCCCACACAAAAGCCCTTCATAGTCTTTCAATTTCATTCATAGTTGCTTTAGGCAATGGGAAAACCCCAGTCCAGAAAAGATGATATGAAGTAAGTGTAGAAATGACCAGCTCAACCCTCCCATCCATAGAGAGGAGCTTGGTTTTCCAGAAGTCAAGTTTTTGCTTGATTTTGTCCACCAGGGGGAGCACATACTTTTAGTAAGTCTTCCAGTAAAAGGTAGAAGGACGAGGTATTTAACTGGCAGGTTGGTTCTATCAACTTTCAGAATGTCAGCAATGTCAGATGGAGCATTAGGGCTCATGAAAAGCTGGCTTTTTTTTGGGTTTAGTTCTAACCCGGACAAGGCACTGAATTGTTTCATACAATTTAGGATACCTTCTGCATTTTCCTTAGATGCTTCAGTGAAGATAAGTAATTCATATGTAAATATAAGGTGGGAGACATCATCCCACTAGCCTTTAGAGGTTTAATCTGGGACTCCTTTATAACTTTGTTAAGAACAGCAGTGAAACCTTGCATACCAATGACAAATAGATAAGGGGTGAGAGGATCACCCTGCCTTATCCCTCTGGAGGATTGACTAATATTCGTGGGAGCACCATTAAATAGGACTTGGAATGAAGCGGACTCCATAACTTCCATGACGCATTGGATCTAGAAATTAAGAAAATTCATTTCCTTCAGGATATTCAACAGGTAGTTTCTATTGATAGAGTCATATGCTTTACTAAAATCAGATTTGAGGCCAAGATTGCTGGTTGCGTTTGTACTTTTGAGGTCATGCATTACTTCATTTGCAAGGAGAATCACATCAGAGATTCTTCTACCCTTTACACAGGCACATTGATTAAGGCTAACAATCGAAGGCATAATATCTCTCAGCCTATTTGCCATAATATTTGGTATAATTTTTTATAAAAAATTGCAGAGTGAGATAGGCCTCCACTCCCATCGTGCCTCAGGTTGCTTTACTTTGGGAATAAGGGCAATGTATATTTTTTGGCTTCCTTGAGCAGCCTGCCTTTCAGAAAGAAATCCTTAATGGTAGCACACGTACTCACCCACAACGTCCCAGGTATGTTTGAAGAAGTGTGCATTGAAGCCATCAGGGCCAGGTGATTTATCATCACTGGCGTTCTTGACCAATTCATAGATTTCCTCATTCGTCACATACTTGCTCAGTTGAGTAATCTAATCTTCATTGAGCTTTGGAAGATTCTGCTAATTCTACTAAGTGGTTTTGCATCCCCTTTCTCTGTATAAATCCACATAATGCAGCTCGAAGGCCTACTTAATGTCCTCCAGACCCTGGACTTGTTTATCTTCAATCATCACAGATTTTATTTGATTTCTTAACTTCCTAGTTTGCATGGAAGCATAAAAGAATCTCGTATTGCTGTCACCCTATTTCAGCCACTGGATCCTTGATTTTTATCTAATTATAGACACCTCAGCTGCCCTTTCTTGTAGGGCTTCATCTTTTTTCACTTTTGCAATCTCCCACAAAAGTTCATCAGTAGGATTATTATCTGAATTGGCTTGGGCTTGGAGAGCCTCTTTCTCCTTACTTGCAACAGAGTTAGTCTAGTCGCCTAATCTCTCCCAGTTCTAGGTTTGAAGTACTCTCTTTGTCAGTTTCAACTTGTGGTATATCCTGAACATTGGATTGCCTTTAGTGCTATTGTTCCATGCTTTGCTGACAGTCTCTCTGAATCCTTCACATCCAGCCCAGGCATTAAAATACATTGTAGGATATTTTTGAGATGGAATAGCATCATCTTAATGCATCACCAAGGCATGATGATCACTATATATAGTAGGCATTACCTCAAGCTACATAATTTTAAGCTGGGGCATAACCTGTAGTTGGAAGAAAGCCCGATCAATCTTTCTTCTTATGTTGTTTGCACCCAGATGTTGATTTTTCCAGGTGTAAAAAAGCCCTTTGGCCTGAATTTCAATCAAGTTAGTATCCAAGATAAGGTTATTGAAATCCAACATTGATCTAGCTGAGGGGGCAAACCTACCTAGTCTTTCATTAGTGTCTCTAATAACATTAAAATCACCCAGCAGAATCCAAGGATCTATAGGAAGAAGGTTTTGAATGTCATTCCAGAGTTGGGCTCTAGTAAAATCATCATTTGCACCGTAGACTATGGTAAGATCAAATTGCCTTTGGTCCACAATCAGCTTATAGTGAATGAACTATTTGGATTGTCTCAAGGGAACAATGGTGATATCGGGGTTGTCCCATAAGATGAGGATCCTCAGCTTACTACATCTTAGGGAATTGTCAATCCATTTGCATATGGGCCATGATTTTTGCATCATCTTGCTTCTTCTGACTTTAACTTCAGTAAGTAGGGCAATGCCAGCCTTTGCCCTCTTTATTTCATCCCAGACCATGTATTGTTTATCCTTTTGTGATAAACCTCTGACATTCTAGGCTATAAGAGTGGGTAGACTAATCATGAGGGTGTGGGGGAGTTTTTCTGCCTCCCACCCCTACAGTCTCAGTTTGTTCAATATCTAGAGGTTGAAATTTGTAGTTCATCTCCTTGCACTTATTTTTTGGGTTTTGACTTTGGCTTCTGGTTCTTCTTCCCTACGGGCTAGTGGTTCTCCTGAGGACTGTGAATCCATCATTGTTCTCAGGGGATGGGTTTTCAGCAGTCTCCTTTTGGTCATTTTGGCGAACATGTGGAATGTTGGCCGGGATGTTTTCTGCTTTAGCATTAGTATTTGTCTTCTTTGCCGTGCCCACTGCTACATTGAAGATTGGTTTCTCTGGCGGTTTGCACAAGGACTTGTCATGCCCAAAGGTGCAGTAGTGAGGGCATCTGACTGGAACCCACTCATACTCAACTTTCACTGAGTATGGTTGGCCTTTGTCTGTCTGCAGCTTCATCTCCACTGGGAAGGACGATGAGGCATCAATCAGAACATTGACCCTAGTGTAGTAAATGTGTTTTCATGCTTTCGTCTATTGATCCAAGCACTATGTCTTCCCCAAATAAGAAGCAATGCGGGCTATCATTTCCTCGCTCCAGAATTCCAGGGGAAGGTTCAAGAATTTTATCCAAACTGGAGCCGACATGAGCTTTTCCTGCTCCAATGGTTCCCCTTTCTCCCAATTCTTCAGTATCATTGACTTCCCTTTAACATACCACGGTCTTCCCTCCAGAGTAGTATTCATATCAAATGTGTTCTGAAATCTGATGATGAAGCTTCCGCTGCTTTGCCCAAGAACCTCCATGGAACCAGTTGGTTTCCATAGCTGAGTCAGGTGCTCCTGGAGAGTGGGGATATGGGGATGGAAACAAATGATATAACCCGCAAGTGTATTTCTCCACATTGCAACATTTTCATTGACTTCCAGTTGTGGTATTATGATCGTGTCCTTGTCAATCGTGAGGACTTTTTACTCGAGTCTGGTATTGCTGTCTCCGAGTTGAGTTTTGCAAAGGGCAGTCCAGTCCTTGGGGCTAGATGCAACCCTGATTGAGTCATCGTTGGGGCAGGAACGACTACCTTCTTGCTGATGGGGAGGTTTCTTAGCACCGCTGGCACCTCCAGTGCTGCTAGAGCGCTGCACCATCGAAGCTATGATGTCTATATTTAAAAAAGTACATATATAGAGATGACAGAAGGGAAAACATCCTCTTCCTATCCCTTCTACCACCCTTGCCTCAAAGTGGGTGAGGAGACCATGTTTAGAAATCTATAATAGGGTGACCTTGATTTAGTTCTACCTATCCCTAGTCAATTCAGTATTGAAAGTTTTGATAAGAGGTGACATGGACTAGTTCCATACTCACAACATATACCATCCTGCCAACTAGTAGGATATGATTTCCTATATTCATCAACCCCTATTGTATGTCTTGATAGAATGGTTGTAGGATGTGTTTCAAGATTATGAACCCTTAATTGGTTAATATTACCATACCCCCAAATGGCCCACTCACTTAATTAATTGTCCAGAAACCTACTTGGTTACTAACATGCTGTCTTAGCTCTTTTTTACTTGCCTTAGTGCTTATACCTTAGTCAATAGTGAATTCCACTATTTAGTCTTATTGCTTCCCATTGCTAGTCTAAGGTATGTAGTTTCTTTGTCTTTCTTGTGTAGTGATCATTGAACTCCTAGTTAATCCATTAGATCTATTTTTATGTTTAATATAGGTTTTCATATTATTCCTTCCATTTTGTTGTGTCTTAGTGTTAACATTCAAACCCCCATCCAAACCCTAAAACTTTATATTTTTGCACTAGAAACATAAATAAACTCAACTAGTGTTAGTTCCTTCTCCGCTTTGTGTTCACCGACCCCAATGTGCCCCTTTTATTTACAACATATTGAGATTGTGCACTTCAACACTGTGTTATTGAGAGTGTGTCTAGTTCATGCCTTATAAATATCAAAATATCTATATATGCCTAAGGTGCACCACATGGAACAGATTAAACCCCAATAAAGTAGTAATAATTAATGATGTGGCACGAGACACCACATATGTCATCAACAAAATGGAGATTGACATAATACTCAAAAACTATTGCACTAAATTGAGAGAAAGATCTCACCAATAACAAGGTTGTCAAAAAATGAACTATGACTAAAAGGGGCGTCCCATCCAGAATATTTCACCAGACTTCTTTTGTGGTCCTATGATATGAGACCCTTAACCTTGATTAAATGGTTAAAAATGCTTAATTATTACAATTGAGTGATCAAAACTTAATTAAACCTTTTGAGATTATTTGGTATCATGTGACAAGCTTATGTTTCATGTATGGTCCAATTCGGACATGGTTTGAGCAACTTATGCAATTTTGTACACATTTTGGACTTTTCTACAATTTGCCCATATGCAAGGTTTTTCTTGAAATTTGTCACATTCGTTATGATCCTTAGGAGTTTTCTCATCACTCTTGAGATTTTTGAGCCATTGGATGCCTATTTTTACCATGATTTGGTGAAAATACCTTTCTAGCAGTGAATAAGGATTTACCCCTTCATGGATGAGCTACCTTTAGGAGCCATCAACCGATGGTTCCCCTAATTGGTTGACATATAATGGTCACTAACAGGTAATGACAACTGATGGTCATCCTATAAGGCCTAATTTTGATGGTTTTCTACTTTTAGTTAAATTGGAATGTTGGTTCACTTAAAAAGGATGATCAAATGATGGTCCATCAACTAGTAAGCTAGGGTTTCAAATATTTACGGTTATCTTATGTTGGAAACCAATGGCCACCCTGGAAACTCATCATACAGTGGTATAGTAGACTCCCGCAACCAATGGAGCTGCTTTTTTAATGGCCATGGAAGTTCTTGGCCACGGACACATGGCAAATCTACTAGGACACCTCAAACTTCTTTCTTACCTTATCCATAGGCCTTCTATACCTATCCTATAGCACCCAAACAAAACCTTTAGACCTTGATCTCTCCCTTCAAATCCATATCTTCTTCTTCCACTACTTTTAGGTGGAGAAGGTTCTCAAGTTAATAGAAGGTGGGCGATCTCCTTGTGCAAGTGGCTACAACTCAGATCTACCTTTCTTTTAGGGTTTGTGGAGTATCTGTGCTTGTTCCAGCCTGAACTAGTATGTTTCTCGTTATATCTTTCATTTATTTTTCTTTTCATATTCCTCCTAACTTCTTCCTAGACGGAAACATGGTTTTCCATGGTAAAGCTTTCTCTAAAGCTCATAGAACCTACCTTTCTTGCTCCTTCTACCTAAGATTTGCTTCTTTCGTGGAGAAAGGTGCTAGTTGGCCACGTTCAAAGCTTATGCTAGGGTTTTCCACCCTCCTTTCTTGAGTTTTCTTACTGTTTGGGATCTTATGTTCTTCCTATAGGCGAGTTTTATAACCATCTTCACATTTATTGCTTACTAATAACTTGCTTACTCAAGTTCTTTCTCTAAAAATGATTATCTAAGATTAGAGAAGCTATGTTTGCCTAGGGTTTAAATTTTAATGTTGTTTCTTTCTTAGTTTCCACCTCTAAGATGAATTTTAAACCAGTCGTACAATCTTACTAAGGTATAGGGAGACTTAAATTAGGTTATATGACAAATCTATGGTGCTTAGAACCTAGAAATTGATGGCTTATACTTCAATTTGAAGCTATTTTCATATTTACACATGAACCGATGGATGATCTTACACTAAAACTGATGGATTTGTCTTCTTGAGAACCAATGGTGATGGTCAATGGTGAAAACATATGGTGTCAATTGATGGCCACACTAAAGGCCAGTTTTTGACTCCTTTGGAAGCTTAATACTTGATTGTTTAGTGTCTCTTACATGGTGGGTTGTAATAAGGGTTTAAGGGCTATTTTACTCCTTAATTCTTAAGACTCGATGGTTTTGTTGCTTGGTTGTTTTGTTTGGATGATTACCATCTAGGGTTTTTGAAGTTGATTTCTTCTTTCCTTGAAAACTAATGGCTTGCTCTTCTTGTTGTTTTGCTTGGCCTTAGTATGTAAAATGATGGACACACTTTTCTTGTAGTTTTGGACTATTTTGAATACAAAATTATTGATGGTTTTACTACCCCAATGATTGTTTCAAACAATGGCCTTATGTCCTATAACAAACTATGGTTTTTCTTACACCATTACTTTGCTTTACCACCTAGTGATAACGACTGATGGTGCTTAAACTTAACAACTGATGGTGGTCCTAGACACCAGAACCAATGGTGAGATTGAATCTAATGTGTTCATCCTTTAAGCCCTAATTCGATGGTTTCTTAGTTAAATGATTCAAAAGTCAAGCTTACACCTTAATCAATGGTTTTAAACAAATTTCATCATTCAATGGTTATGAGTTGACGCCTCAACATTCCCATGGTTTCAGGTGAAGCATGTAGTGTAATTTATGACTCTAATGATGAGAATTTGATGGTTCCATGCCATAAACTTATAGTCTTACCTTTGCCCTTGTATGAATATATTTGATAATCACCATAATGAGTTAATGGGTAACCCTAATGATGTATAGTCTATTACACCTAACCCTAATCTTACGAAGTAATGGTGATTGTTTATGAACAACCCCCTTGTGTGACACCCAACACCACACAAAGTGAGATTACTCTAAACATAACCGTGGGAGAAAAATTAATAACCATATTATCAGAAAAACATTAGAAATTAAAACATTTTTAATGAAACTGCCAAATAGCAAGAACATTCACATATGTCCTTTCATGCCTCAAAGCATACACAAGGCATGTTGTCCACCTGTAACCGAAGAATTATTCCATAACATATATACATGATTCCACCACATCTGGTATACAAAATGACACATAAGGAAAGCACGTTCACAAAACATCTACAAAGCATTCCTGAAGACCTGAGTGTACACAGACAACTCTAGGACTCTATCAGCAAAAGACATCCAACAACACTTCCAACCTTATCAGCTACTACTCCTATGGATGATGGGCAACCTCCTCTACACGATCTCTACCTCTTTGTGCTCATCCACCTAAAAAGGGTGTGGGAGCACTACTACAGAACACGTCTTTGGCGTCAGTTATTTAACCCCCTATGGTGACAGTTTTCAAGCGACGCCTATGTGGGCGCCGCTAAAGGTCGAACTATTCAGCATCATTTTTCTAACCGATGCCTATATGATATATAGGCGTCTATTATATATAGTTGGCTGACGTCTATAGGGTTCGCGCCACAAAAAAGAGCACCGCCTAGGACACTTTCTGCGTCGGTTAACAACTGAACAACCGACGCCATACTCCCAGACGACACGGCTGTGCTTCGCTGCACGGCCGTGTTTAGTACTATAGGCGTCGGTTTTATACGAATTTGTGACACCTTTTCCACCATGGCCGTGCTTTCCTGCACGGTCGGGTTGTTTGTCATATTAGGCGTCGGTTTTTATCCAATAACCGACGTTGTAGGCCTTTAATGACGGTGTTCTATAAATAACCGACGCCTATACTTTAATTTTTTTTTAATCAGTTTGCAGGCATGCTGTGGCTGGTCAGCAGGATGAGAACCTACAGTTCAATTTTCTGAACTACAGGTTTGCGACATCCATTGATATCAGCCTACAAACAGGCCACAAACATGCAAAATCAACAAATATTTTTCCACACAAGTAGATACATTCAGACATCAATTCAATTCTCACATTCGCACATGTAGAAACATTCAAATACATGTAGAAACATTCATACATGTATAAACATTCAGAAATATTCATTTACAAAATATCATTCAGCATCGCTATCAGCATCCCAATTATATCTTACAATCGCCACTGCTTGTATGGCTTTTGCCCATTCTTCTCTTACTTCATTTAATGCTTCCATCGTATATGGAGCATGTACATTTTTAAGCATTTACCTATAGTGTGGTCAATTTTAAACACCTGCTAAGAGAATGATGTATATATATAAGTAATAATATAAAAAAAGGATTGATATATTTCATACTAACTAATGAGACTATATATAATACCTCATGTATGCTATTAATATCCAATGTGGCATGTCGGATAATCATCTGCATAAATCGCATCACATAGTATTGCGCATGCCCAACCGTTGTCTTGTGTAGCGCACTATAAATTGAAACATACAAAATATTAAAAAATACAACTAAGCACAGTTCACATAAATAATATATACATTGGAGTCGGGAACTTACTTTTACGTTCTCCCAAATTATTGGCTGGTTATTTCTCCTTGGGACATTTCCTCCAGCAGTTTTGAATGCATCTAAACCCCTACATGTTAATGTAACACAGTAAATTGCATAATTAAATAGTAATGTAATAACAGATGTTAATGGATATAAAAATGAAATATTTCTCACCAGAATAATGACATTCTCAATGTGTGTCCAATTTTAATGTTCAATGTACTTCCCACAGGATCTAGATAATAAACAGTGAACGTCTCGAGGACAATAACTAGTAACTCCCAATGTCTAGCGCTATAGGTAAAAAAGTTAAAAATTAATAACTCAAAATGCACAATAAAAATGGAATTTTCTTAAGTCCAAATTATAAATAAAGTAAACTTACTTGACATTGAATGGAGCTATTATTATCGTCTTCTTTTGCTGATCGAAAATTGTAAAAGCATCTATAAAGTATTGTTGAACACAATCAGGGTCTTTAGCTACCATACTAATCAATGATGGAATCAAAAATCCCACATGATCAAATGCAAATTGTTTGCATTGATCTTCGACTAAGTAGCTGCAAAACATGTATTATGCATGCATTAATATATAAGAAACCAGATCACCGGATCTGACACAAGGTATATGGATGTATAAACAAGATCTCACCTTATCCATGTCTCTATCATTGATGTATTCAACCAATCATACATAAACATCTCAATAATATCATGTATAAATAAAGAGCTATCGTATGATTGACCTGCATAATCTGCTTCTAAAGAAACAACTATAGGGCAATGTATATTATGTGCCCGTAGCCAACATGCCATTCCCCTACAAGCAGGACCTAACAGGTATTTTAGGTCAGTTGGAACCCAACTTGGTAATGCAGGAAGTGGAGGTGGAGGCCTAGGTGCTCCGGGTGTCTTCTTTTTAACCTGTATATATAATTTCAGATCAGTTGACCTCATATATACACATTAATAATCTAAAGTAATGTAAATTTATCTTACAATTTCAGTAGTGTAGACGACATCTGCTTTGGGCCACAATATCACCCCGCCTTCTGCCTCGCCAAGTATATCAATATCTGGGTGGGCATATGACAATGCAGCTTCCCTCCAATCGGGTAATACACATATCGGGCTCACACGAACGTAGCCCTGCGGCATTGGAGTCCCATGAAACATTGCCCCAGGAAGGGACGGGTAAGCCCACGCCTCTGCAACAACATAGTCTTGCATTCTTAAGCAGCATGGCTTCAATGCCTACAAATTTACGTAAAGAATGTTATACATATATACATATCATCTTGAAAACATATCATCTTGAAAAGACTAGATACAATGTCATAAACAATACTTACAGGAGATGTGCTAGGCGACGGGTCTCCAGGATTACTCGCAGTCTGTGCATCAGGAGAAGAGTGGGTCGCCATAGGCTGATTGGAAGCCTGAGATGCCTGCCACCGCACTATTTCTTCCTTGACCTTCTTAGCAACTATATCATTGACCTTCTTAGCAACTATATCCTCGACTCTCTCATTCTCCTATACATGGATAAAAGAAGCATTAGCTTCTTATTATTGAATTCCCTTTTGCAGTAACATTCTAAAAAAAGAATAGATTACCTCTTCTTGTGAAATTCCCGCTCTGGGTTTGCACTGGGATGGCCCAAAGAATGCTTTTATGCCCACACCAGCGCCTGCACCCCTAACACATCCAGGATGCTCTGGGTTACCCAGAGCAACTGTCAATTCATCTCTTGTTCCCTGAGGGATGAATGTACCTTGTTTCCTCTGCTTGTGCAGCTCCCGCTAATCACCATCAACAGAAATTGGTAAGTTAACACCACAAATAATCAATATTCAAACGATTGCTCTAAGAGTTGTATTTTACCATTTTTGTAGCCGCCTCAGCAGTTACGGGCTTCTTTATTTCACCCTTCTTGTTTTGCCTCCCAGCTATCCAGATATCATGGCGAGGCATGGGTGTGGCAGACTCCTGAGTAGCAGCAGACTCCTGAGTAGCCGCAGACTCCGCGTATAGTCTTTGGTGAACGCTTGCATAGCCCTTTGGACCCATAGTGCGGTCATGCACATTCAGTGCACGCCTTGCTTTTTGCGCGTCACTGAGGGCCTAGTTAGTATGCACATTAATGATTTGGTTAGTAGCACTAAATGTTAATCTTGAATAGGTGAATACAACGTATATTAATTAAATTGGGAGTGACGCCTAATACCTTGAATTCTTCAGATTTTCTTAAAGCAACAAAATTGTCCCAATCTTCTTTGTCCAAGAAGTTCCACTGCTCAAGGGTTGACTTCTTCTTCTTATCACCATCTTTTATGTATTCTCTGTTTAGATTTGTCCTATAGTTCCTAAGCATCTTTCCAGCGCATTGGATCACACTTTTACGATGCAGCTTCTCATCCAATGCAAACATATTCTGTAAAATAGAATTCTTATTAACTAGTATCCAAAAATAGAATTGCAAATAATATAATTTGTAATCTACATAATAGAATTGCAAATAATAATAACTCACGCATAAATCCTTCCATATCAAGTCTTTCTTCGCCTGAGGAACTTTATGCCAATTATCATACTTAACACCACAATGGCTTCGAGTGACACACCCAAGATTGTTTACAAAATTATTGCGGTTCAATGCAATTGCATTTCCTCCATTATCAAACTCAACAACCAATTTGGATCCACTGCCACTCAGCGCTATTAACTTCTTCAACAGAGTGATGCCCCTTTTCTTGTTAAGTGTTTGGTGTTGCGCATCAAGTTGCTCCAGTGCTTCAGTGGGTACATGTGCATCATCAACCTCAAATTTGACAAAAATAAACACACTGAATTAGCCCAATATAGAAATATAGGATATATGACATAACTAGAAGATAATGAATTTTATAGAAATACAAGATATGTTTTTAGAACTTACATTAGTATCCTCGCCATGCTCATCATGGATAGCATGCTCATCATGGACTTCATGCTCATCATGGACATCATGCTCATCATGGTCAGTCATCTGAAAATGTCATTAAAAAGGCAAACATTTAGCATTTGTATTAACTAGAAAAAGGCAAACATTTAGCATTTGTATTAACTAGAAAAAGGCAAACATTTAGCATTTGTATTAACTAGAAAAAGGAAAACATTTAGCATTTGTATAAACATACATGTCTCTAAAATTGTGATCTTTTATCAATTAACAATCCTTCATTGTGATCTCCATGCACATATAAGTCATCATTAGCTTCAATATTTTATGGAGTTGGCAACCCAACTGAGAATGGACTGGAGTCATCATACTTATCATAGTACTCTTCTTCATCTATAGGATCTTCAATGAACTGTCTTTTACCATGAAGAACAACCGACCATTTATCATTTGCAGGATCATCGATATAGAATATTTGTTTTGCCTGTGATGCCAATATGAATGGTTCACCCTTCTCACCAATCTTTTCAAATTTCACCAAAGTGAAACCCAATTCATCCACTATAACTCCTTTGGTGTTATCAAACCAATTACATTTAAAGAGCGGAATTCTGAAATCTATGTAGTCAAACTCCCACATGTCTTTAATGACACCGTAATATGACATTTTAGCTTCACGTGGACTCTTATCCTTTGCACTTGCAAAATACATAGTCGACGCTTGAAGAGTGACCCCACTGTTTTGGATGACACTCTTATCATCTTGGCGCTTTGTGTAATATGTGAACCCATTAATGTCAAACCCATCATAAGACATAACATTCGGTTTTGGTTTAAAGGCGAGGCATTTGATAGTTTCTATAATATCATTTGGTGTTTGAGATAGTTGATGTAAGACTTTATCTTCAAACCACTTAGTAAAAGTCTTATTATGCTCTCTAGCAAGCCACATTGAACTTGCTCGAGGATGTTATCTCTTGATGAAATTGGTATGATCCTCGATATAAACACTCACTTTGTCCATGTTGTGTAAAATATACAAGTGAGCTTGTTCCAACTACTCACGACTGATTAGTTTCACCCGTGATCCTAAAATTCCTTTGCCCTCCTCAATATTCTTGTCATTAACAGGAGTGTTATTACCACTCAGAAAGTCATTGCAAAAATCGATAACCTCTATCGCCACATAACCTTCAATAATACTCCCTTCAGGCCGATAACAGTTTTGAACATCACCTTTAAAAATGCTCATGTATTGTTCAAAGGGATACATCCAATGCAAGAAAACTGGTCCCAACATTTTCACTTCCCTAGTCAAGTGGACAACAAGATGTACCATGATATCATTTCCGGGTTGTTTAGGGCCCGATATCAACAACGACAACATAACATACTTATTTTTCATACACAGCCAGGGAGGAAGATTGTATATAACAAGCATGACTGGCCAAGTGCTATGTTGGCTTCTCAATGTCCCGTACGGATTCATCCCATATGTACAAAGACCAAGTCTTAGATTCCTATCTTCTTCACCAAATTTGGAGTACAATAGATCAATCTTCTTCCACTGTGGGGAATCAGATGCATGTCGTAGGATCCCATCATTATTTTTCTTAGCATCTGCATGCCACCTCAAATTCTTCGCATCTTTTGGATTTGCAAACAAGCATTGAAATCGTGATATTATAGGTAGATACCACAACACCTTGGAAGGAGAACCAATTTTGGATTCCCCCAAAGTCGTCAATTTATACCGTGACACACCACATTTTGGACAATCTTTCAAATCTACATAGTCCTTTTGAAATAATACACAATCATTCGGGCATGCGTGTATCTTCTTGGCCTCCATTCCCATTAGGCACAACATTTTCTTTACCCGGTATGTTGAGATTGGCAGCTCGTTTCCTTCAGGAAGCATTTCTTTCAACAAAGTCAACAATTCAGTGAAGCTTTTTTCGCTCCATCTATTGTTAGCTTTCAACTTATACAATCTCAACACAGCGCTAAGCTTCATAAACTTAGCACAGCCTGTGTATAATGGTATCTCAGCATCGTGGACAATGTTTCCAAAGATAGGAGGTGGATCGGTGTGCTCTACCCTATAACTATCCAGCATCGCATCAACGATGTCTACTGGAACTGGTTCGTTCAGATCTACGTCATCGGAGGCAATTTCTTCTTCCACCCAAGCACTGCTATCAGAGTTTGAAATCTCTCCATGCCAGTGCCATTCTTTATAGCCTTGTGCAATCCTGTTGCACATGACATGACTTTTGATTTCCTCACCAGTGTTGACTTTCAAGTTGTTACCGCAATGCCTACATGGACAGTAGAACCTATCTGTAGGTTTTTTCCTATGTTCCTCGGCAAATCTAACAAACTGATCAAGACCAGATATAAACTCTGGGGTGCAGCGATTGCGAATGGACATCTATGATCTATCCATTCTATGATCAAAGAGAAAACAAGTATATATTAGGACAAGATTAGGGTATACACTTACATCCTATCCAAGATTTACTCCTATTATCTACAATGAAGCCAGACTCCATACAAACAATATATAATTTAGTGATTGTTCATTCTAATTTATACCAATGTACAAGTAATATAAAGAACAATGATTGTTCAATTTCTAGGCCAACAAACACATGTGATGTCATTCTTATATATAATAAATGTGTACCACCTATTCCATCCTTGAACACCTAATCTCACTAGTAAGTGTATAATGTGTATTGGGTTTTCGAGAAAATTTCAGCAGCATTTCCCCGTTGTTCTCTAAGTACATATGTACATAGAGAACAAACAGGAAAATGCTGCTGAAATTTTCTCAAAAACCCAATACACATTATACACTTACATCCTAAGTGAGATTAGGTGTTCAAGAATAGTCCCAAACCGGGGACTATCCAAGATTTACTCCTAATGAGTAAATCTTGGACGGGTTTCTAGGCCAACAAACACATGTGATGTCATTCTTATATATAATAAATGTGTACCACCTATCCCATCCTTGAACACCTAATCTCACTAGTAAGTGTATAATGTGTATTGGGGTTTCAAGAAAATTTCGGCAGCATTTCCCCGCTGTTCTCTAAGTACATATGTACTTAGAGAACAAATGGGGAAATGCTACTGAAATTTTCTCAAAAACCCAATACACATTATACACTTACATCCTAAGCAAGATTAAGTGTTCAAGAACAGTCCCAAACTGGGGACTATCCAAGATTTACTCCTAATGAGTAAATCTTGGACGGGTTTCTAGGTCAACAAACACAATAATAGATATGTACATGTTAGGGTTTCATCACAATTAATGTTAGGGTTTCATCACAATTGATGTTAGTGTTTCATCAATGTTAGGTTTAATCAAATCAAATTAGGATGCTAGAATTGACAAGTTTAAATCTTATTTCAACATGCATCAAAATTTACTGAATTAAGTCAAACATTAGGATTAGAAGCACAAATATATGCAAGCAAAAAATTTGTTCATATCCTAGGATTTACATAAAGCATTACATAAAAATTTGTTCATAAACTTACCAACAGCAAGCACGGCCGTGGCTGTGTTGGCCTACCACGGTCGTGCTGGACAGCACGGCCGTTACCACAGCCGTGCTGTCCAACACGGCCGTAGTAGGCCAACACAGCCATGGCCATGCTTGCATGTTGGCAAATAGCTAGGGAGAAGGAAGCAGAGAGGTAGCGCTACCTAGAGCTAGCGTGGAAAGAGTGGCGGCGAGCGGCAGTAGAAGTGGCGGCGAGCAGGCAAAGAAGCAGAGGGGTGGGCGGCGGGCAGAAGCAACTGCCAGCCGGAGAAGCAGCAGGCGCCGGCCGGAGAAGCAGTAGGAGAAGAAGCAGTAGCGGCGGGCGGCAGGCAGCGGCGGGCAGCGGGCAGCGGTGCCGGCGAGCAGAAGAGCACCAGAGCAGCGACGGCGAGCAGCAGCAACCGACGACGGGTGATTTTGGGAGAACGCTGATGAGCAGCAGCACAAAAGAGAAGTCGCGATGAAACAGGAAGAAAGGGGGAAGAGTCGGGTGTGATCGGGTCTATTAAGTTGGTCAACGGCGTCGGTTATCTACAAAACCGATGCCTATTATGCTTTAGCATCGGTTAATAGTAAAACACTGACGCCCAACTAGACAACCTTTACCCTAAATTATTTGGCGGGAACCATTATCAGCATCGGTTATCAAAGGATAACCGACACTGAAAGTGGGACTTTTCACGCAAATTTTCATTTTCAATAGGCGTCGGTGAATAGTTAAAAAACCGACGCTGTAGGTGACCTAAAATGTTTTTGCTCAAAAATTGGATTTCGCGGGCAATTTTAGGCGTCGATCTGTTATAACCAGCTGACGTTGAATACAAAGCGGTACCCGTGTCTGGATGGTCTTCAAATAGACGTTGGTTTGCATAAATAATCGACGTTTAATATTATAGGCGTCGGTTTTCCTTAATAACCGACGCCCAAAAAAGCGACACTGAATGTTATTTCTGTAGTAGTGGAGACCCACAGGGTGAGATTCCAAATCTTAGCGGGAGATATAACTCACCACCAACTCTATTATTACACAAATAAGATAAACTAAGTAGCAATTATAATTATGGTTATGTGAAGCAGGTATTCATTATTAACAGAAGGCAATTACAGTTGAATTTATGAAACATTTAAACAATTTGAAAGGAATATGAAGATCATGTATAATTCCTATCAACAACATTGTACAAAGATAAAGCAAGACCTCGCTCAATGTTTTCATATTTTGTTCCTATACAAGTACACTACACACCTGATTATGCATGTTATTATGCCCTGAGGATTTGAGTCATACCACCCAAATCCAACTGACCACTTGATGAGTTGAAATCGGTGACATACAAGGTCTAGTGGAAGAGTTGGAATCCAGGATGTCTCCACGCCTCTTGGTCAGTAGAAGAGAAAACATCGTCGAGACATATTAGTCAACTACAACAATGATATATAGTCTAACTTAGGAATTGGCTCATGCATGTCCATCCACACATATAATCATAACTAGCCCACCTTGGTACAAGTACGACGTTAGAAGAACAAGATCATGCATCGCTGTTCTAACAAAAAGGAGTGGCTCATGCATGGCCATCAACACCACAATGAGATCGACTCATGCATGGTCGTGCCACACATCTTATATTTAAGGATACAAGGAATAACTTGACTTGTACCCCACATTGTCAAAAATATGCACTCTGAGGTTAAACTCTTTTCACCATTCAACAAATTATTGATAGTGTATGGATCTATGGAATATGCACTATTAGATTTCACTTGATTAATTAGACCAAATTTAAACATCTTTAGCATGAATCAAGTTACAACATACAACCTCTAAACAAAATCTACATAAGTAAGGGTATAACTCATCACCAGAAAAAATTGAAACATATTAGGTGTGATCTCATCACATCATGTCTCTTTATGCATGTTATTCATCATATGTCCATCACAAGGACCAATGTCCATCACAAGGACCAATGTCTATCATAAGTACCAATGTCCATCATAAGGACCAATGTCAATCACAAGGACCAATGTCCATCACAAGGACCATTCTAACTGATCATAACTGCCATAGCTCATACCTGGCTATGTACATCAATTGGTATCACCTGCATGGTTAGAAACTGATAACAAGAAGGCAACAAATCATCAACATCATCATCTCATAGGACTCATGCCATGCATTTTACATCTTTAAAATTAGAGTTTCACTTTACCCGATTAGGGTTTAGAAGGTTAGATCGACAACCATCCTTAGATTATCACTTTCATCATCATTATGAGATATGTTAAGAGATATGGAAATATATTTCTCATCATCATTATATAACAAGTTATGAGGTATAGAAACATAACTCAACACCTTTCATACAACTATTCCATAGAGTATCATATCATAACATGATACCCTAGTATCAACATGGTGTGACTTAAGCACCACCACAAGGTATCGTCTAGGTTTCAACATAGGGTATGAGATTGTCCTCTAAAGGTATCAGGCTACCATACCAAGGTAGGGTATCGACCTACCACTAGGATGGTGTATCAGTTTGGCATCATGCGGTATCAGGCACCACATCTCAAGGGTGACGATTCTCTAGGGTTTTACCAATGTCTTAACCATGACAGGCATCAGGGGTAACAGGCACTGCCCTCCTCCATGTCGTGACGGCTAGAGCACTGAAAGACAACGGCCAAATATTAGGCAACAAGGTGTGTCAGCCAACCTCTCCTATTAGCAACATCAACATAGGTGTGATGGACATCGGGGGTAACTGGTGATGCCCTAGGGTATCGAAATACCAAGGTGAGAGTTCTTTTAAGGTTTAGCAACGCGTCTATGGCCACAATGCCAAGTCATGATAACCGCAGATGTGTCGCCCAACAACACCCTCAAAGAGTGATGGCCAAGGACATATCGACTAACATTCCTCGTTTAACATCGTACCACTCATACCCAAGGTAGGATGATCTAAATAGCATCAACACATGTCTACCTAGACCTAGCCAAGGTCGTGACAACCTATCACAAAGGCTGACGACTAGTGGCATTACAAGTCGTGATAGCCACCCAAAGCCTAACAGTTTAAGCTACATGTCGGCCTCCACAAAAGCATATCAACCACCTCATCTTCAACCTGTAGACAATCTTACTAAGAAGATAAAAGAAAGGTATAACACAAGGGAAGCAACTAAGAAAGGTTCCACTTCTTTAGAACAACACTCAAAAATAACAAGAAGAGCTCATACCATGCAAGATACAAAGAGCCAAAGAGAAAATGCAAAGATATCAAATAAAAATTTGACAATAATAAAGAGGGTTGAGATTTATATAACCCACCTCCATGATCACCACCAAGCTCTAAGATCCAAGGTCAAGCTCCAAGTTTCACAATCTCAAGGTAAAAGAAGATCATCCAAGATCGATCACCACAACACCTCCAAGGAAGAAGAGGGAACCAAGGTCAACAGAGCATGAGAGGTAAAGGAGATAACCAAGGTCCATGGCCAAGATGAAGAAATAAGGAGAGAAATAAGATCTAAGGATCATGGATTACCAAGGTATAGGATGCAAAGAGTACACCACAATTTTAAGCTCACCCACCAAGCTCCAAGGGAGAGCACTCCTTAAGCTCAAGATCGGCCACGAAGGAGAGAATGCAAAGATAACCAAAAGGTTTCTCTTGCATGGAGAGAAAGAGATATATATACAAGAGAGATGAAAGAGAGAACAAAGGAAAGGTGTCACCACTAAATAACCCTAGATGACACATGTCTACAAATAAAGGCCACATGAAACACCATGTAACAAGGTGATAAGGTCTATGCCTCGCCTACTAGGTCACCTTCCAAGGTCAAGGCTGATACACACACCCACTCCCTTCACACACCGATAGGGATGAAACCCTAGAGCCACAAACCAATATGGTGCATCTCTAGTCACCACAAAATGATAGGAGGTTCGTCATGACATCCCCAAACCAATACAAGGTCTCTCCATGGCTCTCAAGCCCAAGACAACACTCCTAGGAGCAAAATACACCTCAAACATGAATGCAAAACATCACCAAGGAAGTCACCACTTAACCAAGCCTCAACCAAGGTGCCCATATATCTCATTCCTATAGATTATGACAAGAGAGAGAAGGAATAGACTACATGTGGCAAAATTGCACATCAACCCCTATCCTGGGTAAATTACAAATTGCACCAAAACCTTCACACAAAACACAAGCATCAACATAACAAGCTCAAACAAAGAATTCAATCCTCCAACATGCACTAGTTACATCTCAGATGATTAGAGCAAGGAGCTAAGAAATATACTTAAGAAAAACAAATAGGGTTCTGCCAAAATGTGGGTCAGGGTCCTTACACCTTGAATGATTAATAGAATAATAGAGTGCTCTCTTATTGTTGTTGAAACCCTAGTATGCATTAAATGATGGTTAAACCTTGTGTTATGCTTAGAATCATACTTGATAATAGGATGGGGTTTGAAGGTAATGCTTTACCCTATATATCCATTATCAAATGAGGGTGTCATCGGTTAGGGTTTGTGTATGAGTGTTGAACTATTGCTTCAATGTAATATATCTTGTTGAACCTAACCCTAATACAAATAAATGATGGTGGAAAATCATGCTACCCTTCCTTGAATGGTTAGTATCATGATGGAATATTCTTCTTTATGTTGCTATAATTCTAATGTGTTAACTAGTCGTCATCATAGCTTTATGATTTATGATCACTTATGCTAAACTTGAACACTATATGTGTAATGATGGCCAATCGTATCCAGCTTCCTTATATGAGAATATAATGAAGAAAGTCTCTTAAATGCTAAGACAACCCTTCTATGTTATCCTATGAACATCTTTTAGTTCTTTAATACATTATCATGTTGAGTTTGGGTATCACATGTATGGTGGTGCTTTTTGAGGCTTGTTATAAGGCATGAAAGGATAATAATGATCTTGTAGGGAATGATGTGATGGTCTTAATGACCTTTAGGCATGGTTGATCCCTGAATGAGGTGTAATCCTCTTCATGACCTGACATGGGTTGATACCCTAGAATAATGTGATAAGGATTTATATCCTATGATAGAGTGATGGCAAGTGTAATCTCATGAAGATAGGTGAATAGTACCTTGTGATGTTAAGATGAGGGATTATGTTACACGTTTATATCTTTTGAAATTGTTTTATAACAACATTTGATAGAAATGAATTAGGGTTTGTATGTCCACCTGTTTGATGCAACCTTAATTCACCCAAAGTGCATTAACTAATCAAGTGAAATACTAATCATGTAGTGCCTTGCGTTGTAGAAACATATTTAGTGTTAGAACTTGCTAGATAGTGAAATGAGTATTCCTAAGGGAAACTCAGAGTGCATACTTTTGAGTATGCGGGGGTGGGAAGTTGAGTGTGTATCCTTATCAAACACAATTGCTTGTCATAGAGGGTAGATGTGGTCATGCCTCTTATATTTGTTATATATGATGTGACTCAGTGTGCTGCAGTTGTACTCAAGTGGAAGGGTTTTGCTTTGCATACCCTGGAGACTAGTGTCCTGACCTATACTAAGGACAGACTAGGTGTGAGTAGCTTGACTCTATTTTGTTGTAGTGGCAGCATTGACTGATATGTCACTATCATTTTACTAGTACTGACTAAGGGGAAGAGATCTTAGGATGTTGGCTCTCCTAGATCTTGTAGGAAACTGAATAGCACTTCGAAGTGGTCGGTTGGACTTTGGGTGGTATAAATCAAACTCCCCAATCTTAATATGAGTTGTAATACAACCATGTAGCATATCTGATTAGGGTTATACACCACGCTTCACATTCGATGATAACCCTTTGTAACACCCGGGCCCACTGCCCTAGGCTTTAGTAGAGTTTCAAGAATGACGACTGGCCCCACAGACCACCACTGGACTTAACTACATGCTTTGTCCTCACTTGTGCACAAGCTAGGATCAACTTCCTAACTGGTCACCCATCCTAGTCATACTCTAAGATGAGCACACTTACCGATGGAGTTCTTTAGTGATGGGCTACTGGAAAAGGAGATGCACCTTGGTGATATGGGTAGTCCAATCATTCCTTATAAGATCATTTTATCTGAGGCCTCAAATCATAGGATGTTACAATCTTTCCCACATAGACTCTTGATGTCCTCGTCAAGGTCAACTATATGGCCTCATAATATTTCCCCATTTTAGTGTAGACCCAGAATGGCCCATGGACACCCAACGTTCGATCATGGAATACTAGAGTAAGGGTGGCTACATCACCATGGACAACCCTTTCCAACATGCCTAGACCACACGACTCAAGACTGGCATGCCACATGCCCATGTCAGACCCACCTACTAGAGGGGTTATGGCTCTAATACCATTTGTAGCACCTGAACCCACTTCCCTAGGCTCTAGTAGAGTTTTAGGAATGATGATTGGCCCTACAGACCACCACTAGCCATAACTGCACACCCTATCCTCACTCACATGCAAGCTAAGATCAACTTCCCGATTGGTCACCAATCCTAGTACTACGCCAAGCTGCGCATGCTTAACTATGGAGTTCTTTAGTGATGGGCTCCTAAAAATGGAGATGCACCTTGGTGATATGGGTAGTCCAATCATTCCTTATAAGATCATTTTATCCAAGGCCTCAAATCATGGGACGTTACACCCTTGTTTGTTCTATTTACATAGAGATGATGTTTAATATATTAAAAAGGTAGTAGATATGCCTATGCTATTAATATACTCATACGATATATATGTACATATAGTTCCCATGTTTAAGTTACAAATATACTATCAGTGTTGGATATGATTATGACATTAGTTATCACATGTTGTTAGCCATACTTATATTGTTAGCTATTCCTCAGTAACTAGATATGCCTATACTGATAATCATGCTTATGTAGAGAGTTCTACTTATGTTGTTAGCTCTACTTATGATGTAGATCTATTCAACCAATTAGATATGCTAATGTTTATTATCTATGCCTATGCTGCCAGAATTATTCATGATGATATAGGTGTTAGACTACTAGACTTTCTTATGATGCTAGTTATGTACATGCTACTGAATTGCTTATATTGTTATCAAGGTACAAGATGACAGTAAGGCTATTATTACCTGCTCTTTTATGTATTTTTCTAATCATCACTGCTGCTAAACCTATCTATTACACTCATTTACTCTTCTTAAACTATTTAATTTCTTAACTGATACAATCAATAAGTGATGTCGAGAGTTGTATTTCTCACTGGGACATGGGTCTCATCGTGGGTCACCACATCTTTTTAGGTGATCCACAACAGTGATAACACAGTTGTAGCAGTGAGAAGAAATTGTGAAAATGGACAGTAGAAAAGGTTGTTTAGATGTTATTGTGTCCTAGAGTCTTCCCTGTACTCTTAGGTCCGGGCATGGAAGTTTGTATACAATGTTTCAATCGAATCGGGCTTTTATTAGCATGTAGATGCTTGTTTATGTGGCATATATGGATATTGTTCTCTGGTGTAGATATGTTGTGTCTAAGGCCATGGAACAAATTATATCTGATTCTTGGTATAGTATGAATACAAGAAAGATGTAGGGCTTCAAGGAAAATGTTTTGTGTATGGTGATGTTCAAATCAGTTTTAATTTACCCTCTTTTCTAGGTATGTGATTAATTAGTGATTGATCGCATTTTATGTTTGGAGTAAACTCATTTAGTGTCATAGGTTTTCATAAGTTGGTATCAGATCTCTAGGTTTGCTGAGTCTACAGGGACACTAGGACTTAGGTTGAGAATGATGTCTAAGTTAGGAACATGACATAAAAACATGGTGCATACTGCCTAATCCCAATACTTGGATGCCCTGGCCAAGTACTCAGGTATTGAAGAAAAGGTACGTATGGAACTCTTAGATTGATTTCTTTCTGATTACTCTAATCAAAATCTCATTTTGATACAATATAAAGGGCATAGAAATCCAAAATCATAATGCAAATATCTCAATCTTACCTTAAAGAAGATAAGAATTACATTGCAATCTATCAAAGCTTGAATGATTGGTAGATACAAGAGAATGATATGACACAATGAAACCTAAATATTAATACAAATAAAAAATAGGAGTTCTTGAAGCTATAATTCAAGAAGATAATAAAGTAAAAGGCGTATAAATTTGTGCTAATGAAGTGAGACAAGGTATAAAATCCACATGAAAAGAAGAGAAATCCTCAGATAAGTGTGATATGAGAAGATGAATAAGAATTTTGATAAATAGATAAACTACAACCTGAGATAAACTCAGACCAACCCATCCGTGTAAGAAAGTGTTAATGTAAAATCTTCATTGCATGTAAAAGTAACTAAGGGAGATGATCCCTATTTATTGAAGAAGATGTGAAATATGATTATCTACCTCTTAATAAATGACTGAAAATTATGATTAAGCAATAGGACATATACAAGAATGATGGATAGTTATCATGAAAAGAGTAATGAGATATGTTAATCATGATGATTCCTATGTTGAGGGCAAGTAACCCAAGACGAAAAATGTAAAATAGTACATAAGTTGTCACATGTATAATGAAGACATCATTGGTAACCCCTGGATAGCATTCTTGGATTGTGGAAAGTGTGTTTTCCTTTGTGTTCCTTCTATTAGAGGTGCAACTTTCAAGTGGATCTTATGCTACTTAGTATGCGTGGATTGACTGTAATCTTAGAAGTGACTACCTTGATAAAGCATGTGGCTATTTTGGAATATAATTCCAAAATCTTGATGTATGTATTGAGTATGCTTTTTGATCCTTCCAAGAGTTAGAAAGACTACTCATATACTCTTTGAGTTAATTATGATGGAGGAAAAGTTGATGATACAAAGATGTGAGTTCCTTATAGCACATGTGGTGGATATCAAGGTAACCAATCCTAGTATCCAGAGTGTACTATTGGTACCTGAGTTTGAAGGTGTGTGTCATATGAGCATTATAGTGTTCCTCTGCCTTAGAAAGAGAGAGAGAGTTGATCTTGAGATCCTCCAAGTGTTTTTGAAAAGGAGATTGATTCTTTAATGTTATATATGAGCTATTGATAGTTGGGAAGACCACAACCAAGGATAGATAGTTGATTGACCAATCAACATGCGCTACATTATTTCTTCATATAAGCTTGAGGTTGGAATATTAGTGGATAAGATTTAGAGTGGATGACATAAGTTACATGGTCATGGTGAGTTTAGAGTTAGTCCTTTTGACTAACCAATGCATCAACTATGTTTACGAACCTAAGGAAAAGAGTGCTCAGGTTATGTATTTATAAGTTATGTCAAATTTTGGTTAATTACATCTCAATGTAGTTCAGAGATTTTGGTATCTTTGCTAAAACATTGGAATTTTTTAAACATCAATGACAGTGCATCAAGTTCAACAAGGATGAATTTGAGGTCGGCTAAGAGTGTCTTCTAGATGTTTAGTAATGTCTGCTACTGTATGTTGTGTAAATCCTAGTAAGGTGAACGTAGTGCTGTTGTTTCACCCCTAACAAGGTTGACTAGGAATGATGTTTCACCTTGTATGGAATGATAGCTTCCATCATCAAATTTTCTTTAGATGTTGAAGAAAAAGTTGACAAGTGTTCCAGTGTTAGTGTATCTAGAACAAAGGGATGGACACATCACCTTTTGTAATACTTCAAGGAACGATAAGGGACACATGCCATTATTTCTAAAAAGCCAACAAGTATAACTTTTGGGTTATTTGTTAATACAACATATAGAATAGTTTAGGGTGACAACTACAATTTTAAGTGAAAAGTTACTACCATAGTGGTACAGGTGGCACAACAAGTTTTTATGTTCAATATTGAGGATGTTTTCTTATGTGATGGTTTCTATACTAACCCAAGAAGAGACATGCATGAATTGAGAGACAAGAACATGATTTCTATGAGAGTGATGTGACATCACCATGAAAAGGAAGTAACCATCTGAATGTTAGAGGATGTGTTTCCTGATAAGTACTCTTGTTTGCTTGCGTTGAATCTTGGGGGCAAAATCCCTATTAGGGATTTATGGTTGTGCGAGCCCTAACCTTGCAAAAATGGTTGAACATTATCAATTATCATAATTGAGTGCTTAAAACCTAATTAAACCTTTTTAGGTGCTTTGGTATCATGTGAAAAGTGTAAGTTTCAAGTTGGTCAAATTTGGACATTGTTTGAGCAAGTTATGCAATTCTATACACATTTTTGACTTTTCTGCAATTTTCCTTTATGAGAGGTTTTTCTCACAATTTATAACATGCATTATGATCCATAGATGTTTTCTTATCATTGTTGAGCTTTTTAGCCATGTTGTGCCTTGTTGCACCTTGCTTTAGTGTAAATACCTTTCTAGTGGTAAATAAGGGTTTGCCCCTTCATGGATGAGCTACTTTTAGGATCCATAAACCAATAGTCCCCTTATTTCGTTGACATCCTATGGTCACCAACATGTGTTGATAATTTATGTTCATCCTATAAGGACTTAGTTTGACATTTTTCTAGTTTTGGTTCACTTGGACCAGTGGTTCTCTTAAAAAGGATGATCAAACGATGGTTCATCTCCTAGTAAGTTGGGGTTTCAAGAACTGATGGTTATCTTATGTTGTAAACCAATGGACACCCTAGGAGGTCACCATCCAATGGTCTAAAAGAATCCCACAACTAATATATCAGTTGTTTGCATGGCCATGGACACATGGCAAAACTACTAGTACACCTCAAGCTTCTTTCTTTCCGTATCCACAAGCTTCATATACCTATCCTTTAAAACCTGAATGAAACCTTTAGACCCTTCTCTATCCCCTTCCATATAGATCTTCTTCCCCTTATTGGTATGTAGAATTTTCCCAAGGTAGAATAAGGTGAGCGATCTCATTATGCACATGGCTAGAGTTCGGATCTACCCTTCTGTTAGGGTTTGTGGAATATCTTTGCTTGTTCCGACCTAAACTAGTAAGTTTCTCCTTCTCATTTTAATTTCTTTTGCTTTTCTATCCCTCATACCATCTTCCTGTATAGAACCATGGTTCTCCATTGCAAAGATTTCTCTAAATCTCAAAGAACCTACCTTTCTTGCTCCTTCAACCTAGGGTTTGCTTCTTTTGTGGAGAAAGGTGCTAGTTGGCTGTGTTCAGAGCTTATGCTAGGGATTTTCACCCTCCTTGCTCAATTTTTCCTTCTGTTTGGGATCTAATCTTCTTCCTAGAGGTGAGCTTTATAACCATTTTCACGTTTATTGCTTACTAATAGCTTTCTTACTCATGTTCTTGCTAAAGATGATCTAAGCTTAGAGAAGTTATGTTTTCCTAGGGTTTCAATTTTAATGTTGTTTCATGCTTAGTTTTGAGGTCAAGATGAACCTGAAACCAGGTGTACGATCTTCCTAAGGTAGAGGAAGACTTAGATCATGTTATATGGCCATCCAATGGTGCTTAGAACCTAGGAATTTATGTCTTATACTTAGATTATAAGTTGTTTTCAACTTTATACATTAACCGAGGGATGATCTTACACTAAAACCGATGAAGTTGTCTTCTTGACGATTGATGGTGATGATCAATGTTGAAAAAATATGGTGTCAACCAATGTCACACCTTAGGTTAGTTTTTGACTCCCTTGGAAGCTTAATACTTGATTGTTTAATGTCTCCTACATGGTGGGTTGTAATTAGGGTTTAAGGGTTGTTTTACTCCTTAATGCTTAACACTCATTGGTTTCATTCCTTGGTTGTTTTGTTGGGGTTGTCCTAATAACCAATGGTGACTCCTTTACTGCTGTTTGGATACTCTCCCTTGAAAACAAACAATGGGTATGCTTTTCCTTAACAACCGATGGCTAGAGTTCCATGGTTGGATGATCACCATCTAGGGTTTGTCAAGATGATTTCCTTCCTTCATTGAAAAGCAATGGCTTGCTCTTCTTTATATTTTACTTGGCCTTAGTGTGCCAAATGAAGGCCACCCTCTCAGTTCTATTTTGTACTCTTTTGGATACACAATACTTGATGGTTTTAGTACCTTAATTATGGTTTCAAACAGTGGCCTTATGTCCTATAACAAACTATGGTTTTTCTTGCACCATTACTTTGTTTTACCACCTTACACTAACAAATGATGGTGCTTAAGCTTAACAAATCATGGTGATCCTAGAAACCACAACCAATTGTGAGATTAAATCTAATGTGTTGATTCCTTCAAGACGTAATTTGATGGTTTCTTAGTTAAATGGTTCAAAATGTCAAGCTTAGAACTTAATGGATGGTTTTGAACAAAGAGCATGATTCAATGGTTAGGAGCTGATGCCTCAACATTCCCATGGTTTCGAGTGAATCCTATAGTGTAATGTTATGGTTCGATCAATTACAATGAAAAAGGAGACAAGCGGGAAACAAGCTGCGCCGCTAGTCCTTTCTGGATGACAAAGACAATCCTTTGAAACACTACATCCATACACTTAGGAGACATTACATTACTATTCATAACTTTTTGGAACCTCTTCAGAAGCTACACAACTTCTGGTGCTAAGAATCCAAAAGTATCAAAAGCAAACGGGATAAAGGCATGTTGATTCTCAATACATGCTTTCTCATGCTTGGCTACTTTGGATGAAGCAGCTTTAAGAACAACATGTCCTACTATAAAAGTCCCACTTCTCAATCCCACTAACAGAGAAACCCCTGTCAGATCCACACATGCATGTTTTCCTCCTATCCATCCAAAAACCAAAACATCAGCATGTCTAAGTGTCAACCTCCCCTTTTATGGATCAGTTAGAAAGTTCATCGGTGCCTCTTTCTTAGAAGCAACACCTACACGTATGAGAACATCAAAGAGAACATCTCTAACAAGATCATGTCTGTACTTAAAACATGGAAGTTCCCTGCAATGAACCACATTCTCCCCAAAAGAGTCCAAACATGCCTTACAATAAACTGGACATATCTCATCGACCAGAAATAAGGGAATCATGAGAGATATTTGAGGATACTACGACAGTCCACTGGGGACATGTGCAGACCAAGTCCATCAATAGGAATAGTAAGAAGAAAATCTTGAGCATGATCAGCTTGTAGACACTCAAAAATTGCCTTTTGTCAAATGGTCATAGCAAATTTAACTTCCATATCCTCAATTATTTTACTAAAAAGAGCACTCGCCAAACCATTTTGTGCCTTTGGGGGGAAGGTGTCTTTTTTAGAAAAACAACTGAGATCAAAGGAAGGAATCATGACATGAAGATGATCTAGGGTGAAATCAAAGTCAGTGTCCATACCGTAAATCCCACTACCTCACAAGATGTGATCCTGAAGCACCCAAGATTGGGCCCTAGATGCTACAAAAGCATATGAAGAATCTTCAACAGCTGAACTAAGTCCCAAGCCACCAAGACGGATCGACAATGAAGCCAACCTCCATTGGAAGTCCCCAAAAAAGGGACCTCCACAGACTGTAATGTCTTCAATAGATGCTCGCAACTCTCTATCAAAACATGATGCTGCCTCTTCCATGTACCTAGGTTGACAAGTCCTCAAGCCAAATAGAAGCTTTGCAATTCCCATACATGAATGAAGTAAGAGGAGCTTACTCTGAGGATCACCTAACTGGGGAAGAAGATGCATAAACTCAATAGCCTTCGAAGCCCTCTCCATATCCAAACCTCCAATAAAATTTTTGTCTTTGCTAACAGCTCCTCCAAGAAGCTTCACTCCAACTAAAGGTCTCCCAATATCTTTCGGGAAAAACTCATTTTGAAGCTTTCTACCATCACATGTAGGCCAAAAAATCTCTATTTTATGGATATTTAAAACCAAACCTAGATATGGTCGACACTGCTGAATGATATCCAGAACCTTCGCCACCTCCTTAGTGTCTCCAATGGCAGTTCCATCATCAAGATACCATGCATGAAGAAGAAGTTTGCAGTTGTCTCTGATATGATAGATAAGTGGATGCAGTACAAGAGAGAAGAGTGGAGGGCCCAAAGGATCACCTTGTTGCACTCATGTAGATGACAAAATATGTTTGTCCCCAAGGTATAACCTAGCTGCCTGACCATACAAGAACTCCACCCACAAGGAAATGGATGGACACCTTGATCCCACCTCACGGAGTAAGGAAGACCTATCAACCAGGCTGAATGCATTAGAAAAATCCACTGTAAGCATGGAAAGGGAACCATCGTTGTGTCGCACATTCAACAACCTATTGACACTGTGCAAGATAGCCTCTGCCCCAAGAAATACACCAACTTGAAACTGAAAGTCATTGATATATTTTGGCATAACTTTACTCACTCCTGTCATAGCAACTTTGGACACAAGATGTCTCCAAATAGTTCCAACCGCAATAGGTCATATCTCGTTGTCATTATTAAGGAGCGGCGTAAGTGGCGCAGAAGCTATAAACTCTTCCAAACACACGAGACATCTTCCCCCCAACCATAAATTGACAACACGGGTGATGGCATGTAAGAGGTCAGTGGCCACAACAAACCCCTCCCCACACATTGCATCAAAGATATGTTGAGCTCTCAACCCGTCTCTACCACATGAAGTTCCTTTGGGACAGACTTGATACACCTGAGAATAGTATCGACTTCCGCTACCATAGCTACTTCAGAAAATTAATTATCTGGCATGGAAGGAGGTGGCTTGTACGGGTGTTTTGCCTCCAACACCTTAATGGTATATTCATTGTACGAAGCCACACCTGATGAAGACAACACTTTAACTGCTGCTATAAAATGACCATCTGCTACTTTGTGGAGACACTGTCTGATGTTGGTGTTTATTTTGGTATCTTCCTCCTTAGAGTTACTGCCATCATGGTCCAAAACCTCATGTGTAGGAAGTTTCAAAACATTATCAACTAACTTGGAGATACCATCCTCTTCTCCCCATGTAGAAAGTGAACTAAGAATAGAGCGTTGTTGTAGTGTCTTTGTATTGTTGGATCGTCTATCTCGTCTATTCTGAGGGAAAAACACCTGCAAAGTACAACGTGGGAGAAGCAATAGTCTCACCCAAGTAGCTATAGAACATGGCTCAACAATCACTTTGTAAAGAAAAGTTTTCAATGCTTGAGAGAAAGCAAATCAACAACTATGAGGAATGCTCTTCACTGTACTGATTGGGGCTCTAAATACCCAATCAAGAAGCCCAGTATCCAGGACATAACCCTCCCTAGAAGTAGAGATCTCAAAGCTTTTAGGAAGAGGCTTGAAGATGCCTATAATGCGACTATCAACCTCTCCCATATCATTAGTGACCCGAACAATACTGTCATCATGATGGCAGGCGCGACTCATGGCTTGTGTCATCATACACTTTCCGCACAACCATTGATCAAGGACCCTCAAAGTCTCGTCTACGGACAGAAAAAGATCATAATTGTTAAGAATATCTTCACACAAAGTATAATTGTGATCCTCACTACAGAGGTGTTCCCTCTTAAGATGCGAGATCATATGTGTGAAGCCTCTGCTTCCCTCTCTACCATCTGGGCAACAGTGAAAATTCTGACAAGGACAGTAAAGAGTCCTTTTAATAGAAATCTGCCTGGTGCACTTGGATCTCTATTGACCACGATCGGGAATAGAATCTGCACAGACGCTGGGAATTTCTCCTTCTTCAAGATCTTCCATAACACGTAGTCTTCAACAAATCCAAAGCACCCTTAAAAAAAGAAGCCCTCTCTTGCGGTGCCTCCAGAGAACGATGGCCTCTCTAAACAAGGAACCATCCAGAAGAAACCAGGAAATGGCTGCCCTAGTACCTCCCCACTGGCCAACAAAGGCTGAGAAGGGACGACGTCTAAAACCGTCCAGGTTAGGAGGGCTGCTACCGAATATGGCAGGGACCACTCGACACCGCCCGTCGCCCGGTGTCAACCCCGACGCCCACTCACAATGTTGAACTCAGGGTCATTAAGGTAATGTCAATGATGAGAATTTGATGGGTCAATTCCTTAATCTTATAATCTTACCTCTTTCCTCATATGAATATAATTGATAATCACCATAATGAGTTAATGGGTAACCCTAATGAAGTATAGCTTGTTACACCTAACCCTAATGTAACCAAGTAATGGTGAGTTATTATCAACAACCCCCTTGAATGATTAAGTGAATAATACAGTGTTCTCTTATTGTTGTTGAAACCCTAGTATCCAATAAGTGATGGTTAAACCTTGTGTTATGCATGGAATCATACTTGAGAAAAGTATGGGGTTTGAAGGTAATGTTTTACCTCATACATCCATGATCAAATGATGATGTCATGGGTTAGGGTTAGTGTATGAGTGTTGAATTGTTGCTTCAATATAACCTATCTTGTTGAACCTAACTCTAATACAAATGAATGATGATGATTAATAGTGCCACCCTTCCTTGAATGGTTAATATCATGATGGAATATTCTTTTTTGTTGTTGTTATAACTCTAATGTGTTAACTGGTGGTCAGCATAGCTTTGTGATTTATGCTTTCTTATGCTAAACTTATACACTAGAAGGGTAATGATGGCCAATCAATGTAGCTTCCTTATATGTGGATATAGTGAAGGAATTCTCTTAAATGCTAAGACAACCCTACTATGTTATCATGTGAACATCTTTTAGTTCTTTAATGCAATATCATGTTGAGTCTATGTATCACATGTATGGTGGTGATTTGTAAGGCTTGTTATAAGGCATGAAAGGGAAATAATTATCTTGTAGGGAATGATATGATGGTCTTAATGACCTTTATGCATTGTTGATCCTTGAATGAGGTATAATCCTCTTCATTATATGATAAGGGATAATACCCTAGAATAATGTGATAAGGATTTATATCCTATGATAGAGTGATGACAAGTGTAGTCTCATGAATGGCAAGTGAATAGTACCTTGTGATGTTGAGATGAGGGATTATCTCTTACACGTTTATATCTTCTAAATTTTTTTTATAGAAACGTTTGATAGAGATGAATTATGGTTGTTATGTCCACTTGTTTGATGCATCCTTAATTCATCCAGCTGGAAATAACTGATCAAGTGAAATCCTAATCATGTAGTGCAAAGTGCCGTAGAAACATCTTTAGTGTTAGAACTTGCTATAAGGTGAAATGAGTATTCCTAAATGAAAGCTCAGAGTGCATATTGTTGAGTATGCGGGGGTGGCAAGTTGAATGAGTATCCTTCTCTGCAAAAATTGCATGTTATGTAGGGTGGATGAGGTCACGCCTAAGATATTTATTATATATGATGTGACTGAGTGTACTATAGCTATACTCAAGTGGAAGGGTTTTGCTTTGCATACCCTGGTGACTAGTGATGTGACCTGTACTAAGGGGTGGACTAGGTGTTAGCAACTTGACTATATGTCACTATAGTGGTAAAAATGAATGGTATCTCACTACCTTTTTACTCGTACTAAATAAGAGGATGAGATCTTGGGATGATGGCTCTCGTAGATCTTTTACAGATCTGAATAGCACTTCACAATGGTCGGTTGAATTTTGGGCGGTACGATTCAAACTCCCCTAGGCTTAATATAAGATGGAATATATTCATGTAGCATATCTATTTAGGGCTATACACAACGCTTCAAGTTGTATGATAACCCTTGTTTGTTCTCTTTAAATAGAGACAATGTAGAATACATTAAAAAGGTAGTAGATATGCTTATGTTGGGAATATACCCATGTTATAGATGTGTACATACAGTAGCCATGTTTAAGTTGACAAATATACTACCAGTTTTGGCTATGATTATGACATTATTTATCACATGTTGTTAGTTATACTTATATTGCTAGCTATGACTCATTAACTAGCAATTCATATACTGCTAATCGTGCTTATGTAGATAGTTGTGCTTATCTTTTTAGTCCTACTTATGTAGATCTATCCAACCAGTTAGATATGCTAATGTTGATTAGCTATGCTTATGCTTCCAGACTTATTCATGATGATAGAGGTGCTATACTACTAGACTTTCTTATGATGCTAGTTATGTACATGGTACTAAATTGCTTATACTGTTATCAAGGTATAATATGATAGTCAAGCTAATAGTAATAATTTTTATCTACTCTTTTATGTATTTTTCAAATCATCACTGCTGCTTAACCTATCTGTTAACTTTGTTTACTCTACTTAAACTATTTAATTGCTTAACCTATTGTAATAAGTGATGTTGAGAGCTACATCTCTCACTGGGACATGGGTCTCACCCGTGGGTCACCACATCTTTTTAGGTGATCGATAACAGCAATAGAAAATCCTCGGAGGTGAGGAGAAGCTATGATGATGGAAAATATAAAAGTTTGTTTAGATGTTAGTGTGTCCCAGAGTCATCCCTATACTCTCAGGCATGGGTAGGAAATTTTATATACAATGTTTCAATCGAATCAGGCTTTTGTTAGCATGTAGATGCTTATTTATGTGGCATATATGGATAAGGTTCTCCTGTGTAAATTTGTTATGGCTAAGTCCATGGAACAAATTATATCAGATTCTTTGTATAGTATGAATACAAGAAAGGTATTGGTCTTCAAGGCAAATGTTTTTAAGTATGTGGTGATGTTGAAATCGATTTTAATTTAGCCTCTTTTTTGGGTATGTGATTAATCAGTGATCGATCGTGTTTTGTGTTTTGAGTAAACTCATTTAGTGTGATGGGTCCTTACAAGTTGGTATCAGAGATCTAGGTTCATGAGTCTACAGGGATGCTAGGATTTAGGACTAGGATGATGTCTAAGTTATGAACATGACATAAAAACATGGTGCATATTGCCTTATCTTCGCACTTGGATGCCCTAGCTAGGCAATCATGTATTTAAGAAAAGGTATGGAACTCTTAGATTGAGTTCTTTTTGATTACTTTGATCAAGTAGTCATTTTGAAACAATCGAAAGAGCATAACAAATCAAAAATCATGGTGCAAATATCTCAATCTTACCTTAAAGAGGATAAAAATTACATTGCAATCTATAAAAACTTGAATGATTGGTAGCTACAAGAGAAATATATGACACCATGAAATCTAAACCTTACTATAAGTCAACAAAAGAGGAGTTCTTGAAGATATAATTCAAGAAGATAATAAAGTAAAAGATGGATAAGTCTGTGCTAATGAAGTTAGACAAGGTATAAAATCCACATGACATCAAGACAACTCTTGAGATAAGTGTGATATGAGAAGATGAATAAGAATATTGACAGATGGATAAAATGAAACATGAGTTCAAATGAGACCAACGTATGTGTGTAAGAAAGTGTTAATGTAAAATATTCATAGCATGTAAAAGAAACTAAGGGAGATGATCCCTGTTTAATGAAGAAAATGTAAAATACGATTATCTACCTCTTGATAAATGGCTAAAAAATATGATTAAACAAGAGGACATATACTAGAATGACGGATAGTTAACAAGAAAAGAGTAATGAGATACATTAATTATGATGATTCCTAAGCTAAGGGCAAGGAAACCAAGATGAAAAATCTAAAATAATAATAAGTCGTAATATGTATAATAAAGACAACATCGGTAACCCCTTGCTAGTAACCCCTAGACAGTGCTATTGGGTTGTGGGAAGTGTGTTTTACTTTGTGTTCCTTCTTTTAGAGGCACAACTTTAAGTGGGTCTTATGCTACTTGGTATGTGTAGATTTGTTGTAATCCAAGAGGTAGATAGCTTGATATAATGCGTGGATGTTTTGGAAAATAATTCCAAAATCACGATGTCCAAGATGAGTATGCTTTTTGAACCTTCCAAGAGTTAGATAGACTCCTCACATACGATTTGAGTTAATTAAGATGGTGAAAAAATTAATGAGACAAGGATGTGAGTTCCTTATAGCACATGTAGTAGATACCAAGGTAACCATTCCTTATATCCAGGGTGCACCAGTGGTACCTGAGTTTGAAGGTGTGCATCCAATTTGCTTTATAGTGTTCCTCTCCCTTAGAAAGAGAGAGAGAGAGTTGATCTTGAGATCCTTCAAGTGTTTTTGGAAAGGATGAGAGTGATTGTTTCATGTTATATATGAGCTATTAATAGTTGGGAAAGACCACTGCCAAGGATAGATAGTTGATTGACCTGTCAACAAGTTCTACATTATTTCTTCATATAGGCTTGAGGATGGAATATTAGTGGATCAGACTTAGAGTGGATGACATAAGTTACATGGTCATGGTGAGTTTAGGGTAGTCCTTTAGACTAACCAATGAATCTACAATGTTTATGAACTTGAGGAACAGAGTGCTCAGGTTATCTCCTGATAATTTAGATGAAGTTTAGGTTAATAACATCTCAATGTAGTTCAAAGATGTTTAGTATCTTTAGTAAAACCATAGAATTGTTAAAATAGCAATGAGTGTGTATCAAGTTCAACAAGGATGAATTTGAGGTTGGCTAAGAGTGTCTTCTTGAGATTTAGTAATGTCTGTTGAAGTATGTTGTGTAAATCCTAATAAGGTGAAGCCAATGTTGTTGTTTCACCCCTGACAAGGTTGACTAGGAATGATGTTTCTCCTTGTATGGAACGACAGGTTCCAGCATCAACATTTTCTTTAGATGTTGAAGAAGAAATTGACAAGAGTTCTAGTGTTAGTGTATCTAGAACAAAGGCATGGGTGCATCACCTTTTGTATTGCTTCAAGGAATGGTAAGGGACACATATTATGATTGGTAAAAAGCTAGTAAGTATAACTTTTCGGTGATTCGTTAATACAACATATAGAACCGTTAGGGGTGACAGCTAGAATTTTCAGTTAAAAATTACTAATAGAGTGGTACAGGTGCCACAACAAGTTTCTATGTTTCATATTGAGGATGTTTTCTTATGTGAGGGCTTCTATGCTAACCCAAGATGAGACATGCATGAATTAAGAGAGAAGAACATGGCATCTATGAGACTGATGTGACATCACCTTGAGAAGTAAGTAACCAAGTGGAGGTTATAGGATGAGGTGTCTGAGAAGTACTCATCTTTGATTGCCTTGGATTTTAGGGGCAAAATCCCCATTGGGGGTTTATGGTTGTGAGACCCTAACCTTACTTAAATTGTTGAACATGATTAATTATCATAATTGAGTGATCTAATCCTTAATTAAACCTTTTTAATCATATTGGTATCATGTGACAAGCTTAAGTTTTATGTTTGGCCCAATTTATACATTGTTTGAGCAAGTTATGCAATTTTGTACACATTTTGGAATTAGTCTGCAATTTTCCTATATGATAGGTTTTACTTGCATTTTGTAACATGAATTATTATCCTTATATTGTTTCTTATCTTTTTTTGTCTTTTTTATCCATGGGGTGCCTTGTTGCACCTTGCTTTAGTGTGAATACCTTTCTAGTGGTGCATAAGGGTTTACCCCTTCATGGATGAGCTACCTTTAGGAGCTATCAACCGATGGTCCCCCTATTTGGTTGATATCCTATGGTCACCAACAAATGGTGAAAACCGATGGTCATCCTAGATGGACTTAGGTCAATGGTTTTCTAATTTTCGTTCACTTGGACCCATGTTGCACTTAAAAAGGATGATCAAACGATGGTCCATCACCTAGTAACCTAGGGTTTCAAGAACCAATGGTTATCTTATGGTGGAAACTGATGGCCACCCTGAGAGGTCACCAAATGATGGTACATCACCTAGTAAGATAGAGTTTCAAGAACTGATGGTTATCTTATGTTGGGAACAGATGGCCACCCTGGGAGGTCATCATCTGTTGGTCTAGAAGACTCCCACAATTGATGGAGCTATTCTTTTCTTGGCCATTGACACATGGCAAAGATACTAGGACACCTCAAGCTTCTTTATTTCCCTATCCATAATATTTATATACCTATCCCTTAGCACCCAAACGAAACCTTTAGACCCTTATCTCTTCCCTGCCATCTAGAGCTTCGTCTTCCCCTACTTGGTATGTATAAGGTTCCCAAGGTAGAAGAAGGTTGATGATCTCCTTGTGCAAGTGGCTAGATCTTGGATCTACCCATATGTTTTGGGTTTGTTGAGTATCTTTGCTTGTTTTGACCTAAACTAGTAAGTTTCTCTTTCTGTCTTTCATTTATTTTGTTGTTCTTCTTCCTATTAGATTCTTCCTGGATGAAACCATGGTTTTCCATGGTAAAGCTTTCTCTAAAGCTCAAAGAACCAACCTTTCCTTCTTTTTATACCTAGGGTTTGCTTTTTTTATGGATAAAGGTGCTAGTTGTCCGAGTTGAGAGCTTATGATTGGGATTTCTACCCTCCTTGCTTGAGTTTCCTGTTGTTTGGGATATGATCTTCTTCCTAGAGGCAAGTTTAAAACCCTATTCACATTTATTTCTCACTAATATCTTTCTTACTCAAGTTCTTGCTCCAATAATAATCATCTAAGCTTAGAGAAGCTATGTTGGCCTAGGGTTTCGATTTTAATGTTGTTTCTTGCTTAGTTTTGAGATCTAGATGACCCTAAAACTAGGTGTACGATCTTCCTAAGGTAGGGTAAGTGTCACATCCCAATTTTCATAGACAATTAAAAAAAAATTAGAATGGAGTTTTCCTAAATAATAATAGTTGAGGGATTTATATGCAAAATACCAATAATGGGTGTCCTTATATGAAAATGGGATGAGCAAACTTGAAATAAGACTCCAATTCATATTTCATTTTCAATAATGCTTTATGTGTATCAATTAACCTATATTAGACCTCCTTTCTTTTCTCTCTCCACTAAATTGGCCATAAATCCTAGTAAAGAACTAAAGAGGTGACCATGTGGTTATTGAATGAGTAAAACTCGCAATTGTGACTCTAGAATTCAATATTTGGAGTCTTTTCAAATTATATTACCCTTAATGAATTAATATTAAGGTTAATAGATAATATAGAAATTATGGTCCTAAATTTTTATAAAGTGAGATCTAATGGCATAGGAATATTCTAGACCTTCAATCTACCTATGGTTCAAATTTGAACTCCTTTGACCCACGTTTGACCTTTCAAATTGAAAATGGAAGAGTTACATATAGTTTTCTATACCATTTAGTCAAAATTATCATTAATACGCAGTAACACTATGGTTCTGCTCATTTATTTTGTGTGAAGTGCTACTTATTGCTACGCATGTCAGCAACCATTGGATTAGGATCCAACGGCATCTGTGTCGTCATCAACCTCTACCTCGTCACAGATAGAAGACCGTTCACAGTGTCTTCAATGCTCACTCTCGATCTCCCTCCCCTCTCAACTATTTTGATATTTTTCTTCACCCCCAAATTTGTTTCATTGACCTGAATCCAAAGAGCCCCCACTTGCCCTCTCTCTATCATTATAGAAGAAACACCCAACCTTGGGCATCATCCTCTCTCCTCCATTGATGTGCAGCTGCCACCACAGTGCATCCACCATCCGCCTAAACCCCCCTATAGCACCTCTAGCCTCCGTTGTTTACTCCACCATCAATTGAACCCGTTGTTACCCTGAAAGCCCCAACCTACTCGGCCTCCTTCTCCGGCAATCCAAGCTTAGCCCAGAATCCCTCCACCACCTCTTGTCAATTAGAACATAGGTGAGCATCTAGAGATCCCCTCACTTCTGTTTCCATCACCCTTTATCACGAGGTTTGTCCCAACCTCTAGGTCCTATAGGTCGGATCTCACTTCTGCTGGTGTTCAACACCAGGAAGCTTTAGTGTCCCTCCGACCAAGGAGATGGTACCCTCGCCTTCAGTTTACCTCGGGGAATGTGCTAAGATCATTCGTTGGTCAAGCACCGGCTTTCCTCCAAAATTTTCAAACCTTCGACCATCTCCTCTATTTTCCATGATCCAATGACTTGTTCTAGAAGCGTGCTGGTCCCTCCACCACTGATACTATTTCCTTCGATCCGATGACTTCTCATGAGGTTTCCAACACATTTTTACCGCCCCTTATACTGGTTTTGTCACTTTGAGCCTCCCAGTTGTTGTAGGTCGTGGTGGCAGAAATGGATCTGAAACTCCAGTGCTTTCAGACTAGTGGGATGACCCATTGGTCTCGCCCTGCTCGCGCAAAGGCCACGAGACACTAGCCGAGCTCTGAAGAACCGAAGGGCTCCTTGGTGATGGAGGTCAGGGAGCTCCAAACAGGTGCTCAACCATGGTCCCTGCTATGGCTCGCAATAGAAGAAGCCATGTCATAAAATGACCTTGGCAACCCTATGATTTTAATTGCAGTATCAATGTCACATGGGCAATGTCGGGAATAGACCACATTGTTTTATTTATCCACTGATCCACTAGGGAGAGTCCATTTGCTAGCTGGTGGGTGTCAATTGGCCCAAGTCATAGCAAATCCGAGTCTAGTCATCGCTGACTTGGATAAGTTTGCCCACGTGGCTTTTCTTCAAATTTTCATTGATCTGTTCTTTGTAAATTCATAGTAATTCAACAGGATGCTCAGAAAAATACGAGTAAATAGTCCTTAGAAAGGGTTTTTTGAGAGGAATTCAATTTTATTGTTTTCAAGTCCTGATTTTTATTTCCATTTTGATGTTTTATTGAAAACCCTATCTTGGCCCATGAAACCCTAATTATGTATCGATGTGATTCATGCGACCTTAGTCAACCAAGTTTTGTATTTTTGTGATGAAGACCAGTAAGCCTAAACCTAATTCACCCAAATCCTCATTCCCTAAATCAACTTAACATCAATACAATGTATTGATTAATGATGATTATGAACAGGTACTTAGAGTCTAATCAAGATAAGAGGGAGTTTGACCTATACTTGACTCAAAGGATCATATTTGCGCCAAGGTAAATTGGCCATGCTATTGAGCACCAATATTTATGGTTTCTTGCTTGTTAAGTATAATTAGACATTATGATTTCATTTTTAAATGTTTAAGCCATGATCACTATATCAAATTGCTTGATGATTGTCATATGTTATGTCCTATGATTTAAAATGTTCATTGTGATTAAGGTTATGAATAATGACTCATGAAACTCATGTTAATGATCAAGAGAGAGAAATCCCATTATGTTAAGACATCATGTTAAGTTCAAGAATCATGATTATTTTAATGTTAATGTCATGTTAATGATTATGTTAAATGGAATTGAATTAGATTTTATATGCTCCTAAATCATGGACCTCAAGGGGTCATTAAGAGATTTCCTAGAAATCAAGGGCTTTCCTAGAAATCATGTGCTCCTAATGGGGTGTTATAGAGGGATGCATACAATTACTATTTAATTCTTCATGTTAGTAATGATTCAAGAATATTATTCAAGAAATGCTTATAATCAATTCATGTCACCTTTTTCTTACATGTCAAATATACTTTATTTTTCTTATGTTATAATGTGTCAGTACCATCTACTAATATGATTGTTTTCCCCATTCGCATGGTTGGGGACTCAATGCCCCCAAGAATTGGAGCAATTAAGGACTCAAGAAAAGCAAGACAGGATTAGAAGACCTTCAAGAGCTATCTTGTGGGGTGCCATCCATACTAGGTGATCCGATTATGTTTATCTTTATGCATAGTTTCCATGTGTAGAATTATTTAGACATGTTATAACACTCAATTGTAATTTTCTATATAACGAACATTATATGAATCTCTTGGTGAATTATGTGTTTATTTTCTATGATTCCTTAAATGTGGCATCCCTCTTCAAAGTGAAAGCTTCCACTGAGTCATGTTAAATATCATGAGGAGGGGTGTTACAGTAAGACTTAGATCAAGTTATGCGGCAAGCCGATGGTTCTTAGAACCTAGCAACTAATGGCTTATACTTAGATTATAAGTTGTTTTCAACTCTATACATGAATCAATGGATGATCTTACACTATAACTGATGGAGTTGTCTTCTTGACAACAAATGGTGATGATCAATGGTGAAAAATGGATTTGATCAAAACTCTATATAATCATCTAAAACTGAGGAAAATTATATATGAGAAAATTTAGGAGGTATATGAGAGATTTGAGTGCAACACTAGGACAAAAATGGAAACTAAAACTAAGATTAATATTCATTAATCATACATCAACTCCCTACCATAGTAGGGACGTATCCAGTCAAGAAGTAGCCTATAAGCATCACACCAAAATGGGGGTTCAAAATACATAAAGAAGCTCAAAAAGAGCATGGGAGCTTCATACACACATGGATATCATATGTGGTTGCCAACATTTTACAATCCTGAATAAATATGGATGTGTCATGTGTGTGTCGACTAAAATGACCTTAATAAGCCTATCCCAAAATATGACTTCCATTATCAAACATGGATATCCTTTTCAACAATACACTAAGACATGAACCTCTCAAATTCCTAGATGGATTCTAAAAAAATAATCAAATTGATATAGCATCATCAGACATGGAGAAAACCACATTCACATTAGAGCAAGAATTGTTTTCTACAAAGTTACATTTTTTGAACTCATAAGCACGGTGTAATGTATCAATGAGCCATGGTGTCTATTTTTCATGACCTAATAAATAACAAAATTGAAGTCTATGTGGACTATATGATTGACAAGTCAAAGCAAGCAAAAGAACATGTGTCCGATTTGGAAAAGTTGTTCTAAAAACTATAAGATTTCCTCCTCTAAGTAAATCCAGTAATGTGTACCTTCAACATCACATATGGAAACTTATTGGACTATATAATTACCTAACAAGGTATATAGGTTGGTCTAGGGAAAGCTTGAGAGGTCATAGACTAACCTACTCTTGTATGGAGAACAATGAGAGGCCTGCTTGGAACACTCCAAATATTAATTGAGTTATCACAAAGCTGACGCCAACTATAAAATAAATCTTCAAGATGATATGTCAGAATTCCAATGATGGTCAAAGTGTTCATTCTCAATAAACACTTGACAAGTTAAAGAACTAGTTATCCAACTTACCTATTTTGAAACCACTTGTGCAAGGTCATCTGCTAATACTGAGGTTATCTATCATTAAAGAATCAATTGCAGGACTGCTAACAAAAACAATCAAAATAGACAAATACACAATATAATATGTGTACACAAGAAGTTCATAGAAAATAAATGAACATACATCCTGGCCAAGAAATAGTGCCTCATATTAGTTCATGCTACCAATACATTATGACATTATGTATTTTATTTACCGGTTCTCTAAATAGAATGACATGATCTATTGTGCCACCTATGCAACCATACAACCGTAATCTAATGGTGTGCCTTATAACATGTTATTCTCTCTAAGTTTGACATTATCTATATCCCCATGAAGGTGTCCAAATCCCATGTCTATAAGATAAATTGGTAGAAAATTCCACATCTCATCAAACAAATGGGAATTTTTGTTTCCTTGATGGCAAATATTAACATGATCAACACCATGATATATGCTACATCCTGTCTTGACAACACATAAAACATGTTCTTTACTGGTGCCTCAAACTAGCATGGACATTGTAAGGCCCCTGACCTATATTAAATGCTAATTTGTGCTTACCTTGCTTAATAAGATGCTTAGAACTTTAATCTAATTTTTTGAGGTGTTTTTTTATCATATGGTATGTTTATGTTTCAAGTTTGGTCCTGTCTAAATGACAATTGAGATATATTTACTTGTTTGGGACCAAAAATGCAATTTACCCAAGATGAGGGGTTTTCCTACAATTTTAATAGGGTTGAGAATGTTTCTTATGTTTAACATCATCAGAGAGAAGATGATGCAATGGGGCACATTGTTTGTATCATGATTGGTAATGTGAAATCTCATGGTGACTCTAGGGTTTCTAGGGTTTGCTTAATTGATATAATGACTATGCTAGGGTTTGATGCGGTAAAAACGACACCACCTTTTGGTGAGGGTCGTGATTGAGACACATGCTTGAGATGCATAGTTGTGATAGAGACAACTTTGTGAAGGTGGGCGAGACACCTTGTCTTCTAGTGTCTCGACCTATGCACATATGAAACCTAGGGTTTCAACCCTGAAGTGTCTCAACTCAGAAAAATATGAATGAATTGTCTTGACCGTGACAAGGGGGACACCTGAACCTAGAGGTCATGACACTTTTCTAGATGAACAAGAACATTTCATATTTTGCGTGCAAGTGGAAATAATGTTATTTCTTTAAAGGGCATGTGTCCCTTGGTAATCTACAGTGTTGACACCTCAAAAACTCTTACTTCCCTCATCTTTTGAGTATATAGACTCTTCTCTTCACACATGAGAAACCTTTTCGGCCATATACTCCTTATCTTTCCATTAGATCATCCTTGGGACTTTGGGATCAAGGAGGATCACTTTGAAGCTTGGGTGGCTGATTCACCATGCATGTTGAAGATCTAGTGCTTGATCAACTCTTTGATGGTGTTTCTTGGTGATTCTTCTATTAGTAAGTATTTCTAACATCTTGATCATGTTTTCCCCATGAAACCTAGTGCCTCTGAACAAGAGGTGCACACACTAGACAATTGGGTTTGATTTGATGTGCCCCATGGAACTCAAACACACTTGAGATCTTTTGAAATTTATAAAACCCTAACAAGACTCAATCACAACACTAAATAGGTCACCTACAAGCGCACGGGGTATTATTGTAGTATAGGCGATAGGCAAGAGTAGCGGTCAATCCTCAGGGAAATTGGGGTTACTAGAGTTAAGTTAGCATTGGTTACGTTCCTAGAGCAGAGACTACAGTTTTAGGGTTGATTGGTTGTTTGGATTGTTAAGCTAAGTGAATGGGCAAGTAAAGGCAATATGAAATCTAAGTTATCGCAAACCCTAAATTATCCTAAGAAAGCAAGTCCAAGGAACTAGATTAAGTAATTAGATAAATAGGAGAAAATGTTAACTACACTGCACTAGTAGAGTAATTAGCCACTAAGAGCTAAATTAACCACTATAGAGAGCAAGAACCTAAGTTAACCCTAAAGGACAAGACTATGCAATTAATTAGATTGAGAAAAAGCAACAAAACTAGATTATCATGAACAAGCTAAGAAGGCAAGATGGGTTTCAAGCAATGAGATTAGTAAAGGTGAGATGTTTGGGAATGTAACATTGATATTAGTTGGGGGAGGTTATTAAACAAGCATGGTTCTCATCATCCATCTAGATTGCCAAACCAAACAATAAGAAAATTGCGACTAAAATTACCCTATATTACTAGTCGAAGACTAGGGTTAAGTGTAATTCTAGTAGGATTTTCCAAATGTAGGTTTTTAGGGTAAGTGGTATTGGGAAATTAAGGGCCAAGGGTAGAAATGGGAGTGGAGATGAGGATATTTGACCTCATGCCACTAGCCATCTAGCCTTTAGTAAAACCTAGGAAATCACACCAATCCCACTTACACTAGCTTCTTAGATCTCTGACCAAGTAGTAGGAGAAGGGATATGTATGTGGAAACAAAGGAGATTATCTAGGGATCCACTATTTGGACCTAGGATTCATGCCTAAGATTGCCACATACACTCCAATTCACCTAGAAACAAGGCGTCATCAAGCACAATAAAAAAAGGAATCAATGAATTAAAGAATAAATCATAATCAAGATACTGGGATATGAGATAAAAACATGGAGCAATCATCATCAATGAAAATGAGTTCATTACAAGTTAATTTACCCCAACATGGTAACAAAGTCACATTTTAACCCCAAACAACCCATCACAAGGGGCTTAACTAAACATGATCATACAAAAGAGAAAGCAAAATAGAAAAAAGGAGGTAGGATCCATGGATCTTGGGGTAGATTCTCTTCCATCACCTCCTAGAAGCTTGGGGACGACCTCCCTCCTCCAATGGTGAAGATGGGCATGAGAATGGAGGGGATTATGGAGGAAAACCTAGAAATCTAGGTTTCCAAGGTAGAAGTGAGGTGGAAATGGTGGGTGGGGAGCATAAATGCAAGCATCATGCAATTAATGCTCTAGATTGGGTGGAGAGGAGTAATGGCATCTTACCTAGTGTTGTGGCCGCCACCCATGTATATATAGGTGGTGGTGGAAGCACTAGGGTAATTAGTGGCATTGTTAGAAAAATAGTGCAGAAAGTGGTAGTGTTTAGGTGGCAGCACAACCATGTTGGGTAGCATGGTTGCAGGTAGAGGTGGGAATGGCTATGGTGGTGGGGAATGGTCGTTCCAAGAAAGTAGAAAAATCACGGGTTGAAGTGGTGAAATGGAGGCTGGTAGCATGACCATGATGGGCAGCACGACCATGGTGAGGACTAGATAGAACAGTCATGCTGGGTAGCACGACCATGGTGGGTGAGGTAGATGGAGGTTGTTCCTGGTAGCACACTCGTTCGGGTTTCTGCCAGCACGACCGTTTTGGGGGCTTCAAAGCATAGTTGTGTTGGGTAGCATGACCGTAGTTGCGATGTTGCTGAAGCTTTGGAATTTTGGGATTTTTTATGTAACTTTGGCATTGACCAACACGACCGTTCCTTGGCACCACGTCCATGTTGGGGTCTTGATCAACTTTTTCAATTCAAATCTTCATGATCAATGGACTTCTTTTCTTGATGCCGATCCTTGGCCATTAGGGGTAGATTGAGGGAGCTTTGGGGGCGTCTTTGGACCCCTCCATGAGTGGAGGAATCCTAGAACTCCTTCCTTCTTTCTCATTCATCCAAACCATGGTCCAAGTACCTAAAAAGTGTGTCAAGAATGTCCATAAGTGCATTTGACAATAATAAGCATATTAGGGGAATTAACTTGCATTCTACTATGTTGATATGTGATTATAATGCAAAAAGACACAAGATGAAGTCCTAAAATAGGGTTGAATCTCCACCTCAAACTTAAAACATACTTGTCCTCAAGTATTCTCCAACTTAATCTATCTCTCTCTCTTCAATTTCTTTGAATTAACAAGAATGACAAAATGCATTGCAAAAGATGATTATTAACTAAATGGTCTTGAAAGTGACTAAGTGCATGTGTGCCACCTCTCTCCTCTCCTTCTTTTATAGACCAATCATGAAATGAGCATTGAGCATACACACTTCAAATATAAAGAATAGAATACACACACTTTCAATATGTCTTGCATGCAATTATGGGTAAACTATTTCATGTTGACGTTAATCAAAGATGACTAGGAGTATTGTTTCACTTTCATGAATTCAATCTTATGCCTCAAACCATACCATATGACCCACATGGCTGTAGAAAGGGTGAAGTGAGCTAGATTTGATGTTTTCTAGATCAATAGGTATGAAAATGGAAGAAAGGGTTGTGGAAATTTTTTTGGAGTGTTATTACATAGAGAACTCATATTTTCTTTATTTGAATGCTCTTAAATAGGGGCATTCTTTTATTTTATTTTTGCTTTCTTTTCCTTTTGCTTTCTTTTCTTTGCCCTTGGTGTAGATAGGGCATATGGTGGATAGAGTGAAGCGGGGAGATGTAGGTATGGCCACCCCAAACTTTTGGAGGTGTCCAAGGATGATTATGTGCACTAGGGTATCTTTTCATGAGGCAGAGAGGTATGAAGATGGTGAAAGAAGATTCAGGTCAAAGATGGGTCATTAGTGTAGTCTTCAACATAAGATTTCCAGCATGAAAACTAATCCAACACTTCATCAAATAATATCACACCACATGATTGAACAACATGAGATTCACATTTATATCAAGTGATTCCATAAGCTCTATGCATTTGTAGCTTGCTCAATTCACAATTCAACTGAAACATTCACAAACTTGAGAGAAGTGGTGCACATGTAAAAAGTCAACAATCATGACCACATAGCAATACACTCTAAGAAATGACATGCATTTGTCAAAAGACTAAAACTTTCATTTCAAACAGTGGAGATTAAGTCAAAACATGCTTTTAGGCAAGAACATTCAAATTTGGACAAAATTGGCCAAAACGGTGCCAATTTGAATTCAACCACTTCTAAACCTACTTTAGGGAAATTAAAAACATTAAGCAGTAAAATCTAGCTACAAGTTAGCAAAAACTACATGAAAGTGAAATGCATGTTATGGAGTGAAAAAAGGAGTAATTTTTTTGAAAAATTACGTAAAAAAATGCATGAAAATAAACTACATGTATGCATGAATGCAAGAAAAAGAATATCTACACTAGATAGATTAAGATTAAACAAACAATGATCAGGTGGAACTAGAAATCAACAAAATAAGCAAAGAATTGAGCGCTTACCACCCTACCACCCCAAACTTTTGAATCATGATGTCCTCAGCATGAAACTAAAGCTTAGGAATGTTAGTGTAGAAGTCATGGCTGTGGTGGTGTGGGATCATGTGGTGGGCCAGCCTATGGAGGTGGTTGCTGGTAGTAGTGGCCCTAGTAGCCTTCCTATGGAGCTGGGTATGTCTCTTGATAACCAAAATGGGATCTCAAGAATTCCTCCCCCCATTGGGGTTTCTCTGCACATATGCATGCTGGAACTAGTACATGTGGTTGATCTGGTGATGCATCTGCTACTGATCAAACCACATATCATGTTGCATCTTTTGAATCACCTCTAATTGTGCATGGATGGATGACATATCATATGCATTTGTTGGAGGTGGTTGTGCGTCAAATTCCTCCTCTCTTGGTTGTGTGCGACATGTCTACTCTAGTATACACTGCTTCTCTGGCACATTTATTTCACCTCCACCCTATGGTAAGTCCACTATCATGTCTCTATAGTCCTCTCTAGGGAATGCACGTTCAAATCCAGAAATTCTTGCTGACAAATTTTCTAATGGCTGGATACCATCAAGAAGGGTAGAAGAATGATAAGGAAGCTCTAGAGTGAGGCTTGGGTATCTAGGGTTCATGCTGTAGATGATCTTCTTGTCTCTTATGGAAATTATCTGAGACCTCGAAAGATAGTTCAAATAAAACCATCTTGGCCCCTTTTGCCTTTGTGAAGTTTTGGAGATCATAATCAAGTGCCTTTTCTATGGTGATCACAATCCCTCCCATGATAAAGGGAATCTTAGTCTTGGAAGGAATTGTTTTTAAGTGATCAATCATCATCATTCCCATACTCACATAACCACGACTCACCATTAATGACATCACAAACAAGTCTTTTTTAGAACAACAAACTTAGTTGTTGTATCACCCAAAGATAGAATTGGTGAGGACTTTCTGAATATATCTCAAAGAGGTATTGAAAAACTTGCTTATCTTTGACTTTCCCGCTGCAAAGGATTTTTCACTAGTGAATGTTTCCCACATCTTGGCATAGTTGCATTTCCCCTTTTTCATACCTACCCCCATCAAAAATTTGAGCAATCTCTACTACTGGTGTAGAAATCTTGTTGAGGTTGAATGTCGTTAGCACATGAGTGTAGTTATTGAGACTAAACCTAATTGCATCCTCCCCATGATACTGCACTTTCTCTAGAGACCCAAAAAACTCATTAGTTGTCTCTAAGTATGTTTCTTCAACAATAGTCAACAATTTATACAATCCACATGACTCTAAGAAATCTTTGGAAATAACAAGCATTCCTAGGGCTTGCATGGTGTTGTGGTAGGTGTATCTTGTGGGAATCACCAAACTAGTGGTCCACTCGGGTGAAGTGGCATTCTGATCACTCAGCTTGTTGTGCCTCTCCCATATGCAACTTCCTCAGGCTGCTTTCCAACCCACTTTATCCTATCCTCCTCCAATTTGGACAAAAAGTCCACCGCCTCATCTTCCATTTCCTCGCTTTTAGTGTCATCTATCTCTTCCTCCTCATATGTATGTGACATCAAACTTGTATCCATGTTCAAGGGCACCATCTGGATGGGTGTACCTATAGCCTCTTCCTCAATCACCAACTGACACCCAATGGGCTATTGTACGCTGCGTGGTTGTGCTGAGGAGGTGGAGTGTCTTGCCGGAGTCGACCGTGTCGGTAGGCATGAGGAGGATGCCTCAACTGTCTTCTTAGCCCTTCTTTTGTGAGCAGGCACATCAACTTCCATCGATTCCACTATGTTCTCTAGTTCTTCTTCTTCTTCCTCCTACTCCTCCTCCTCTTTAGGGGTGTTGTAGCTTGGATCAGTAGCATAGCGGCTGGAGGAGGATTGATGTCGGGAGCCGCTCATCGATACCTAATGTCGGAGGGATTGCAAAATCGAATTTGACTATGACGACACACTATTAGATTGTCGGGACAAGTTGGAGTCCCGTTTGCTACAACTTTTGCCTCCGGTAAGGATGTTCGTTGTCTTCTCCACTCCTTTCTTGATTGCCTTACCCATGCTCTTCATCTTTGTAAATATTTTTGGTGAAAATCAAGAAAGAATAGTAAAAACCAAACACTCTAGCTATAGCGGCATAATTTCCTTGGAAGTGGAGAAAATGGTGGCAATGGAGGGGAAAAAATGGAGCTAGAGGTATGGTAAAGTGATTGGGGGCCAAAGGAACTCAAATCTGGAGTTTGGGAATAAGAGGAGTTGATTTGGAGGTGAATGGAGCTCACCCTAATCACCACTTTATGCGGAATGAGCGTTCTGGCTCACAGAAATGATTTTCGGTCATGCTAGCTCAGGAAAACTCAAGCAACTTAAGTGTTGGGCCCAGGCTAGCACAACCGTTCTAGCCAACACTGTCATTTTGCCCCTGCCCAAAACTTGAGTTTTCTCTATTGAATGCAACTTGGCCATCATGGCCGTTCCATTCCAGCATGGTTGTTCTTGCTGGATGTTGGCATGGCCATTCTGGCCAGTACATTCATGCTATTCATGGACAAATTTGCATTTCCCCTATTCCAATCCACTCAACCAGCACGTCCGTGCTGGTTCTTGTCAGTTAAAAATTCTTTAGATTTCATCAAATCATTCCAATACTCATAATCCAATCATCTTGAATGATCTCCTTTGATGTTGTATCAATCATTTTCACTAAATGTTCCTCATTTCTCAACTTCGCCTTTTTCACCTATCATTTCATCAAAACTAAAACAAAAATTATCAAGCACAAGTGTGTGTGTGTGTATTTTACGGAAAAGAAAGCAAAAGTACTAAAAAGAGAAGGTTGGGTGAAAAAGCTCCAAAACCTTGGTGGGTTGCCTCCCACTGGCGCTAAATTTTACACCTTCAGTCAGGCTTATTGATTCTTGACTTCATTCATTTCCATGGGATTCCCAAAGCATCTTTGAAGTAAATGTCTCTTTCATGTGCATTCAAGCACATCTCCCTATCAACATGATGTTCTTCCACTAGAATCACTATATCAAAACTTTGATTTGTTTTTGTTTGGATCTACTTCCACAACTGATTTTAATCTTTGACCATTCACGATGAATTCTTTAGCTCCTTCTTTCTCACAAATCAACATAGCTCCGGATGGATACACCTTTTTGATGAGATAAGGCCCTTCCCATCTAGATTGGAGTTTTTTGGGAAAGAACTTCATCCTCGAGTTATACAGCCACACCCACTTTCTGGGATCAAACCCTTTCTTCTTGATCATCTTGTCATGTAGAAACTACGTTCTCTCTTTGTAGCACTTGGACATTTCCTAAGATTCATGGCACATCTCCTCTAATTCATTCAGCTTAAACTTTTTCTTCATTCTGACATTCTCTATATCAAAGTCCATGCCCATCAAAGTCCATAATGTTTTGTATTTCATCTCAACTGGCAAATGGCAGCTTTTGCCATACACAAGCTTGAACGATGTGGTACCAGTCGAGGCTTTGTATGCATTCCTATATTCCCATAAAGATTCATTGAGACGTAGTGACCAATCCTTGCAATCTGGTATCACCGCCTTTTCTAGAATGAGCTTTATCTCCCGATTGGCCAACTCAACTTGACCACATGTTTGGGGCTGGTAAGGAGTAGCCACATGATGGCTCACTCCGTGATTCTTAAGAAAGCCTCTGAAGGTGCGATGGATGAAGTGACTTCCCCCATCACTAATCAAAACTCTTAGAATACCAAACCAGCTAAAGATATTGGATTTCACAAAGTCACACACCACTTTGTGATCATTTGTACTTGTTGCAACAACATCGATCCACTTTGACACATAATCAATCGAAACCAAAATGTAGACATATCCAAAAGAGGGGGAAAGGACCCATAAAGTCAATACCCCAAATATCAAACACGTTTACCACAAGAATGGGTGACAGAGGCATCATGTCTCTCTTAGAGATAGTGCCCACCTTTTGGCACTTCAAACAACACTTGTAAAATTCATGAGATTCTTTGAACAAGGAGGGCCAACAAAATCTACTTTGGAGAATCTTGGCTGCATTACGTTTTCCACCAAAATGACCCCAACAAACTCTAGAATGGTACATAGATAGAATTTCCTGTTGCTCCATCTCCGGAACACATCTCTGAATAAGTTGGTCGGGGCAATACTTGAATAGGTGAGGATCATCCCAAACAACCTTTTTCTTTCCTTTCTCATCTAAGTGCTTGGTATTCTTCCACTAGCTAAGAAGTTAGCTATGTGTTTATACCACGTCCTTTGAGTGGATGAGAGTAGGAAAATTTTCTCATGTGACATTGTCTCTTTGACTCTACTTGTGTCATCAAAAGGTGCTTCATTTTAGGAGACATGGTTGACGGATGAATTTTCTACTCCATTCTTGTCTACAATCTCAATATCGAACTCTAGAAGCAACAATATCCAACAGATAAACCTTGGCTTAGAGTCTTTCTTGCCCATTAGATATTTCAAATTTGCATGGTCCATGTATATAATCACCTTGTTTTGTAGAAGATATGATCTAAACTTGTCATGAGAAAAGATAAATGCAAGAAACTCTTTCTCGGTAGTTAGGTAGTTTCTTTGGGCTTCAACTAGAGTCTTGCTAGCATAGTAGATAGCATGTGGAATCCGGCTAACTCTTTGGCCCAGCACAACCCCACTTCCATGCCAGATGCATTAGTCATGGTCTCAAATGGCAAAGAGAAATCTGGTGGATGCATTATAGGAGCAGAAACTAGCTTTTCGTTCAAGTGATTGAAGGCTTCAACACACTTGTCATGAAAATGAAACTCAACATCTTTCTCTAGCAAGTGACATAGAGGTCTTGATGAAGCGATTGTAGAACCATGCATGTCCCAAGAAAGACCAGACATGTCTTATGGTGGAAGGAATGGTAAGTGTAGAAATGAGGCCCACCTTGTCCCTATCAACTTCAATCCTGTCCTTTAAAACCCGGTGGCCTAGAACAATGCCTTTGGGTACCATGAAATGGCTCTTCTCACAAGATAGCACTAGGAGAACCTTGACACATCTCTCAAGAATAGTAGGCAAATGGAGCAAGCAATCATAAAAGGTTTTACCAAAAATTGAGAAATCATCCATGAACACTTCAAGCAATGAATCAAGCATATCAACAAAGATTGAGGTCACGCATCTCTGAAAAGTAGAAGGGGCATTACACAGCCCAAATGGCATTCTCCGGTAAGCAAATGTACCATTTGGGCAAGTGAATGTCATTTTTTCTTAGTTTTTAGGATGCATAGCAATTTGGAAGTACCTAGAGTATCCATCAAGAAAACAATAGAAGCTTTTCCCCGCTAGCCTCTCTAGAATCTGGTCAAGAAATGGGAGAGGATAGTGGTCCTTCATGGTCTTCTCAATTAGCTTCCTATAGTCAACACACATTCTCCACTTTGATTGTTCTCTAACCAACATAAGCTCACCATCTGCATTCTCTGTCACTGAGATCCCACCCTTTTTAGGTACAACCTGGATGGGACTCACCCATGTGCTATCAGAAATTGGATAAATAATCCCAGATCTAACAACTTCACAACCTCTTGAGTCACAACTTCCTTTAGTTTTAGATTCAACTGCCTTTGCATTTGGTGAGTAGTCCTTGCATCATCCTCCAAATAGATCTTGTGCACACAAATGGAGGGATTAATACCACTCAAATCAGCAATAGACCATCTAATTGCCTGAATATTCTTCTTTAAGACTTTCATCAATACATCTTCTTGTTCCGGAGAGAGAATGGAAGAAATGATCACCAGGAGGGTGTCATTGGAGCCTAGAAAAGCATACTTCAATCCTTCTGGGAGTGACTTTAGCTCAAGAGTTGGAGGTTCTCCAAGAGAGTTCTTTAATGGGTCAGAAATTGAGGGGAGGGGTCTTCACTTGCAGTCACCAAGGCTAGCTCATTCACTTCATCCTCTTCATCATCATCATCATGGAACTCAACTATTGGCTCTAAAGCTCTACCTTGAGTGGTAGTCTGAATCCACGTAGGTAGGCACTCCTCCACAATCTCATAAAGGCATTTAACAAGATAGATATCTTCTTGATTAGCTCCTATCACCTCAGTTGTGGTTGAAGATTTAATGATGTTCAACTGGATGTTCATGTGCATGAATGTCACATACATAGTCCCAATAAACACATGAATCACTACATCAATTTATAGCTAGGAAAGGCCTTCCCAAGATGATATGTACTCTTCTTGTATCTTTTTCCATGTTTAAAATAATAAAGTTAGTAGGGAAGAAAGCAGAAGTCTCATCATCAAGTCTAACAAGCACACCATCAACAAACCCTCTAGGCGTCTTCACTGATTGGTCGGCCAACTACAAAGTACAATGAGTCAGACTTTATTGTCCCATTTTGAGCTCGACAAACAAATCATACATCATCAAGTTAATGCTAGAACCCAAATCTAGAAGGGCTTGGTCTATGCGATGTGCCCCAATGTAGCATGAAATGATGGGATTACCAAGGTCTTACCTCTTCCTTGGCATGGTGTGCTATATAATTGAGATCACTTTCTCAGTGAGCTTGACTTTCTTGAGTGTTCTCTCCCTTGTCTTTCTTTTAAAAGTGCACAAATCTTTCAAAAACTTGGTGTAGGAAGGGATTTGCTTGACTGCATCAAGTAGAGGAATGTTTATCTTCACTTGTTTGAAGGTTTCCATGATATCTTCAGTATGTTTCTTCTTTCCTCTCTCAATAGAAGGATCCTTAAGAGCATTCGAAAATGGGGGGAGTTGGGCTCCCAAACGGCTTAGATCAACAGAATCATCAATTGGAATGACAAGAATCATGATATCACTGCTCAGTATCACAGTATCATTGTCCAGTGTCACAGTATCAACTATAGTTCTCATCATAGTATCATCAAGATGTATCTCAATATCAACATGTATAATCAGAGTATCACCTCTATTCTCCTTGGCTTCTCTATCAACAACAACAGTATCACGGGGCTGCTCCAATGTCCGGCCACTCCTGAAAACCATCACCTCCTTCACATGCACATGGGGGTGGAGGAAGAGGAGGTGGTGGATGTCTTTGGTGGGGTGAGTTGGGATTTTGAAGGTTGAATTGTGTTTGTGGTTGTTGTGGTGGTTGTGGCTGTTGTGTATGGGGGTGGTATTGTGGAGGTGGTTGTTGGTATAAGTGAGGTGGAGGTGGAGCATATTGATAGTTGAGAGGAGCTTGAGGGGTTGGTGGAGCATAGGGATTTGGGGGTGCATGATATGAAGGTGGAGCATATGAACTTGGAGCATTTCCCATGAAAGTTCCATAATTGTTTGGATTTGGCATGAGTTAGGATGGGAGTCTTCTTTCCTCCCTCCTAGCAAGTGAAAGAGATATTTGGTCCAATCTTTTCTCAATACGGATGATGGACTGCCCATGTGAGGATACATCTTTCTTTACCTCATCCAAACTTCTGAATCTTCCTAACACTTCATCTTCAAACATGGAGCTATATCATGGCCTTAGCTTCCCTTGTCCTTGACCATCTTCATTTTGTTGCTTCCATACAAATTAGGATGGTTTCTCCACTAAGGAGTGTAAGTGTTGGACATAGGACCTTGATTGTTTTGGTTGCCAAAAGAGTGCAGAGCATGAACTTCTATTCTTCAGATTCAACCACCATGGTGGATTGACCAAAAGAATCACCAGCTTGTCTCTTCACCATATTCATCATGTCTATCATCATATTCATCATGTTGGGGTTGGCAATGGTGCAGTATCGAGTTACCATAGGAGGTGGAGGAACGTAGTTCTGGTTGCAATGTTCCCCTTTAGTAGAAACTCGATCGTGGCAATTTTCAGCAAGGTGTTCAAATATTGGACACGACTCCTTGGGTGGCTTTGCCATAAATGTACCGCCACATGATGAGTCAACATAGTTCTGGATTAACTCTTCAAGCCAAGTGTAGAAGGCTTGGACTAGCTTCCATAATGGTACCTTGTGATGGGGGTAGTCGTGAAGGAGATTTTGGAACCTTTCCCATGCCTCATGAAAAGGTTCATTTTCCTTTTGGGAAAAGGTAGTGATACATCTTCTCATGTGAGTCAGCTAGGTAATTGGAAATAACTTCTTGAGAAACTTCATTTTTACCGCATCCCAAGTCACCAACTCTGACTTCAAAATGTACTATTTTTTAGCCTTTTCCTTAAGAGATAAAGGGAAGAGAGTCCTTCGGATGGAGTCATCAGTAGCAGCATGGGTGCGGAAGGTGGAACACGTCTCAAGGAAGGCGTCGATGTGATGGTAGGGATTTTCATTCTCCATCCCATAGTAGGTAGGGAGGAGTCCAAGGAGTGTGTGTGGAATGGAGAACTATTGATCTGACATTTGGTTAACAAGGGTGGCGATGGGAGAATTGTAATTCCCTGGGGTGATATACTCGTGTTGGGGGGGGTTGAACTGCGATGGAGGTGGCTAAGAGTTCCCATGAGGGTTGTTGTCTACCATGTGGTCACCCATCTTGGTTTCATGGTGTTGGTTGTGGTGGCTTTGGCATCTCCTCCTACCTATCTTGGGGTCGTACAACACCAAGTCAGTACAAGTAGAACTCGTACGACACATGCACAACTATCATCTACACAGTACACAAACAAACAACAAGAAACCAAGTTAGAATGGCAATATAAAAAGTGAACAAAGAATAAAGAATATCAATGATGAGGACAATAGGAAAAGCTAACCTACACTAACTAGCTAGGCCGACCGCCTCTATCCCTGACAATGGAGCCTAAAAGCTTGGTTCCTCCGAGTTAGAGGTACACACACTAACAAATTGGGTTTGATTAGATGCGCCCCATGGAACTCGAACACATTTGGGATCTTTCGAATTTTATAAAAACCATAACAAGACTCGATCACAACACTAAATAGGTCACCCGCAAGCGCACGAGGTACTATTATAGTATAGGTGATAGGCAAGAGTAGGGGTCGATCCTCGGGGAAAGAAGGGGTACTAGAGCTAGTTAGTGTTGGCTATGTTCCTAGAGCGGAGACTAGGTTTTTAGGGTTGATTGGCTATTTGGATTATTAAGCTAAGTGAACGGACAAGTAAAGGCAATATGAAATCACTACGAAAAATATGGTCTTTAACTACAAAAAAAAAAATTGGAGCAAAAATCCCAAAATTTGTAGCTAAGAGCTTTGGCTACATTTATCCTTACATTTAGAATATGAAGCTAATACCCGTGTAGCCAATTGTTTAGGCTATATTTTTCAAAGTTGTAGTTAGTTATTCCTTTGGCTACAAATTCATATGTAACCCTAATTGTAGGTAAAAAAAGTCCTTACACATAACAATGTAGCTTCCATTGTAGCTAAATATATGACTACAATTCAATTTGTAGCTATGATATGTAGGGAGAGATGACATTGGTTACAATTTTTATATGTAGTTCATGTATATCAAAAATTAGCACTTACTACACTTGTAATTATAGCTAGTGTATAGTGAAAGACATCATGTACTACACATACATATGTAATGAGAGACATTATGTATCCAATCAGTCGCTTTCCAATATAGAGGGGTTTTTCAAAAAGAAGAAAAAATGAATAGTAATCAAGATCAAGTTGTGCTTATAATGTCAGCAATGATACCTTTATTTATATTTGAACAATGAGTACACATGGGGAGGACATTAACCTGGCCCCTATTTTACAATATGCATGAAAAAAATATAGATGTATACAAAACTTCTTCTGATTGCCTCTATCCACTGCAGACTCTATATGCCACTTGATCATGTGCATCTTCTTCTATCTTGATTTTTCTTTTGTATTAATTCCGCCACTTGTATCGTCAAAAAATATGATAACATTGATAAACTCATAAGTAGAGAAAGACTGCTAAGGTATTTCTCCTATTGATTGAAAATAGAGAACTTCTTTATGCTCTACTTCTGATTGGCCATAGGAAGCTCATGTAGTTGATATTGATATTCATGGAGATTCTTAAAAGACAAATCATTCTCATTAACAACTGGAAGTTCCACCCGGTCCTCAAGTTTGAGGTTTCCATATATCTCAACAATTTTTGTAAATCATGAAAATATGTATAAGTACATCAGCTAACTGCCCAAATAAGTGAGATTGTCCCTTGAACTTCCCTTTGTACTTATCTTCATGTTTTCTTTTCTCCAACTCAATTTCCACCATAGAGATGAGCATCTTCTCAGTTTCAACTTCTATGGAGTAGGGTGAGGAAGGCCTGTTTGAAAATTTCCAATGCCTGTAAAATAGAAGAGCCTCAATTAGAAGCTTGAAGAGCCTCAAAAGTTCCAATACCATGTATTATATAAGATATTATCCTACAGACATGGAGATAAATATATTGGATATCAAGCATTTACAAAAGGAGTTGTATCATCTCAATAACTATATCTAGATAGTGTACATTTTTAGTGGAAACTTGGTTACATAGACAAATAAGAAACAAACTTGGTAAATTGATCGGTTTAGTTATATATTATAATTGATGCATACCTAGCTTGGTGCCAAGCAGGACAATTGGAACATTTGGAGCATAGCGGTGTAGCTCAGGCATCCACTAATAACCAATTAGATTAAAATAAACAAGCAGTTAGCATCTAATGACAAGTCGACATGTTGTAGTCCAAATCATAAGGCAAAGACAAAGTGTTGTGCCAGGAAACAATCTGGAACTATATACTGATTGAGCTTTAGGTAATACATATCAGGACTGAAGTGGAATTAAGGGAGCAAAAATCCAGCAAATATTAAATATGTGTACTGCCAATATGGGTTACGACATAGACAATACATAACTGACACCTTTTTCCTGCATCACGAATTTGTTCGATTGCATATATGTATATGATAACAACATGCTGCCAACTTTACACCGCTGCATACATAGAATGATAGAAAAAATCCATAGTAATATTTGTGAGTACAATAGTCATTCATAATCTAAGACACCCGTACTTTTCATTCTTGTGTGAGCGACATTCTCTTTAGAAATTGTAGAAACTATTAATAAAGCAATCAATAGCATGCATGGCAATAGATTTACCTTCTTGATTACATTCTCATAAGTACATATCATAAGTTGATACCTATGATGTTGATCATAAGTACAGATTGAATCAAATCCATGAAGGAGATGAACAAAACACTCCTCATGAAAGATCCTAGGATCTCATTACTACCATGAAAAAGCACTCAAGAAATCTGATGGCAAATAAATATAAATAGCAAATCACTAACAACATCTAACCCAACCAAGGCTAAGTCCATTAGAAAGTATATAACAGGTAGAGAACCTCATCCTACAGAGTTGGATTATTTAAGAGCAACCTACAAGATTGGGCACAACTAAACAAAAACTCAACTAATTCTAAACAATATTGGCCAACCATAGTCTCTACTGCCTGGTGGACCATCTAGAGAAGTAGAAACGTAGTGTTCTAGAGACTTACAAAACTAGTTGGTCACCAAATCAAATCCATCAAAAAGATTTCCATGAACATTGTGCTTAGACACTAAGCTAAGCATGAATACTGATAGTTTAAATTTTAAACCCATCCAACTGAAATGCATGATTGATATATGAGTTTAGCAACTACCGCCTACAATTATACTTCTTCTTACATATCTATGGTATCTTCTTTTTTAACCCGGGTAGTTAAAAATGGTTAGCTTGGAATCCTGTCAAAACTAGCAAGCTTCTGAATACAATATTTCTATAGCAGTAAACACATGATGAAATGCAGAGAATACTAATTCATACCAATCCTAACACATTTTACTGATAAGTTACAAGACAACCAAAAATGACACTAGAAATGTATTTCAATTGTATATGGCAAGAACATAGGATGTCTTCTGATAGTATTCATACTTAGAATTCACACTCTTCTTTGAGTTGTACAAGGATAAGCAACCTATACTTTGAGTTGTACAAGGATAAGCAACCTATACTTTATAGGATAATGGTTCTAGTGTGCATTTATAATCACCAATAAGTACACCCATATGTTTGTTCTGTACATCCATTGTGGGGTTAAAACTAAAGCATTGAGTAGTGAGGAACCAAACCCTTTGGTTTTCTCCTATTAGAATAACTTGTAAGCTTTGTTGTCTCTTTACTGAAGGCCTATTTCAATTAATCTATAAATCTATTATCAAGACAATAAAAATAAAAGCAACTATCTCGATACATGATTATTGCAGTTGTGGTCTAGGCCTAAAATGATCAACCTTTAGCACAATAGATTCATAAAGATCCATGGTCATTGGGGAGCCAATAGCATCATCTAGTTAGGATATGTTTTCTTCTTATTCAGCAAGTGAGGAGATTAGAATAATCCAACATAGTGGTCTACATTGATATTGCCAAACTTATGCAAGAAAATACTATTTATAAAGGATGAAGAGAAAGAGTCTTCACAAAATAATCATATTTTCTAAGAATCTTAATACCAATTCAGATTCAACACACTAAAATAATATGATAGCCTCAAAAACATAACAGAACACTAAATCAATAACCAGGACAAATAATGATAGGTTAGTAAATCAATAACCAGGACAAATTGCAACTAAGCATGATGTATGTATAAGGTTAAGGAGTACCCAATCCCACCCCATCCTAGCATAGTTAATCAGCAATGGGTAAGAAAGCTTCAATACTAAATTAAATGTGTCACTAAAGATAAAAAGTAATTAGCACATACATCATATTATGAACTGGAAGGTGTAGTAACTTAAAAGAGAAAATCAACACCAAACATCACTAGGCTAAGATGATATATCCTCTATGGAAGACCTAGACATCACTGTTAGATAACCCAAACAATATAAATTTACCAAAAAACAAATAAAAATAAAAAATAAAACCATAAAACCTTACCCATGACATTGAGGCACGATAATGTACGAATGGTTTACCTTCCTACACTTTTTCATAGTTTATTATCAATTAACTAGGAGTTAGTATCCTTCAACCCACACTCCTCATCAGATGCAAAATGGGGAAAATGGACTGCAATAGGAAGCCTAAGAGCCTAAGCACCATCCAATTCCAACCCAAAAAAAGAACAAAAAAGGAACATGGGCAGTAGCCCATGGCAAAGACATTCTCAAGCCTTTCACAAAAAGTAGAAAAACTATATTCGTACCTCCACCCAAGAAAAGAACCTATACCTCTTTACACCTAAGTATAATGTAATACCTCCTTCAAGAATGATCTAAGGTATCTAAACAATGACTTCAGATTCTAGGGGGTATACCTTACAAATTTTATTTAGGTATTCTCTTTATGGATTATCGTTTAGATATCTATGAGATTTAGAATCGTGAATCCTTTAATGGCCAACATGAATGACCTTAAGATTCATTCCTACTCGAGTACTCTTAGTATATGGAATACAGATGCCCAGTGATGCGTGTTACACCATTTATTCATGGGCTAATGTCACAACCTACCAAAATTTCATTCTAAATATACTAAATACAAAAATGCTAAGTGAATGCACTTACTTTTCTTAAAGGCCTATTGACCTCAAGTGTTGATTCAGTAGAAACTAGAATCTTTCTTTGTATTTTATGTGTGTCCAAACACCAGATCCAAGTCTCTTTAGATACAAATGAAACTCAGCATTTGCATATTGATGTGTGATATTTCAAATTTCAGACTAGGTTGCATCCAAGTAAAAACTTAATCACATTGATTTTTGCTAAAGACAAAAGAATGAAATGATGCATTTTGTTGAAAATTCCATCACCTGGTTATTTTCAAAATGGTAGTTCATCCCATCAATCTAATCTCTGTTTCAACTGAATGACCATGGATGTTGTGCATCTAATCCTCAATGACCATCTTGTGGGTGATGCCCTTTCTAACAGTCTCTTGCCTAGCTGCAACACTGCTTTGGCTTTATCTGACGGTAGTAAGTAGTATTTCTTTGATTCATTCTATCATTTGGCTTTCAAAAAGCCATTTCTTTGTTCTATAGAGAAGTCATGAAATTTTTTATCTAGTCTTAGGTCATGCTTAAAGCTAAAGATTAATGTCTCTGCAGTTACAAAACTGGTATATGATAGTGTATTGTAATCAATCTTGTCGAGGTGGCTAGGTGTTCCCTAGGGGCCCTAACATTTTGATATTGAATTGAAATATAGGTATGAGGCATCCTTGTTGGACTAAAATTATAATTATTCATGGCCGCAGTGCACAACCATGTAAGTTTTAGTATAGTTTTCCTTATTTTTCTAACTGAGAAAAAAATCTTGTTACTCCTTGGATTTCTGTAGTTATTGATTGGTTTGTAGAACTATTGATAAGAAAAAGGAACCTTCCTATTTATCTCATGAGATTTTAGTTCAGTGGCCTGCCATCATACCCAATGTGTATAAACTTATTTCAATATGAATTAGGTAAATGACTAGGTCAGACCCGATGTATAAAAAAATAAAAACCAATCTAACCTAGCACCAAGAATAAGTTTAATTAAACTAAACCATGTTTCGTAGCATTCTTCATACGACAAGTTGTGTAACACAATAAGATCAACCTGATGGAAGCTCCTATTGTTGAATAAGACCAGCTGCATTTGTAAATGTAGCGTAGAAGAAGCTATCTTAGTGAAGAAAAAGTAGATACACATAACTAAGAAAAGTAGATACACATAAGTTGTACCAAGTCTTTGATAGTAATAACCTTCAAAGGAATGCCATAGTGATCTTTAGAGGTAGACAAAGCCACATGTCAAACTATATTGCTTCTTGGAAGTCATTAAATGAATATGTTTTCTACAATATTCAACCACAACCATTATTGATAGTAGCTAGTATGAAATTCTAGAATGGGGAAACGACATAAAACTTAACACCAACCAAGCTAGGACATATGATATGAAGAACCAGGACATCAGGAACAATTTCACTATTTATTATCTAATTAATAACATAGACACCTATATTGTGACAGTAGGAGACTGTCAACCAGTAGAATGCCAGAGCAGCAGAAGACTATTCATCAAGAAGGACAACAGAACATCAGATGGAAAAACATTTGGATTTATAAGGTGGGGGTTGTAATATGTGTTTTGTTGTTCATATGGTTACTAGAATACATGTTGTGTACCAATTTGAAGGCACATCCCAGTGAGTGATAGTGTCCGCCCATTTGTTCATGTGGTTCATGAGCATGGTCCTTGTGTCAGTGTGTGTGCCCATGTGCCTAATTACAAGGTATGGAACAAAAATAAAACTTATATAAGGGTTAACAAATTTCAAGTGAAAATGTACCATTGGATTAATAAAAATTCTTCATATTATAAATAAGAATGATAGGAAGTTGGTGGGGCTGATTGCAAGAAATAACGTCAACATATTGACCACATAATTCAGATTTTAGAGCATTTATGTCCAAAATACTTCAATGAAAGTACTTTCATTCTCCTAATTATGCAACATTTTCAGTAGTTGATGAAAGAGAATGCATTGTCTGTTCTAGATAACCACAGTGTGATTCAATTTAAAAAAACTATGTTTAAGAAGAGGTGCATAGCTCCAAAGAATATGTCACACTTTTAAATTTTTTATAATAACTTGGATACATCATATCAATATATAGTTGAGTCTTGTGAGGTAAAACATTGTTTAGGATCTCATGGAGTTAGAACTTTGGATGCTTTGAACATCCATGAGGAACCAACTACAAGCTTAATAGTACTAAAAACACAACTGATATAGCCACACACAGAACTAAATTTATATCAGGAAAATTTTTTAGCGATAGTGACCCTCCAAGATTTAGAATCTAGGACCCACTCACAACCTGGCCCTGCTAGAGGAGCCACATAGGTGGAAAAAGTAATGGTCAAAGATTTCTACATGGAAAATCGTGACTCTATCAGGGCTATTAATATAAGAAATTCATGTTCTAATCTAGTCCATGGTATTGTGCCTAGGTGAATTGAGTCTAACTTTAAAAATCTAGGCCCCTAAGTGAATTGGCTGAGCACAGACAAGTTGGGCCTAATTGTGGTCTATGTAGTGTAGAAGCAGGTTAGTTTAGGTCCAAAAGCCTAAGCAAACAAGATTATATATCTCAAATGTGAAACAAGTGTCATAGAGAATTCAAGGTGATCTGTCACTGGCCGTTCTTCTATACTTTATTTAACTAACAAAGAATTCTATAAAGTTTTAAAAAAGATCTGTATGTTGGTGGATTCATGACCTATTCATCAAACCTCCTTTGCTGGTAGAGTCGAACCTCCTTTGTTGGTAGAGTTCTCACAAACTTATCTTAATTTTAATAGAAAATATCTCAATGAATAATCCAAATGATCTAGCATCTTCACAATTGGAAAGGCTTGAAACCCCAATATTGCTCATGAGATCAGAAGATTCAGTTTCACTGTGTCAATATACTATAAGCAAATTCTTTTGGTCAAAACACAATTCATAAAACATGGAACTTCCACATATCCTTGAAAATTGGGGAATGTCTTTGATCCTTCTATGGAAGAAAGACATGTTGAAGACACTTGCAGATAAGATGTTCCACATGAAGCTTCTCGTTACACATTTCCTTCTAAGAAAACACATGTACACATAATAGGAAATCAAGAAAATTCAAAAGTGATGTTTCATATTTTGAGAAAACAAATATCAAAACAGTATTGAGTAACTACAAGAACAGGGAAATCATTTGATGCATGAATGACATGATGAACAAGGCACATCAAACAACCAAAAATAGTGCAAATGGTGATGAAATGCAGATTAAATTTGCTATCTAAATAGCACATAAGGTTGAAAAGAAAGTGGGACTACCTACAAGAAACGTGGATAATCTAGAGTAAGAGTATACATTAATAAAATTGTATACCTTATCATCTCAGACTAAGGCATGTCACCCTGAGTGCACAATAGAGAAATCAACGTTTGAAAAACCTAATAAAGGATGCCATAAATATATACTGAACATGAATCTTCAGTTAACTATTTTTCAGCCTTTCTAGAATAATATCCAGCAGTATATGTTGAAGGCCCTCCATCACTTAGTATAGTTCTTGTAGAGCAGGGCTAAGTCAAACTCAATAATACTAAAAGTAGTCACCTAGTAGATTATAAAAAAAGATGATCATAAGACATGCTTTTAGCATGAGTCAGAGAATGAACTCCCTCACTGTAGCAGTTATGTTTTCCATGGAAATACATTTGATACTCATCAAAAAAATAATAGAACCACGCATGATTTAGGGAAAACAAAAATGCAAGAACCATTTGACTATATCCATGGTGCAAAATCATGGAAGAACGATGAAATTGAAGTGAGAAACTAGCATAATATGGATCAACTAATCTTAAATCATTATTTATGATCAGAAAATGTAGTTGTCCTAAGTGTAATATTAAACTTCATAATATGAAATTTGGACTAGGGAAAATTCTAGGATATTAGTAACAGCAAGCAATTCTAGACCAGACTTCTCATTAGAGCCCTGCTCATGTCACACCAACTCAATAGTTACATGAATTATTTGTCCGAGTGGAACACCAATGCATTGGGAAAAATTCTAGGACATTGAACCCTCGTTGGTGGAGTTGTGGAAGGACTGAAGATTAGCTACTAGTATAGAAACCACCAGCAAGATTAGTAACTTATCTATGGATATGCTTCACAGTTGGAAATATATAAAAGATCTTGAAGGTGCAACTGTTACCAGCTAAATATCCTCATAGAAAATTTGAAGAATAGAACAAGAGGGAGAAGATTGTACAAGATTTATTTCGAGCTATACATCTGTATACAAGAAAAAGTACGTACAGAAATATCAACCTAACTCCCTACCTGAGAAACATACATATAAAGACACGTTTACAAAGCTACCAATCTTAGGATCTACATAAGCATCTTCATTTATAACATGGATCTTATTAAACCTTGTTTCAATAGAGAAAGAAGAAACCTCTAAGGCAGATTGAAGACTTCTGTGTTTACCATTTCTCCTAATGACATACATATAATGCAACAAAACATTTTGAGGAAACAAGACATGTTGAAGACATTTGTTGATAAGATGTTCCACATGAAGCTCCTCATTACACATTTCCTTGTAAGAAAACAACTATACATATAATAGGAAATCAAGAAAATTCAAAAGTGATGTTTCACATTTTGAGGAAACAAATATCAGAATAGTATTGAGTAACTACAAGAAAAGGGTAATCATTTGATGCATGGGAAATGGATAACAAATACATATATATATATATATATATATATATATATATATATTAGAAAAACATTACATGAATAGATTCCATATAGTATAATTAAAATATAGTCCATAACTTAGTCTTGATGTTAAAAAAGTTGAGACATGCTTATATGTTGGGTACTTGCTCGATTTGGGGTGCCTCTGTAGCCTAAGTGGGCACGTGGGTGCCGCACTCCTTTTTATTTTATTTCTTCTATTTTTTTCCTTAACAAATATTGAGTTCTTTTCAATAATAAAAATATTTTCAACTCTGAACTTACTCTGTCAAAGGTTCTAATAGTATATTGATTTATGAATTTAAATGTTATTTTGGTACAATGTTTATGTAACGATCTAGGTAGATATGAAATATATCCTTCTTAGGGAATTGTCAGACAATACAACAAGGGTGTGCGAAACTTAGTATATATGTGAGAGAGTCCATGTGTAAATTGTCATGTTGTACTCATCTTATATATATTAATACATACAAATGGACACAAACAAGACCAACTTCCTGATATTGCATTTGGAATACATATGCGTCTCCCCAATATATATTGTTGTCTGAGTTGTAAAAAATTACACAATAATAAAAAAATGGTCATCCTAGAATTGTATATTTCCATCAGTGTTGGTGCTCATATCAATAACAAAAAAAATGCTCAATTGCTTATATGAATCTTTTCTAATTTAATAAATCTATTAAAAAGTATCTAAAGAGACTTTTATAATATCATATTCATGTGTTAAATGTGCTTATATTATGAAATGAAATGATATCATGGAGATGTATGTTGACATTAGGAAAGATATTATCTTCTACTAAATATTGACTGAAGCTACTCCTTTCTACTATAAAATACGTTCAATGTGTTGACTCTCCATAAAGTCATTATTCCATAAAGCATATCTAATGGGGTCCAATAATCAGTTGATCATATTTTTTCATTCTAAGCCTATGTGAGATACAAAATTATAGATTGATTAAGGCATCTATGAATAATATACTTTTGAATTTTGCCTCTATGTTTTCATGTCTATGAAGTGTGTATAAAGAGAAAACATGTGATTCTACTGTTGCAGATTAACATATTACAAATCTAAAAAGATTTTAAACCACATACCAAATAGCTAATATGCCCAACGTGGATGAGGAAAGAACGGCGATGGCACCTTATTCCAGCAGCAAGGTCGGTGGCGGTCGTCTGGCAAGGTCAGACAGTGGCTTTTGTCAAGCGGGAATGGATGGTGTCTTCCTGAAGACGAGACAAGTGTCGAGGGTCTCCTCATTTCCTGCCAAGAGATGAACAGGGGATTCAGGCTCAAAGGCTCAATTGGTATACTTTGACTAAAAGTATGTCCTCCTTAGGGCTTCCGAAAACACAATTCTCAAACCATTGCATTTTGGTGTAAAAATGCCAGTTTTGTAGCAGGTTTAAGAGAAAGTGCGCTATTTTGATAGATATTCTACATTGGTATGTTAGAAAGGGAACTACTTCAGACAAAGTGTGTTTTACTTATTTTTTCCCAAAAAAGTTGAGAGTTAATACATAAAACAAGGTACAGTCAACTCTCTTCTCTGACGGAAAAAAGTTAACAGGTAAACGAGAAAATAATCAAGCAATCAATTGACTATGGCCAGAGACCAGCCAAGACACCTCATCATAGCTCTAGTCTATCTCTCATTATGACTATACATTCATCACTTATCAAACATTAACATATAGATGATCATAAGACTATGTAAAAAAAGATGATCATAAGATATGCTTTTAGCATGAGGCAGAGAACGAACTCACTCAAGGCATTCGAACAACCTTAGGTGGATGGTCGTCGGGAGGGGAGGGGGCGCAGAGAGCTATTCGTCGGCAGCATGCAGAACACAAGCTATGAGGAGAGTAGGTGATCGGTTGGGAGGCAAGGCTTCCTTGGGCAGACGGTGCTTGTGGCTGGGAGGAAGAGCAGCCTTGGGAAGATGGTGGATGTTGGCTGGGAGACGGAGCTGCCTTGGGCGGATGGTGGATGGTGGACGGTGACTAGGAGGCGGAGCTATCTTGGCCGGACGGTGGGCGGTGGCTGGCAGGCAGAGCTTCCTTGGGTAGACGGAGGCGCGGAATATAGCACGAAGGGCACCGAGCAGGCGGGCGAAGGCACGGAGTACCGAGTAGGCGGACGGTGGTCGGGAGGGGAGCGTCGATCGGGTGAGGGGTATCGTCGAGTAAGGGCGCCGCTAAGGGGATCATATGCGATCGGGTGAGGGAGCCGAGAGACCGGGTCAGGGGCGGGGAGGTGATTGTCCCATACAAGAGGATAATTGGGAGGGAGCGAGAGTTTTTCCCTCTATTTCCTTACATTTATTTTGGATATAATTAAAAGGAGTGAAAATTTGTAGCTACATCTTATTCAATGAGGTGGCCAAAATCATTCAAGTTACAAAAATATATTTTATAAGTAAAAACAGCTCTCGCTACATATAAATTAAATGTAACTGAAGTAATCGTAGCTAAATCATCATGTTTTCGTATTGAATCTAAGTTATCACAAACCCTAAATTATCCTAAGAAAGAAAGTCTAAGGAACTAGATTAAGTAATTGGCTAAATAGGAGCAAAGGTTAACTACACTACACTAGTAGAGCAAATAGAAACTAAGAGCTAAGTTAACCACTAGAGAGAGAAAGAACCTAAGTTAACCCTAAAGGACAAGACTAAGCAATTAATTAGATTGAGAAAAAGCAACTAAATGAGATTAGCATGAACAAGCTAAGAAGGCAAGATGGGTTTCAAGCAATGATATTAGGATAGGTGGGTCGTTTGGGAATGTAACATTGATATTAGTTTGGGGAGGTTATTAAACAAGCATAGTTCTCAGCATCCATCAAGATTACCAAACCAAACAATAAGGCAATTTCTACTAGAATGTACCCTGCACTACTAGTGGAAGGTAAGGGTTAGGTGTAGTTCTAGTAGGATTTGCCAAATCTAGGTTTCTAGGGTAACTGGTATTGGGAATTTGAGGGCCAAGGGTAGAAATCGGAGTGGATATGAGGACAATTAACCTCATGCCACTAGCCATCTAGCCTTTAGTAAACCCTAGGCAATCACACCAATCCCACTTACACTAGCTACTTAGATCTCTCACCAAGTAGTAGGGGAAGGGATATGTATGTGGAAATAAAAGATACGAGCTAGGGATCCACTATTTGGACCTAGGAGGCATGCCTAAGATTACCAAATACACTCCAATTCACCTAGAAACAAGGTGCCATCAAGCACCATCAAATAAGCAAGATCCATGAATTAAGCATAAATCACAAGAAAGATAATGGGATATGAGATAAAAGCATGGATAAATCATCATAAATGAAAATGAGTTCAGTACAAGTTAATTTCCCCCAACATGGTATCAAAGTCACAGTTAAACCCCAAACAGCCCACCACAAGGGGCTTAGCTAAACATGATCATACAAAAGAGAGAGCAAAATATGAGAATGGAGGTAGGATCAATGGAGCTTGGGGTAGCTTCTCTTCCTTCACCTCCTAGAAGCTTGGGGACGACCTCCCTCCTCCAATGGTGAAGATGGGCATGAGAATGGAGGGGATTATGGAGGAAAACCTAGAAATCTAGGGTTCCAAGGTAGAAGTGAGGTGGAAATGGTGGGTGGAGAGCATAAATGCAAGGAGGATGCATTGAATGCTCTAGAGTGGGTGGAGAGGAGTAATGCCATCTAACCTAGTGTTGGCATTGATCAACATGACCGTTCCTTGGCACCACGGCTGTGCTGGGGTCTTCAATAGCTTTTTCAAGTCAAATCTTTATGATTAATGGAGTTATTTGCTTGATTTCGATCCTTGTCCATTAGGGGTATCTTGCTGGAGCTTTGGGCCCTTCTTTGGACCCCTCCATGACTAGAGGAACCCTAGAACTCCTTAATTCTCTGTCATTCATCCAAATCATGGTCCAAGTACCTGAGAAGTATGCAATCAATGTCCATAAGTGAATTTGACAGTGATAAGCATATTGGGGGAATTAACTTGCATTCTACTATGTTTAGATGTGATTGTCATGCAAAAGGACACAAGATGAAGCCCTAAAATAGGGCTGAATCAAAACCCCATATTCTTCTTCCTCTTCCTTGGTCATAGACTAGGGTTCTACTATGGTGGCCTTTTTTGAAAGAATCTCCTCTTCACAAAGGCCCTTAGGATGTTGTTCCTAACTATTGAAATGATGTTTCTTCTCTTCTCCCTTTCTTCTTTGATTCAGCCTAGCATTTTCTTACCCTCTTGGTTGATCTATTTCTTAATCTTGGCATTCCTCTTTTTTGAGGTTTTTTGGTGGCTGAAGTGCTAATCCAGTTGGGGCTTCTTTTCTTCTCTCTTGGAGTTTCAATCTTGGAGCTTGGATCACCACAAAAATGTGGGTTATATTACTTTTCTTCACATCTATTGTTGGCATCTTAAATCTGATTGTATGTTGTTGTTCCAGACTTTAAAAGATGATCTTTTTGGTAGAAAAAATGGTTGTAGATTAGGGTTTAAATCTTGTAAAGTTCTTGAATGGATTGTTCTTATTATAAATCATTAATCTATATACCCGATTTTGCTGAAAAAAGAAGATTTGGGTATTCATTTAGATCTTTATGTATAAAACATGTTACATCTATTTGATGTGTTGTTAATAGGAAGTTGTGGACCTCGTTATGTGCATAGGAACATTGATTTTATCTTTCTAAATATAACTCTTTTGGTGACCTTCAATGACCATGTGTTAGGGTTGAGGAACACCTTGGAATAGAGTGCTACTCACCTCTTGAGTTTTGGTATTTTTGGTTTGATCAGCCATCTTGATCTGGTTTGGATCTATTTTGATGTTGAGAATAATGTTAACATAGGGTCGAGGCACCCCTTGGTCTTCCCTTAGGTCGATACAAAGCCTATATGGTGGTTTAATCCTCAACAAACCTAAGAAGATAGTAATTTCTCAGTAATCTATTCACAACACATCGTTGTGAGCAGAGAACTAGTTGCACGCATTGTGGGTGGAATGCACCTTACATGAGTCATGGGTCATCATATGTTGTGCGTCTCATGACCACGATAGAGTCATGCATGCATTGCGACCAAGATGTATGTTATGCACGTTGTGACCATGACAGATTTGTGCACGCGTTGTGGGAGAGATGAGTCATGCACTCATTGTGGGTAAGAGAAACCTTGTATACGTTGTGGGTGAGACAGACTTGCACACATCATGGGTGAGACAACCTTGCATGTGTTGCTGGTCAAGGTGTTGTTGCAGGTGTTGGAGGCCACAATACGAGGTTACATGCGTCGCAGGATGAGACACACACATCGTGCATGCGTTTTAGATTGAGATATCAGCTGCACCCATTGCAAGTGGTGACAATATGTGAGTGAGTAGTGTAATACACTTAGTTATGTATATGAACACTACTTAGTGTAATGGTTATGTAAAGGGAGATGATTATGAATGACCAATCATTAATGATGGTGCTTAATCCTAGTGCTCCTTAAATATGTGGAAGATCGTGGAATTACAGTTTTGGGATTGAGTAACCATTATGAAACTCTAATTATTGGTCGTGTATGAACACTAACCCTAAATATGTAATGATGTGATACATGTGTGTACGTTTCTTGAGGATTGTATCTTATGATATAGTGTTCTCTGTCCTTATTATGTAATCCTAACCTTATAGGTGAGGTAAATGGCATAGTCATGTGAGTGCTATGGTGAACCTTGTATAATACATGGTAGTGATTATGGGAACTATTGAGATACAAAGTGTTAACAATTGTGTAGGGATTATAGAAATTAGTTTAATGACCTAATAAGTTCCTTGTGTATAACATGAGGTGAAATCCTCTTGAGATATATTTGAGGGATTGATACCTCATAGTAATGTTATAGGGATAATGACCTTGTGAGAGGCATTAATACATGTATCTTGTAATGATGAGACTCCTATTGATAGTGGATCTCAATACCATGTTCGTGCATGGTTGATATATTCATATGAAGCATGGTTATGACATATGCATGACATAATGAGATGGTACACTTACATAGGTAAATAATGATGATACATAGTATTGTAGACATAAGGACCAACTCATGATCAACTAATGAAATTAAACCCTAATCTTGTCATTTAACCCAAATATGTTTCAAGGTGGTGGGAAGTAATTCTATTAGGTTTTGGTGTAATAATCATGATGTTAACTCTAGTTGGTTATAAGAGTGAACCCTAACCCTAATCCTAGGGTATAATGTAGTTGTTAAACATTTGTAGATGAATAACATGTGAATATACTTTCTCTCTCTTACTGGTATGGCTCTAACCTTGTAGACTATTTAAGTATCATAGCTTGTACATGCTATGAATATGACTAAATGATACTAAATGATGGCCTTGAGCATTGATGGAATGCACTAGAATTGTAAATATGTGAATGTGCACACTTAGTAATAAATCACTACAACAAATATTGATTTTACCAACATAGAAACATGCCGGTGAGGTATTAAAATTATGCCGACATTTTTTTCTGGCATTTTTTTAAAATTCGTAAGTATGATGTGGAAAGACATGCCATTTAAATGTTTTACAGGAATTTTTCAGATATGACGTGTAAAGATTTTACAGGCATTTTTAAGACATGCTGCATAATGGTTTTACATGATTTTTTAAGATGTTGTTGTGGCACCAAACTGAAACTATATAAATGTTGTAGGTCACCCCAAAAATGTTTTCTAATATCACCAAACACGGCATGTCACTAATGCCGGAGTGAACTATATGCATAAAAAATGATACTCAAACTCAAATATGTAGGGACAACATCAAAATAAAGATCACTTGACTTCAAATCAAATTAATATATATATATATATTAATGTTAATACAAATCAGATTAGTATAAAAAAAATTATTCATTCTAGGGAATATTTTGATACATTTGTTTTCTTCTAGATAAACATGGTTACACTCGCATTGATAACACATATTTTCAATGTACACCATCGTAATATGATAAAACAATATAAGACTCCTTAAATTTGTCTTGTACATACGTAGACATCATTTTTCTCGTTGAATAGATAACAAGTTAAACGCAACATCCCATAGATAGAAACTGCAATTGAATGCATAGGATACATCATGTGGTTGCAAAGACTAGTGAGGTTGCTACATTCCATCTTTGATCATTAGTTGTTTCCAGAAATTTGTATCTGCTAGGAATTTCATGATGGTTGTCAGTGCACTTCACCGTGCCATGTTCTGTCTGGCTGCATATTTACTCTGCTCACCCCATTCAACATTGAGCTTTCCTGCCAACTGCTAAGATTTCAGATGCAGTACCGCCACCATTATTTGACCTTGCAATTTAATTGTTGGCCATCTTCTTGTTCCCACCATTCTGGTTGGGTTCCTTAAAGTGCATTAATTTAGTTCCACAATGATGGTGGGGTCCAAGTTAGGCAATGACATTTAGGCAATAGCATCGGCAGCATAAGGATGCCCCACCTGGGTTTCTACATGTAAGGTGTCATTTGCTCAGGACGAATGGTCTAGCAGCCATGAGAAAGGTGGCATTTGCTCGGGTTTGTGTGGAGCAATATGAGTTTGAAGAGCTGGATAAATGATAGCTAGTATCCACTTCATACCATCCCCTACAAATATACCATGTCACAAATCATATAAAGGAAGCATCTATATGTGATAAGAAGAAAAAACTTTTACATAAATCTAGAATTTTATGTTAATAAAATGCATACCAAAGATGATGGAATTTCTTTGTATGGCTTGCCAAAAGGATAAAAAATGCCTATATATCTTGGGTAAGATGATGATCAGTCCATACATGTAACTCTCATCCATGGGCAAGCCACCATAGGGTCCCTCTGTGCCCCACAATAATAAAGTTGTACACAAGTCTAGCCTGTCAAAATAGGTCATTTGTGTTATATACACTGGCCTATCAGCCAAAAATTGATGCATACCATTCCCACTTAATTCAAACGAAATTCAAACATACCTTTCCCCGTTATCTTTAATGTCCCCTATGGTTCTCCAACTATTTCCCACCATAGGCACCCATGTCGTTGGATTGCCTTGGTCGCCCTATACTTGATTAGTACGCAGATAATCACAAACGAGAATTGAAATGTTCATCTAATATATGGCTATGATTTATGGGAATAAAACTAAGAAGTTGTGTACACATTCTTCAAAATGCATACGATATTGGAGTTGTGAGTTCATCACAAAATTTACATACTTGGTGGATGAAATTATACTTAGCATTCACATAAAGAGAAGCTTTTTTTCCTACCTAACATCATCAATGCTTTTCTCATTTTGATGTACCTATTATCACCATGTAATTCACAATTACAACAAATGCTATTATGAGAAGCCATCTCAATAAGCCCCACCTCATAAAGGTTGGTATGTCTTATCATATAAGTTAAATCTAGTATTGTTATCATAGAGTTGTAAGCATAGAAAAATAGAAACTCAAACTATGTCGTTTGTTCCATTCAGAGGATCTCATAATAGGAAAAATGAGTGACTTGTTTTCCATATATACTTGATGACATTATATGCAAAGAGAAAAAAATCAAATCCTATAGATGGAGGAAAAAACAGTAGTTGCAATTATCAGTGTTGTTATGTGGATCCCTATTTTTGTGATGGTCATTTTTGTAGAGTATATCTATAATCATTTTCACAAATTTAATATCACTATATGGACATTGTGGGTATACACTTATATAACAAAGTGGTAGATGGTACATCTCGACCAACCAACTAATTTATTTGTATATTTTGCAATTGTCGAGACCACTATTTCTAGTTATATATTCTAAGACAATGCAAGGAACTATGAAAGACAAACATTTATTTGGTTTTAAGAAAACATAACCTGGGAGAGATAAATTCAACGAATAAGTAAAATTGGATCACACTTTTTGTTTTTCCATGGCATCGGAACATGCCCAGCAATAGCTCTCTATTTTCAATAAATTTAAACATTTAGATATTGTGGAAATATCTTACATCCAACTAAATTATCATGTGTGATGTAAATTATTAATCACTAGGAAGAAGACATGATGTTAATTACTAATATTGTAGAAGTCCCTTACAACTCACGTGGAACTACAATTACCAACCAACATACAAAGCTCTTCGATTTGATGAAGTATACACACCCAAGAGGGTGGTAGTAGACCCCAAGTTGGCATTCAAACAGACCTCTGGTTCTGGAGATTCAACAGTAGATGCCACTACCTCCGGGGCTTTGCTTCCACCATCTATGCCATCAATAGTGGTGAGTATAATAAAGGGGATAAAGAAATTGTCAATGCTAGAGTGGAATACTACCTACAATTTTGTAGCCAACTAGGTGTTTCACCTAGAACCACCTAAGAGAGATCCATATCATTTTCCACTATCTTAGTATAAAATTATGAACTGGTTGGTCTTTGTATACCTTTCTGCATGCATTAAGCGCCTGATTGTAGCAATTATCATACTTTACTTAGTTAATTCCCTGAATAGGAACAAAGAGTAACAGTAACAAACAAATCACAATGAGTCATACTTTTATAGAATGTTATAGATATTAAGTGTCACAAATTGAGGAAGTCACTTTATCTAATGGTATTAAGTATGATACCTAAGAGGCCAAATTAGTCTGTACATCTTGTTCTTCAAAACCAAGTGAACTGGCATGGTCTTGCTATAGGTCTGGAAATTGAAATAAAAAAAATTATAAGGATTGGTGTTATCTATACAATGTACTCTCAATTTTAGGAAAAAGAATAGTAACTACGGAGACACTTTGTTATCAAAAATTATGGCAAAATCCTTAAGTCCCTGTTGCAGATCATTATAAGCTTGAAAGGTCCCTTATTTTTTTTCCAGAGGGGTAGCGAACCCTTTCCAATACAATCCCTCTAGCAGTCAAGGTGATACTAGCCACTGTTTCCAACAACAACAATGACAACAAAGTTGTCACCTCCACCAACAACAGTGACACCAATAGCCATCACCATCAACACCATGCAGTAATGACCTCCTACAAGGGGCTATCATCTGCTGCCTTTTCTTCTTGCATTCAGTAGAGAATATATGAGTGGTTTCTTGTAAGAAGACATCTCATGTGCTATAACCAACAAGAATAAATAATGCTTACCCAAATATCATTGTATCTAGTTTCACTAAGCTAATATCTACCTGACCCTTACAGCCCACACAAGTTCTGTTGAAGTAATGCTAGAAGCCATCCTGAAATTCGGAAAAGGCTTTGAACCTGATTGAAAAGTAGACGATACAGATAGCAGATTGCTCTGTCATTTTTTTGAAGACTTGAGAAACATTACAAAATGTAATATCTTTTCCAAAATAAAATAAATCATGTGTTTCTCTCAAACCCTGAGGAGAGCCTACATTTCCAAGTCAACCAAAAAATAAGGCATACATGGCATGTAACCAAAAACCCTTTGACATGAAAAACTAAGTGACGTGGGATGCATATCTGAATGAAATTAACTCAAATCCCTTGCATGCAAATCATCATGAACTTGCATCAGTACTTAGAACTTCATCCAACGCAATGCAGGTAGCAACATGGGTCAAAGTCTACTCATCAGCAACACAACATGCAAAAGAGTGATGTTATCATCTTAACAAAAAGGTAATGCATGAATGTGACCATAACACTACTGGTGTAGATATATAACCTTGAAAATGAGTCTTCAAGTCAAGTGAGTAGAATCAAATAAGATTACTAACATAAAGAAAAATTTGTTCTTGATTATAGACAAAAGATTGAAAGAAAACTTACTGTGGAAAAGATACTCGGGATGGTGGGAAATCTCAATGGGGAGATGGATAAAGTAATTTGGATACAAGGAAGATCAAGAGGTAAAAGATAACAATTATTATGGTGGAGATCAAAATAGAGCAGGCTTTCAAGTCCCATCTATTTTTCATACAAAAGGTAGTATGAAGTAAAGGAACCTACTTCTAGTCTTCTAGAATAAGAAACACGAGCATAATGAGAATCCACAATCAACATATACCAGGAGACAACATATAAGAAGAACTAAAATTATCAAACTTATAAATCAGAAAGATGAATCATTGCACAAAATTCACTACACATATATTCATAGACTTTCATCTCACTATAGCAAGGCCTAACAATACCACAACATCACCTGAAAACAGGAGACACGACTTGATTGATAAATATATCATGTGCAAAAATCAATCACATGAATTGAATAGATCAAGGAGTTAAAATCTACAAATAAACTGTTTGGATATATAGAACAAATAGAACAGACCTAAAAACAAACTATCTGAAATGCATGGAAGTGATATGCTTGCTTTGGGCACCCTTTACATTGTCTAGCAATCATCCAACTTCTGCAACAAAAATGTGGATAGAAATGTGAGGAAGAATATGCACCAAGTGCAAACAATGCATAAATGATGTGTTTCTGCTTAGATATTCTAGGAAACCCAATATATGGACCTCGTACACAGAAAATTGAAAGAAACAATTTTATTATAGATAGAAAAAATGCATGAACATGACTAGAGAAACCAAGTGTTAGATTTAGCTTGAGATTCCTAATGTGGGATGGCTACTACTTATATAACCTGACCAACCTAAGTCTCAAACAAGGCTCCACAAGAACATCACCACCAAAGAAGATTACTAACATAAACAAAATTTTGTTCTAGATTATAGATAAAAGATTGAAAGAACACTTACTGTGAAAAAGATACATGAGATGGCGGAAAATCTCATTGGGGAGATCAAAATAGGGCAGGATTTCAAGTTCCATCTATTTGTCAAACAAATGGCAATATGTTGTAAAGGAACCTAGTTCTAGTCTTCTATAATAAGAAACAAAAACATAACGAGAATCAACAATCAACATATACCAAGAGACAACATATAAGAACAAGACAACAAAAGAACTATATATTTATATGTCTCATATCCACATACACAATTCATTTACTTCATTGATAATCTAAAAGGAAATGCTCCTATGTATCTTTACATTGGCGTGAATAATATGAAAAGGCATTTATGAGGCTCCATGCATGCAATTTGTAGTTTAAAGATGAATCTTGTCATTCCCTGACCTTTATGGACTCCCATCATACTCCAATACCTATCATTACACAACATTATTAATAATATTTATGGTTAAAATTTATCAATTTATTTATGTAGTACCTCATCATGAAGGTTGTCAAGATCCATAAGATCCCCATTACTATTGGACTTTAGTACATTGAAAATCTTTCTAATGTAAGTGAGAGCTTTCTCAGCTTTCTGATTGGCTTTGTCAGCTCTAGCTTTGGCATCAGCTGCAAGTTTTTCTACTTGTTCATCTCTGACTCATGCATCATTTTTTTCTTGCTTATATTTCTCAATTACTTCTAAATGAATAAGATTTCTATATCAATTTTGACCTACAACTGAACTTCCTCGCATATGAATATGTCCTGGTCATTGAGGTCCAAAGACCCTCAAGCATATCCCATAATGCCTCACTTCAATTGTTCCTTTTTCACGCTGTGCAACTTACTTTGGAATTGTTCCTAAGGAATAATTTACCTTTTTAAAAGATTAATTTTGCAAAATTGATAAATATAGATATATCATGTATCTGATAGAAACATTATAGTCATGATTACCATCTTTTCTTCAGCAACAACATCCACAAACTTCTTGTCTTTCGTCGTTCGAGTCAATTCAAACATCCTCAGTCGAGATGGCACAACTCCATCATTATTGATAGTCTATAGGTTGATGAAATAAGAGTACTTTAGAATATAAAAAAAAAGTGATTTATATTTCCTACATCTTCATGTTCCACAACACTAAATTGAGTCATCCCAGTATAGTAAAGCATTGACTGTTTAGAATGACTTATCTGGCTACGAGCCCTAGCATCCTTGAGAACAAAATAAGGAGTTTTAATGAATAGAAATGTAATGATAGTAAAAAGTATACTAAAGAAACTCCAATAATATGAGTGGAAAAATGCATAAACTCACAAATTTACTTTGTATTTACCTGGAAGTAATCATTTTTCCAATATTTTTTACTAGAAACTCCCAATCAGACTTTGTTACATTGGAAGGGCAATTTTTGAGAGCTTCTTCTTCAGTGGCGTATTTCTCATATTTCTTAAACAATTGAATTTTAAAGTCACGCCATGACTTTCCCATTGATTTTACAATGAACGTGTCCTTAGATCATTTTCCTCATGCAATAAGTCTACATTGTTAATGATAAAATCATCCTGAAAAAGAATAAGGTGAAGTTGAGAAAAGAAAAATTGATCATTCAAGAACATACAAACATATCAATTGAACAAAACCTGAATTAATTTGAGCATATTCTCCTTCTTTTCAATAGGCATGCGATTCCACCTTGAATATCTAAGAGGATCATTTATTTAACTACGAACCATGACTCTAGCTCGACTTGCTACAAGCCGGTTTTAGATTCTATTTATTGGATTACCTTTAGAATTATAATCTATCTTTATTTTATCCCCACCACCATTTCTGAAGGTCCTCAAGTTTAAATTTTTTGTTTTTCTTCGAACCCTTTTTCTCTTTGGTTGATCTAAGACATGAAAAAATTAGTATTTCATTTATACATAAGATAGAATTAAACAGGTGTTACCATGATCATTATCCATCTCTTCTGTAAATTCAGTTGCTTCAGGACTTAGTTTTGAGTGACTGTTCATAGTATGATGCTTCAACACCCTATTACTAGTGTTAACCTGCCTTGTGGTAGAATCATTATTCCAATTCATATAACCTTCATCAAATGAATCTATGAAGAAATCCTCTTCTTCATGTTTAACTATAATATTTTTAGGAATTATATCACTAAAAACAAATATACAAATGATAAAAACATATATGAAAAATAAATTTTAATTTTACAATGATCATTTGTTGTATTTACATTAGAAAAAGGTTTACATGTCATGTTACATAGATAATTTTCTTTACAGTTTTCTTCTGCTGTTGTCTGTTTAGCACAACCGAATTTTCATCATGGTGGGAATTACAAGTTTTGGAGCTAGACCTAATTGGATTTAATGAAAAAATGCTAAAACATTGTACATGCTTTCATTACTTTTCATACCAAAGGTCTAATCCTCACCATAATTCATGTTGATTCAACTTTGAACTATTTCAGTAGCTTGTTCAGAGTACTTTTTGAGATCTTGAGGCTGCAAAACCTCTTTCTATTTTTTCTCTACCTTGGTTAAACCCCCTCATCCTCGATGTGATCTTCAAGAAAATTTTCCATGTTCAATCCACCTTCTTCATATTGAACTATGATACATTTATAAATATATAGATTTGTATATATTAAAGTAGAAGAAAAATATGTGAAAAGCAAACATGGTAGAAAATTACCTTGATCTTTTCTAGTTTGTGAATTAGGAGGTGCCTGATATTGTACTACCACACATTACAAACTATATAAATATATACATATACGTAGGAATCTATGAATCTATGTATAGGTAAGTATTTGAACAACAAGCATAGTAGAAAATTACCTTGATCCTTCCTAGATTTTTCATTAAGCGGCACTTCATGTTGCTTTTCATTTAGAGAAATGTTGTCATTATTCATTGCCCAAATTTTTTCTTTCATAGAACCTAAATGCCCAAGTGGATGTGGATTGCATGCTCTGATGCTAATTTTAACTACAATTCTTGAAAAGAGAGTTATTCAATTATGTAAATATAAACAAGTATTCATTATATATATATACTCAATGTCTAACCGTCACCATGATTGTTTTTGGTCATACTCAGAGCTGATTTAATGACCTGCTCAGAACTATCGATACTTTGAGGCCTCAAGATCCTCTTTCCAGTGTTTTTCTACCTCACTGAAATATCATCCTCCTCCTTGTAACCTATAGGAACATTGAGTGCAATAAATCCCTCCCCTGAAAATTGTAACAACATTTATCAAGAACTATATTAATATGTATGAATATATATGATAAGAAGACACATATATGAGAAAATAAAACTTAAATATTACCTTTTTTAATGTGTGCATTAGGGAGCGCTTTAACATTCTTGTCAAGTTGAGAAACATCCACATTGTTTGGTGGCCCATTTTTTTCTTTTTCAACACCAAAATTTTCAAATTGATGAGGATTTCAAATATTGTTGCTAATTTTAATTGCATTTCATGAACACAGTGTTATACTATTATATACATAGAAACATTAGGTATTAATTTCTTTAAAAACTCTACCTGGATTCTTGTTGGATGAATTCCATGGACGAGCCATCAATATATGTGCACACTTTTTTGCAATCTCCTCAATAGATTTTTCTACAAAAAATAGAATAAAGCAACACAAATACCAAGCAGCAGATTCCTAAGTTTGGAGGCTAAATACTATATGTTGCAATGTTAAAAAGAAAGCTACCATTCATCATGTGCTTCAAAAGGTCACCATAGTTTTGAATTTTTTGTAGAAAATCATCATTTGTGACATCTACATTCTTGTCTTGAGGATTTTGGATGGGGCTTTCTCCCATGGGTTTAAGGGATGATGCCACAATTGTTTTTCAAATTAAATTTACATAGACTAACACAGAACTGAGACAAGACCATTAGCATAAAAAGCTTTGAGACAAATTACTGTCTTTATCAAGTGGTTGATGTTCTGTCCCACTAAAAGATCCACTTTGAACCGCCTTTGTGCTACTTCTTAGCTTCTTGGAAAAACCTACATAGAGATACAAAAAATAAATATATTAGATCACAATACTTATGCATGGATTTTTCTGGTGAAGAAATCAATATATTGTTGGTTGACCCTTTAATACAACATGTACCATGGTGATCCATGTCTTTCTTCTTTTTTTACTCTGAATAATAAAAATTTAGCAAGCTACACATGGGATTCAATTGAAACATTGTTAAAAATAGAGCAAAAATTACTTACCTTGAGTCTTGCTACAATGGTCAACCATTAGCATCTCATAGTTACCTGCAAATTGGCTCTAGGCACTAGATAGATTGACCATATTTCCTACATGTGTCTCATGAGATTATTTAAAAAGGATAATAATCCAAGAAAATATCAAAAGAAGCAATCAAAGGCAACATCTATACTCAGCTGCTAATACATTATCAATCAAATGGCATCCATCAATGTTCACATATAACTTAGTAAAATTAATCATAGTCTATAAAGAAAATATAGATTAAAAGGATTATAAATTCAGTTCATTGTCTCCCATATATTTTGTCCATCTTTTACAAGCCATCTTTTTTTCTTTACAACTTTCATGGACAAAGTTTTCACTACATCATGCCTCTTCCAATGACAAATGTCAAATGTATGTGAGGGGAACTATGAGAATGTAGATAAATTTGATGTGTTTTCTTGAAATGCACTTTCATAAACAATACTACCTTCATCTCCTTCATATCCATGTGTCACATTGTATAAGTCATATGGTGGTGATTCAATAGCAACAATCCAATTACTTATAGAAAGGTCACAAACATAAAAGCATTGTTCTGCTTGGCATGCTAGAATAAATGGTTCATTGGTTTTCAACTTGCGTTTTGTATTTAAACTAACAAGACCATATTTGTTTTGCTTGAACCCTCTTCCATCATTATGCTTGTCCCAACACTCACACCTAAAAATGTGAGCTCATCTTCCACCAGTGTATCTCAACTCTAAGATTTCACTCAAAACACCATAATAGATAAATGGTCCATTGGTTGAGTCTACCTTAACAAGAACACCACTTCTTTGTGTTGTTAACATATTGTCACGATCTTGAGTATGAAATCAGAATCCATTTATGTCTAGACCCGTAAAAGATAACACCTCTTTATCAGGACCGTGAACTAAACTTAGAAGTTCAACATCCACTTTGCCATGTTTATGTAATTCAACCACCTATCATAATAGACAAACACACATTAACGACAATGTTAGACTTCAAGTTTAAATTTGTTGAGAGTAATTTAAAAGCTCACCCAACTCTCCAACCACTCAATGAAGATTTTTTTATGATGCACCTCGATATTGAGAACACCCATATCTTGATTAGTTGTTTGTGCTCATTAAAAAATATTTATTATAAAATTGTAAGACTTAACATCAGGTCAAGTAAAAGTATAATTTAATAAATATCATTTACTTTATAAATGGTAATATTGCATCTGAATTTTCAAGAACATACCAACAAGCTTGTTGCCATTCATCAATAGTAAGACTAATGGTGGTGCCTAATGATATTGTTTTCCCAATATATTTCAAAACTAAAAATTAAGATGAAATTGGTATCTCTCTAATGTCATGGTATCGTGGATGATTAAATCTAGTGTCATTCTCCTTCATGTATCTTGAGCAAAAAACCAAGCATTCATTGGTGATATACATCTTAGCTATTGAACCTTCTGGTCGATTTTTATTCAGCATATATGACTTCAATGTTCGAAGAAACCTACACAAGAAAGGAAAATTAAAAACATAAAAATAAAATTATAAACAAACTAATTATGTACTAGTAATCACCTCTCAATCGGATACATCCATTTGTATTGCACAGGGCCTCCAAGAATGCTTGATTTGCTAGGTGAGGGAAGGTGTACCATTACATCGAAGAATGATGGTACAAATATCTGCTCCATTTTACATAGTGTAACAACAATATTATTTTCCAACCTCTTTAGATCTTCTACCCCAAAGATCTTATGCACAACTCCTTAAATGATATGCTAAGCTGAGGTAATGTCTTAGATACATCCTTTGTAAAGATTCCATGTGTTGCAAGAGGAAGGATTTTTTGCAAAAATACATGAAAATCATGAGATTTCATACCAGAAATTCTACGCTCATCAACATTCACACATCTAGAAATATTTGAGCACAACCCATCTAGAAATTTGATTTCTTTTAAGAATTCACAAAAATTCTATTTTTCCTCTGATGATAAAGTAAAACATGGTATAGGGACTTCTAGATTTCCATTTACAATATTTGGGAGAAGCTCCTCTTTATATTCATATCTTTTATGTCTTTACGAGCTTCTGAATTATCCTTAGTCTTCTCATAAATATCCATAATTGTTCCAATTATGATATCACAAATATTCTTCTCAATGTGCATTACATCAAGATTATGGCGAACATGAAGACTCTTCCAATAAGGAAGTTAACAAAAATTGTTTTTTTCTTCCAAGCATGAGAGGGTGTTTTTTTTTAACTTTTTTCCTTTCTCTTTCCAAGATTTGTTTGAAAGATGTTGTGTAGTTGATTCAAAGCATCTTCACCATATAGTTCTTGAGGATGAGGTCGTGGTTCTTGTTTCCCATCAAATGCATGCTCATTGAACCGCAATCTATGGTTTTCTGGTAAGAATCTACGATGCCCCATATAACAAAATTTCCCCCCATGTTCCAATGTGAGAAACCATGTATCCTTGTGACAAGAAGGACATGCTAACTCACCTTGGGTGGACCATCCAGACAAATATCAATAAGTTGGGAAATCATTAACTGTCCACAGTAGAGCAGCATGCATTTCAAAATTCTATTTTGAAACAGCATCATAAGTTTCAACTCCTGCATCCCATAACTCCTTTAACTCCTTTATCAATGGTTGTAAATAGACATCAATCGTGTTGGTAGGAGACTTTTGCCCAGGAATGATCATGGATAAAATAAGATAATCTTGTTTCATACAAAGCCATGGAGGTAAATTATATGGAATGTGGATAGTGGGCCATATGCTATAAGAATTACTCATGTTCCTGTATGGATTAAATCCATCAGAAGCCAATCCAAGCCTAACATTGCGAGGGTCTCTAGAAAAAGATGGATGCATCTCATCAAATCTTTTCCACTCTTTGACATCAGTTGGGTGTCTTGGTTTACCATCATTTAAGTGCTTTTCTTGATGCCATCTCATCTCGGAAGTTGTTTGATAGAACATGTATAGCCATTTTAACCTTGGTATTTGTGGAAAGTACCATAAAGTCTTAATAAAAACCTTTTTGACTAACTTAAGTTTATTCCTTTTTGTAGTCTTATCCTTACTTGTGTTTTCATAAGAGCTATACTTCCGCCTACTAGCGCCACATTTTAAACATACATCTTCTTTCTTTTGATCCTTCCAAAACAACATGCAATGTTCTTTACAGACATCTATTTTTATGTCGTCAAGTCCATGATTAGTAATATACTTTCTTGCATCATAAAAAGATTTAGGCAACTGAAAATCCTTGAACGCCTTTGATAACAATGTAATCAAACTATTAAAAAGATTATTTATCATTCCATGAAACCCCTTTAGTTGTAGTAATGTCATGGTGAATAATTATTTGAGTATCCTTCACAACCATCATAAAGTGGTTCCTTTACATCTTTCATCAGCCTACAAAATGTCTTAAGTTCATCACTCAACTCATCAATTTCATAGCTGTAATCAATTTCATCAAATGTTGGAACATGGTTATGTTGGGTTTTAGAGGAGGTAGAGAAGCAGCGAAAACAAAAAAAAAATTCTCCCTCAAACCCAGAACAAAAGGAATCGCGTCAACGTCTATATAATAGGAAAGATGGTTTGTGGATGCATACTGTCCCGAGGCTTGCTAGGAGACGGTACCTCGTGCCTTGCACGGTCTTCACCTCCGGTCTTGGACGGTGTCTGTGCAGCTCCTAGTCACACCGGGACTGAAGACTCCTGGTCTCACCGGACTGTCGGGATTGACAGTTGTCCTCCGAGTGACAGAGGTCTCCCGCCTCTGCAGTCATCCACACGGACCGCCTGGAACTCCGATCTCCTTGTCGCACAAGGAACCGGAAGGAGTCGCACCCTCCTGTTGGCGTACTAGTCGCCAACACACTCTCCTGCTACCAGTTGCAACTGCAGTTGTCTTTCCCTTGTTGTGCCTCCCTTTTCGGGTAGCACTTGCTCGGGCTCTCTCGATTACCAAAACCAGAGAGAACAACAACCTTGTGGAGCAACCGGCTTGCACTGAGTTGTACTTTGAGAAGCCCCCAATACCCCTATATATATAGGCGGGTCATGGGACAGGGTTCTCTGTCCCCGATAATATGGGACTAAAAGCAGGAGTAGAAGGGTTTGAGATTTTCCACAAAAGCAACCAACTCGCAACCTGAACCGATCATTTCACAACTGAAACGGTCAGTTGGGGACCTGAACCGGTCAGTTGACACCTCAACCGGTCGGTTGGGACACCTCAACCAGTCAGTTCACTTCTGAACCGGTCAGTTGGTGGTCCTGGTCGGTTCCCGATTGACTTTCCTTCTTTTGTTTCTAATTGGTATCGAATACCAATCCTTGTTCCAATCAAATTGGGCAAGTGAAATGCAAGGAAAATTCTCACCAATCCTACTTTCCCAACTTGCTCGGTTGCATCAGTTGAACCGATCGTTTCAACACTTGAAGCAATCGTTTCACCCTGACCTTTAGCCGACCGGTTCATCACCTGAGCCGATCGGTTGGGCATACAGATTGTGCAGAATCAGTCAATTGTAATTTCAATCAATCTGATACTCCAATCAATGTGTTCAACACCTTGAACATTATGATATTGAGCTATCAATTGATTGAGTGTTTAATTGAACTACTAAACTCCTTTAGTAATCAATCTAAACATTGCTTGTGGACAAAACTCCTCTTCCAGGTTAAATCCTATGTGTGTGACCCAGCAGGTTCATTTCACATTGGCAGTGAAAGTCCATAACACTTATTACTTCACAAGCAAAGAGAGGTGCCTAGTCACACATCAGTGCTACCCAAGTGAAATAGAAAGTTGGAGAACAACTTTCAATCCTACAATCCGTGAATGGTGTTACAGTGAATGTATAATTCCTTTGTCACTGATATCCTGAATGAACTTGAGGCATGGAACAATCATCCTGTCAACGTTCATTCATTTCCTTGATCTCAGAGCAGACTGAGTGAGATGTGTATGACATAAATATCACATATTGATTCACAGTGCATGCGTATGCCTTTCTCAATCCTACTCATCAAGTGGCCAAGGACATCAAACTCCCTCAGGAGGGACAAATCCCATATCTATCACTCACCCCTCAAAAGCCCCATGTGTCAAAGCCACCCAATCATCACCTTTATAACAACCCATGTTTCAGGACTGCGTTTGATGATGTCAAAGTGTACCCAACGACATGTGTTGAGTGTAGTGATTTCAGGTCTAAGAATCACACTCACCACCATCATTGTGAGAGCTGACTGTGACTTACCAAGTCATGGTTCCATGTGTCACTCTCACGGTGGGTCTGTCTGATACCTTGTTCTCTAACAAGTACCTATGTGCTTGGTTCGATATCACTATATCATGACTAATGAGATTCTATCATCAACCAACACACAATCTAGTCTTTAGTGTTATTGATGTCTATGGTTATTTCCTCAATAACAACCGACTAGGGACCAAACAAGAATGTATACTCTTAACATCTGTATGATCTCATCGTTTAGGTCATGAACCTAAAAGCATACGTCATTGAGTAAAACCATTCTGTAGACATCTATTATGTTACACCATCATCTCAGAAATAGTTTAAACATATAGATCGGAAATTGCCTTTATTAATATTCAAATCATTTACAAAGTATCCCATTACAATCATCATATGACTTGCTCTATGGGCATACATACCAACAGACCCCCACTTGCACTTAGAGCCAGTCACCAAGGAACCTTAATCCTTGTGACCTAGCATGACCATCATGCTTCTGCTGAGAAAGGGCCTTAGTCAGTGGATCATCTATGTTGTCTTCAGTTGGTACTTTGCAAATCTTCACATCTCCTCACTGTACGATCTCTCGTATGAGATGGAAGCCCCGCAGTATGTGCTTGGACCGCTGATGTGATCTGGGCTCCTTAGCTTGTGCAATAGCTCCATTATTGTCACAATAAAGCTCAATTGCATCACAGCTACTGGGAACTACACCAAGTTCAGAGATGAACTTCCTGATCCACACAGCCTCCTTTGCTGCATGTGAAGCAGCAATATACTCGGTCTCTATAGTAGAATCAGCAACTGTTTCTTGCTTGGAACTCTTCTAGCTCACAACTCCATTATTAAGGAAAAATACAAATCCTGACTGTGATCTGTAATCATCTTTATCGGTTTGGAAGCTTGCATCAGTGTAACCCTTTACAACCAACTCTTCCTCACCGCCGTACACAAGAAACTGATCCTTAGTCCTTTGCAAGTACTTGAGGATGTTCTTCACAGCTGTCCAGTGAGCATCCTCGGGATCTGACTAGTACCTTCTCGTCATGTTGAGAGCATACGAGACATCTGGGTGTGTGCACAACATAGCGTACATGATGGATCTGATGGCTGATGTATATGGGATCCCACTCATACGCTCCCTCTCTTCACAAGATTGGAGACATTGAGCTCTAGAGATTGTGACTCCATGTAGCATGGGGATGTTGCCTCTCTTTGAGTTCTCCATGCTGAACCACTTCAGCACTTTGTCAAAGTACGTGCTCTGACTTAGTCCGAGAAGCCTTCTAGATCTATCTCTATAGATCTTAATTCCTAGAATGTAGGATGCTTCTCCTAAGTCCTTCATTGAGAAAGTATTCCCAAGCCAAGTCTTTACCTTCTCTATGGCTAAGACATCCTTCCCCATCAAATGTATGTCATCCACATACAATATGAGGAATGTGGTCGAGCTCCCACTAACCTTCTTGTACACACAAGGTTCATCTTCATTTTGAATAAAGCCAAACACTTTGACTTCCTAATCAAATCGAAGATTCCAACTCCAAGATGCTTGCTTCAATCAATAGATTGACCTTTGTAGCTTACAAACTTTATTGGAATTCTTTGGATCTACAAAACCATCAGGTTGTGTCATGTACACATCCTCATTTATATTCCCGTTAAGGAATGCGGTTTTACCATCCATCTGCCAAATCTCATAGTCATAATAAGCTGCAATAGAAAGCATGATCCTGATGGACTTAATCATGGCAACTGGAGAAAAGGTTTCGTCATAGTCAACACCTTGAACTTGTCGAAATCCCTTTGCAACCAATCTGCCTTTATAAGTTTGCCCATTGCCATCCATGTCGGTCTTTTTCTTAAAGACCCACTTGCACCCTATGGATTTTACCCCTTTGGGTGGTTCCACCAAAGTCCATACTTTGTTGGAGTACATGGATTCCATCTTGGATCTCATGGCTTCAACCCATTTCTCAGAATCTGGTCCCTCCATAGCCTCTACGTAGGTAGTTGGATCATCATCTATGATCAACTCACCACATTCCTGAGTAACAAGGTATCCAAACCTCTCAGGTTCAAGGCGGGTCCTACTAGATCTACGAGGTCCTTGTGTTACCTGAGGAGACTGAGATTCCACAACACCTTGTGAATCTGCATTTTCCTCTGGTACATCTACTGGTTCCATGTTTTCTTGTTGGGCTTGAACCTCTTCAAGCTCTATATTCCTCCCACTGCTTCCTTTGGAAATAAATTCCTTCTCTAGGAACACAGTTGTCCTGGCAACCAACACTTTGTTGTCAGTAGGGTGGTATAAATAGTATCCCCTCGTTTCCTTGGGTATCCAACAAAATAAAATTTATCGAGTTTGGGTCCAAGCTTATCAGGAAACATTTTCTTGACGTAAGCCTCACAACCCCAAATCTTTAGAAAAGACAAATCGGGACGCTTCCTGTACCATATCTCATATGGTGTCTTTTGAACCGATTTAGATGGTACACGGTTAAGTGTAAATGCGGTGGTTTCAAGAGCATGACCCCAGAAAGAAATTGGAAGATCAGCAAAACTCATCATTGATCGCACCATATCCAACAATGTGCGATTCCTTCTTTCAGACACACCATTATGTTGTGGTGTTCCAGGCGGAGTCCATTGTGATACAACACCACGGGCTCATAGAAGGTCCTCAAACTCCTGGCTTAAGTATTCTCCACCTCGATCGGATCAAAGTGCCTTAATACTTTTACCAAGTTGGTTCTATACTTCATTCATGAAATCCTTGAACCTTTCAACGACTTCTGACTTATGCTTCATCAGGTACACATAGCCATACCTACTGAAATCATTAGTGAAGGTAATGAAGTATTGACACCCATTTCTGGCATTAGATCTAAAAGGCCCACATACATCAGTATGCATGAGTCCTAATAGATCACTAGCTCTCTCACCTTTACCTGAAAAGGGAGTCTTGGTCATCTTGCCCAACAAACAAGAATCACATGTCTCTATTGATTCATAATCAAAAGAGTCTAGATAACCATCCTTATGGAGTCTAGAAATGCGCTTCTCATTTATGTGCCCTAGACGAAAATGCCAGAGATATGTTTTGTTTGAGTCATTGTGTTTTTTTCTTTTTGGTTTTTACGTTGTATACACTTGTCTCCAAGTCTATCAAGTATAGACCATAAGACATAGGGGCACTGTCATAAAAGATCCCATCTTTAGAAATGGAACATTTTCCATTCTTAATAAGAAATTCAAATCCATCTTTGTCCAAACAAGAGACGGAAATGATATTCCTATTTATGGTAGGTACATAATAGCAGTTCTTCAACTCTATTATTAGCCCACTTGGTAGAGTTAACTCATAGGTTCCTACGACACTGGCGGCAACTCTTGCCCCATTGGCAACACGTAGCTCAACCTCACCTTTCCTTAAAGGCCTACTTCTCTTAAGATCCTTCACATTTGAACAAATGTGAGATCTGCATCCAGTATCAAGTACCCATGATGAAGAAGTAGTAAAGTAAATCTCTATCACGTATACACTAGAAGTAGAGATCTCTATCTCTGAATTCTTCTTCCATCGTTCCTTCCATCCTCTCCATGTACAAGAAATTGGTTTGGCGAGAGAACCCTTCTCTCCCTTAGCTACTTTCTTCTTCACCAATGCATTAAGTGTACATAGAGTGGATTCATAGGCTCCTGGTATATCTGGATTGTGCAGAACACTTCTCACAGTCCTCAACCAGTTATGGAATTTGTTCTCAATCAATTTGCCCATTTTAAAAGATGATTCTTTTGCCATTCTACAAGAGAAAATTGCATTTGTCAAAACTCCTTTTGATTTGATTTGAATAAAATTTGACGATAGTTAATTAGGCCTTTAATTAATTACCGCTCCCACTATTTTGATTCAAATTGACAGCCCTCACCATCAATTCGGAAGATTGCAGCGTACAATCTTCTAGTGGGTCAAGATCCTGAAATCCTCTAAGCCATGGACCAGCTAGGGTTTTCACCCACAATTCAGATCTCTCAGGTAGGAAAATCTTGCCAATTGCATCATATGCAACTCTTAAAAGATGTCATATGCAACTCCTTGCCATGATCATCTCCATGCCTCAAGGTGCTAGATCTTATCTAGGTCACCTTGTTAAGTCCGACCCAAAGCCAACACGATGAATATGCACCCTGCTAGGGCAGACCCACACATTCATCCTTCACGCTTCCACGAGATAGACGGTGCACCACACTAGGGTGTGCCCACACTTGGTCGATCAAGCTTTTCATGTGTGTCACATTTGGAAGGCATCTAAAACTTAATATTTAATGAGGGATTTGGTTTTTATATACATATACATATCCAATCACCACAATATATAGTATGTATCATATACATGCTATATCCCATAAAAAACATGCAAAACGATAAAAGCAATGATTATGGCCATCCTATTGTGATTCCTCGAGCTAAGAGGAATCACGGTCATCTAGGTCTATATCACATGCAACCTGTACAAGATGAAATTTGTGCCTGCCTTTCTGGGTTTGATCAGCTCATCTCCATGATTGATCAGCTCGCCATCAGGTTGGTTGTTTGGGTGCCACCAGCCGATCGACTGGAGCCTCCAGCCGATCGGTTCACCGGTCGTTGTGCATCTCCTCAGGTCTCCACCTGCTCGTCTTGCTCCTCGAACTGGCCGTCTGGATTACCAACCGATCGGTTCACTCCTTGAATCGATCGTATCAGGTTGTCCTCCGTTCTTTGACATAACAAGAAATAAAATCTATCCTATTTACAATTGAATTGTGAAACCCCGAGTTACATTCGGGGGAAGCAAAGGTAGGAAAAGAATTCTCGAATTATTTCGAGTTACATCAGGAATAGGAGAAGGGAATTGGTGCGTAGACTGAGATGCAAGCAACCACATACAACCACACACAGATATAGGTGTTTATAGGCCATAACCATGCTACACATCCACCACAAATCATGTTTAAGTGTGACGCGTATCGAGTGCATTAATATTACATATCATATATGTATATTTGGGATTTGTGGATTGGACATGCATAAAGCCAATTTTATTCGCATCGTATGGAACAAATAAAGGCGACAAACCAAAATCGATCATATCGATAATCCTAAAATATAGAATAGTTGATGTGGCTCTGATACCACTGTTGGGTTTTAGAGGAGGCAGAGAAGCAGTGGAAACAAAAAAAATTTCTCCCTCAAACCCAGAATAAAAGGAATCACGTCAACGTCTATATAATAGGAAAGATGGTTTGTGGATGCATACCTTGTCCCGAGGCTTGCTCGGCGACATTACCTCGTGCCTTGCGCGGTCTTCACCTCCGGTCTTGAACGATGTCTGTGCAGCTCCTGGTCACACCGGGACTGAAGACTCCTGGTCTCACCGGACTGTCGGGATTGACAGTTGTCCTCCGAGCGACAAACGTCTCCCGCCTTTGCAGTCGTCCACACGGACTGCCTGGAACTCCAATCTCCTTGTCGCACAAGAAACCGGAAGGAGTCACACCCTCCTGTTGGTGTACTAGTCGCCAACACACTCTCCTGCTACCAGTTGCAACTACATTTGTCTTTCCCTTGTTGTGCCTCCCTTTTCAGGTAGAACTTGCTCGGGCTCTCTCGGTTACCAAAACCAGAGAGAACGACAACCTTGAGGAGCAACCGGCTTGCACTGAGTTGTACTTTGAGAAGCCCCCAATACCCCTATATATATAGGCGGGTCATGGGACATGGTTCTCTGTCCCCGGCAATATGGGACTAAAAGCAGTTGTAGAAGGGTTCGAGATTTTCCACAAAAGCAACCAACTCGCAACCTGAACCGATCATTTCACAACTGAAACGATCGGTTGGGGACCTGAACCGGTCGGTTGACACCTCAACCAAATGGTTGGGACACCTCAACCGGTCGGTTCACTTCTGAACTGGTCGGTTGGTGGTCCTGGTCGGTTCCCGATTGACTTTCCTTCTTTTGTTTCTAATTGGTATCGAATACCAATCCTTGTTCTAATCAAATTGGGAAAGTGAAACGCAAGGAAAATTCTCACCAATCCTACTTTCCCAACTTGCTCGGTTGCATCAGTTGAACCGATTGTTTCAACACTTGAAGCAATCATTTCACCCTGACCTTGAACCGATCGACTCAACACTTGAGCCGACCGGTTCACCAAGCGCAGCTGACTGGTTCATCACATGAGCCGATCGGTTGGGAGTACAGATTGTGCAGAATCAGTCAATTGTGATTTCAGCCAATCCGATACTCCAATCAATGTGTTCAACACCTTAAACATTATGATATTGAGCTATCAATTGATTGAGTGTTTAATTGAACTACTAAACTCCTTTAGTAATCAATCTAAACATTGTTTGTGGACAAAACTCCTCTTCCAGGTTAAATCCTATGTGTGTGACCCTGCAGGTTCATTTCACATTGGCAATGAAATTCCATAACACTTATGACTTCACAAGCAAAGAGCGGTGTCTAGTCACACATTAGTGCTACCCAAGTGAAATAAAAAGTTGGAGAACAACTTTCAATCCTACAATCCGTGAATGGTGTTACAGTGAATGTATAATTCCTTTTTCACTGATATCCTGAATGAACTTGAGGCATGGAACAGTCATCCTGTCAACGTTCATTCATTTCCTTGATCTCAGAGCAGACCGAGTGAGATGTGTATGACATCAATATCACATATTGATTCACACGTGCATGTGCATGCCTTTCTCAATCCTATTCATCAAGTGGCCAAGGACATGAAACTCCCTCAGGAGGGACAAATCCCATATCTATCACTCACCCCTCAAAATCCCCATGTTTCAAAGCCACCCAATCATCACCTTTATAACAACCCATGTTTCAGGACTGCGTTTGATGATGTCAAAGTGTACCCAACGACATGTGTTGAGTGTAGTGATTTCATGTCTAAGAATCACACTCACCACCATCACTGTGAGAGCTGACTGTGAATTACCAAGTCATGGTTCCATGTGTCACTCTCACGGTGGGTTTGTCCGGTACCTTGTTCTCTAACAAGTACTTATGTGCTTGGTTTGATATCACTATATCATGACTAATGAGATTCTATCATCAACCAACACACAATCTAATCTTTAGTGTTATTGATGCCTATGATTATTTCCTCAATAACAATCGACTAGGGACCAAACAAGAATGTATACTCTTAACATATGTATGATCTCATCGTTTAGGTCATGAACCTAAAAGCATACGTCATTGAGTAAAACCATTCTTTAGACCTATTATGTTACACCATCATCTCAGAAACAATTTAAACATATAGATCGGAAATTGTCTTTATTATTATTCAAATCATTTACAAAGTATCCCATTACAATCATCATATGACTTGCTCTATGGGCATACATACCAACAGGTTATCAGGAAATCCTAGCCCATCCCTTATCATTCCTTCTACATCATCAGCATCATCCTCAACATCCTCATCCTCATCCTGACCATCATCACTATCATTGTGATAATCAACATGAACTGATTCACCATGTGCTACCATACATGTGTAGCACTCAGTTATGCCATTCACTATCAGATCAACTAACACCTCACCCTTTGTCTTGCAACTACCATTGTTACATTTAATGCAAGGGCAAGGTATTAATCCATCAACTTCTACATTTCGAGATGCAAATTGAATAAATTCTTTAACACCATTTTTGTATTCTGTTGATAACCTATTTTTGTTTTTCATCCATCTCTTATCTATTCTAGACATTTCAATCCTACAAAGATACAAGCTACAATTAACTATACTTTTAAAAAATTCATTTAAAATTGTTACTCAATGATTTTTTATAAATGTTACATAAATACCAAATCTTAGTTAGCATAACACTAGGAAAAAAATGAGTACATATAACATTAAATGTATAAGGTAAACAAGTACACAAGAACATGTAATTCAAACTTTCATATGTATACAGACATGTACAAATTTTAAATAACACTCATTCAATTCCATGGGATGAATAGAGCTCCTTTTCATTATAAACCATGCAATGCTTAAAAATCAAAATCGCAAGTCACTAAATTGAATAGGGAGAATTTTTATTAGAGAACAAATTCCTAATATATAATCACTTATACAGTATATTGCAGCAAATACAAAGATCATATATTATTGAATGAACTACCTTTGGAATCTTTTAGAAAGTTTATCTAGATAGAAAGTAGGCTACTCAAAGGGGGAAATAGATCTGATTTAAGCCAAATAAGGTCTAAATAGGGAATCTTATGTCTATTTACGGAAAATAAGGTGTAATTTTGATAAAAACACTTATAGTTTGGGGAAAATAGGTTTGTTGTGGGAAAATTATGTCTGATTTTACCAAAATTAGGTCTCACATTACGTGAATATAGGGCAGATCAGGGGAAGCTAACAATTATTAGGTCATGTCACGACAAATTAAGTTTGATTTAGACATAAATAAGGAAAATTAGGTTAAATTAGGTCTAAATTAATCTCATTTCAGCCAATATAGTAAAAATTAGGAGAAGTTAACTCTGCTTAGGTCATATTATGTAAAATTAAGTTTGATTTAGGTACAATTAGGTTTAAATTACTAAAAAAATACAAAAATTAGGGAAAATTTGGTTATTGTCGACCATGTGAGGTGTGATATAGTTCAAGTTATTATTGATTATTATTTAGGGTAACCGAAAGAAATGTATAAAGTAGTGTATATATTTGAATATAATTAATTATTTATGTGTTAAATTAGACTATATCTTTATGAAAAAAGTATATGAAAAATGCCTAGAAACACCTATAGAAAAATTAGATATTATTTATACCAAATCAGGTTTGACTAAATATAATGTCTCACATAGGATTTAGTACAAGAAAAAAACAGATCTTATTTAGTACCAAATCAGGTTTGATTAGGGAAAGTCAGGTGCACTGTTGGTCAAACTAGTAGAGGGAAGTAGGAAGAACCTAGCTACACGAGTTATGACATACACAACATCACCTCTCTACATATCATGTTGTCATATCATGATCAAGTATCACATAAGATGCAAGAAGAAATCAGTTTACTCATTCAATTATAGGAGTACAAATCAATAATAAATGCATAAACAACCCCTGCAAATGGAACCATGAAAAAACAAAAATCTAAACTACCATAAAGCACAAATAAGATACATATCCTCTTCCTCTCTCAGAATTCCACAATTTCTAAAATTCTACAAGATGTGACCACTTCGAGTGACACTACCAATACTCATATGACACAATATAGTGATCTGAACATGCATCCATTGTCAACAACACCTATGACTCTACCAGAACTAAAAAATAATATAGCACTACAACTAGATTGCATGACATGTCCTCCCATCTTCGAGAGGGTTTATCATCCAATACTCCATAATCATTACATCAACATCTAAATTATGGAATGCACACAACCAGATAATAGGCCACATAGTTCCTTAGTTTGGGGTCATGATAAGATCATGATATGCCTCAATTTTTAAAGCATTTAATTTAGTGTCATCTCTAAAAAACACCCAACAACAACAAATTTTTTTATTTGCATAATAGACCAAACACCTTGCTAAGTGGAACCAAGAAGGAGGGAGCCCAAGACCAATGGATTTGGAAAATGTGAAAAACAAATTCACTAAGTTCACATCTCACCACAATGGTTTATAAAATCTAAAAAAACCCATATGCATATATACAAATTAGGGGAAATAAAGTCTGCTTATGTTATATTATGTCAAATTAAGTCTAACTAGGCCAACTCAGGGAAACCTAGGTAAAATGAGTATGCCAAATGAGGTCAAATTTAGTCATTGTAGATCATGTTATCTATAATATAGGTCTAGTTATTATTGATTAAGATTAATAGTAACTAATGGAAATGTACATTGTGGTGTATATGTTTGAATATATAAATTATTATACGTAATATTAGATGTATCTTTATGAAAACAATTTATACAAATAACTCCTAGAAATACCTAGGCTACCGCCTAGGCACCTTGGTTTCCTAGGAACCCAAGTGGTGGGAATGCTTAAATAGCCACCAAGAAAAAGTATGAATTAACAAACTTTTACAAAACATGTCAATAAGAAGACTAAATATAAGGTCTCAGATAGAATTTTGTACAAGAAGAAAATAGAAATACAAGGTATAAAGTATTAACTGTGGTAATATCAATCTATCATGGACTCATGTTGCAATCTAAAGATCATGCAACATAATTTTATAAATAAAATATTATTTTGAGAAAAGGACTTGTCTACATATCTAGATACATTATTTAAAATGACCATTTTTTATTAGATGACCATGTCATTTGCAACTTGTGGTTTAAACTTCCAAGTATATATACAATTTACCATTATGTCCATAAAAAAGGTACATTTCCCACTAAAGGTGGAACATATATTTAATTTTGCGTTTCTTCTTGTTGAAAATATACATATCAGCCATTTCTTTTTAAGAAAGTGTTTAAATGTACAAAGGGATATATTATGTTTTAACATGATATGGATCTTTTTAGAATATAAGACAAGTAATATATAGATTCTGATAGTAATTTTTATATAACACATAATTCTAACAATAGACAAAATATCAATAATGTGTCTAAGGCCTCTTAGGACAAAAATAAGTGATTTGAAGGAAAAATAAACATTAATTAGGATCTAAATTTTGTAAAATTAGATTAAGTTAGGTTATTCCAAAGTCGAAATAGATATAATTTATACCAAATCAAGTTAGATTAGGGATATCCACTGTATTTTTGGTCAAACAATTCTTGTTCGGTTTTTCTGATTTGTGTATAGGTCTGATTTTTCTAAATTATATATCATTTACGTATATATAGGGTAGAATAGGAGGAAGCTAGCCCTGCTTAGGTTATCTTACACCAAAATTAGGTTTGTCTAAGCAATAATGAATGAAAATAGGGTCAAATTAGGTCTAGCATGGAACAAACTATGTCAAAGTAGGGCATGTTTGGTCTAGGGTTGACATAAGTTTTCTTTAGGCCAAATCAGACTGAACAATTGAGGTCTAATTTTGGGGTAACATTTATGAATTGAATGAAATAGGCCTGATTAAGGGAAAGTAGGTCTGCTTTTGCCAAACTAGTCTCATTTAAATCATCAAATGAGTATGTTGAATAAGTTAGAATATGTTTGCACTTCATTCATTCACTGTGTAAATAAGAAATTGTTTAAGACACTAGTGGAGGGAAGTAGGAAGAACACAACTACATGAGTTAGGACCTACACAACATCACCTCTCTACCCTTCTTAACATTGGTTCCTTATAGAAAAAAGTCCATGAAAACATTGATTTAGATAACAGGATTGTATCCATGAGATAATGCTACATATTACATGTTGTCACATCATGATCAAGTATCACATAAAAAGTTAGAAGAAATCAGTTTACTCATTTAATTATAGGAGTACAACTCAATAACTAATGCATAAACAACCCTTGCAAACGGAACCATAAAAAAATAAAAATCTAAACTACCATAAAGCAGAAATAAGATACATATCCTCTTCCTCTCTCAGCATTCAACAGTTTCTCAGATTATGCAAGATGTGACCACTTCAAGTGACACTACCAATACTCATATGACACAATACGACCATCTGAACATGCCTCCATTGTCAACAACATCTATGACTTCACCAGAACTAAAAAATCATATAGCACTACAACCAGATTGCATGACATGTCCTCCCACATTCGAGAGGGTTTCTCATCCAATACTCCATAATCAATATATCAACATCTAAACTATTGAATGTACACAACCAGATAATAGGACACACAATACCTTAGTTTGGGGATCATGATAAGAACATGATATTCCTCGATTTATAAAGCATTTAATTTAGTGTCATCTCTAAAAAACACCCAACAACAACAGATATTTTTATCTGCCAAATAGACAAACCATCTTGCTAATTGGACCCAAGAAGGAGGGAGCCCAAGAAAAATGGCTTTGGAAAATGTGAAAAACAAATTCACTAATTTCACATCTCACAACAATGGTTTATAAAATCTAGAACTACCCATATGCATCTATAGGACAAATTAGGGGAAATAAAGTATGCTTATGTCATATTATGTCAAATTAAGTCTAATTAGGCCAACTTAGAGAAACCTAGGTAAAATTAGGTCTAATTTAGATTGAAATGCACCAAATTAGGTCAAATTTGATCATTGTAGATCATTTTATATGTGATATAGGTCTAGGTATTATTGATTAAGATTAACAATAACTGATGGAAATGTACATTGTGGTGTATGTGTTTGAATATATTAATTATTTATATGTAATATTAGACTGTTGTATCTTTATGAAAACAAATTTATACGATTAACACTTAGAAACACCTAGGCTACTGCCAAGGCACCTTGGTTTCCAAGGAACCCAAGTGGTTGGAATGTTTAACTAGCCACCAAGAAAAAGTCTGAATTAACAAACTTTTACAAAACATTTTAATAAAAAGACTAAATATAAGGTCTCAGATAGAATTTTATACAAGAAAAAAATAGAAATACAAGGTATAAATTATTAATTGTGATAATATCAATCCATCATGGACTCATGTTGCAATCTAAAGATCATGCAAAATAATTTTATAAATAAAATAATATTTTGAGTAAATGACTTGTCTACATATCTAGATACATTATTTAAAATGACCATTTTTATTAGACGACCATATCATTTGCAAATTGTGGTTTAAACTTCCAAGTATATATACAATTTACAATTATGTTCATAAAAAATGCATTTCTCACTAAATGTGGAACATATATTTAGTTTTGCATTTCTTCTTGTTAAAAATATACATATCAGCCTTCTCTTTTTAAGAAAGTGTCAACATGTGTATAAAGGGATGTATTATATTTTAACATGATATGAATTGTTGTAGAATATAAGACAATTAATATATATCTTTATGATAGTCATTTATATATAACATACAATTCTAACAATACCCAAAATCCTCAATAATGTGTCTAAGGCCTCTTAGGACAAAAAAAAGTGATTTGAAGGAAAAATCTAACATTAATTAGGATATTAATTTTGTCCAATTAGATCAAGATAGGTTATTCCAAGGTTTAAATAGATATAATTTATACCAAATCAGGTTAGATTAGGGAAATCAAGTGTATTTTTGGTCTAACAATTCTGGTTTGGTTTTTCTTATTTGTATACATGCCTGATTTTTCTAAATTACATAATATTTAAGTGTATATAGGGTAGAATAGGGGAAGATAGCTCTGCTTAGGTCATCTTACACCAAATTTAGGTTTGCCTAAGCAAAAATGAATGAAAATAGGGTCAGATTGGGTCTAACATGGATCACACTATGACAAAGCAGGGCAAGTTTGGTCTAGGGTTCACATAAGTTTCCTTTAGGACAAATAACATTGGACAATTGGGGTCTAATTTTGGGGTAACTTTTATGAATTGAATGAAATAGGCCTACTCCGACCACAAAAAAACCCAACAGGAAACCTAGGTAAAATTAGGCCAACTTAGGGAAACATAGGTAAAATTAGGTCTAATTTAGATTGAAATACGCCAAATTTGGTCAAATTTGGTTATTGTAGATCATGTTAGGTGTGATATAGGTCTACTTATTATTGATTAAGATTAAAGGTAACTGGTGGAAATGTACACAGTAGGGTATATACTTGAATATAATTAATTATATATACATAATATTAGACTATATCTTTATGAAAATAATTTTAAATGAAAAATGCCTAGAAACACTTAGGCTCCCACCTAGGAACCTTGAATTCAAAGGAACCCAAGTGGTGGGAAGGTCTAACTATACACCAAGAAAAGTATGAATTAACAAACTTTTACAAAACATGTCAATAAGAAGACTAAATATAAGGACTCAGATAGGATTTTGTACAAGAAAAAAATTAGAAGTACATGATCTTAATTATTAACTGTAATAGTATCTATCTAGCATGGAATGATGTTTCAATCTAAAGATCATGCAACATAATATTATAAATAAACTAATTTGTTTAGTAAAAGGCTTGTCTGCATATCTAGATACATTATTTTAAATGGCTATTGTTTGAATTATATGATCATGTAATTTGCAACTTGTGGTTTAAATATCTAAGTATGCAAGTTTCAATTATGTTCTTAAAAACCCATTCCATGTTCAGTTAAAATTGATGTTTGCCCAAACAAATGAAATTATCAAGATTAGTCGACCATGGTAAGGATATACCAAAATGTGACAAATTTTGTTACTTAGGTTCTATTATTCAAATAGACGGGGATGTCCAAAATGATGTTTGTCACCGGATCACTGCAGGATGGTTGAAATGGAGGAGTGCAACTTTTTATGTGATCAGAAGATCCCTCTCAGGTTAAAAAGTAAGTTTTATAGAACAGCTATACGACCAGCCATGCTCTATGGGAGTGAATGTTGGGCGGTGAAGAAACAAGGTCTCAACAAGTTGAACGTGGCTGAAATGCGTATGCTGAGATGGATGTGTGGGAAGATAAGAAAATATCGTTTGAGAAATGACTATATCAAGAATAAAGTGGGGGTGGCGAGCATTGAGGACAAGTTGCGTGAGGGCCAATTCAGATGGTACGGACATGTGCAACACAGACCTACTAGTGCGCCTATACGAAGCAATGCTATTGAGCCAAACACTATAAATAGAAGAAGAGGAAGGCCTAAATTAACATGGGATGAGCTTATAAAGAGAGATTTTGAATCTCTACATCTCAATCAGAATATGGCCCATGATAGAGCTGAATGGAAATGAAGGATCCATGTAGCCGATCCCAACATAGTTGGGATTGAGGCTAGAGATGATGATGATGATGATTCAACCATGGTCAGGATACCTTTTCTTTCTGTGAAGCATTCATAAGAAGACAACTCTCATTGATGTTTCCATGCCAAGAAAGAGAGATTGGGCATGATTTTGTATGTACAAGTGGTTTTTCTTACATTGAGGCCTAAAATTCACAATTCAATATAATGAAGGAACTTCTAAAATGTAGAGAATATTCATTAAGAATTCATGAGTATCTTTATCAATTTCATATAAAATCTATAGTTATAAGATATAACTGACTATAATTAAGGGATTAGTCACATTTGTCATCACTTAAATTTAAAAAACACCACTATAAACTCATTTCACATTGTGTAAATAGATTTTTAGGTTATATTTGCAACTTAAAAAATATTGAGATGCTATATTGAGGGGGGATTTTCGATTAGAGAAAAAATTATTGACATATACTCAGTGATTGAAAGTTATATTTTGTATATTGTAGAAAATATAAAATTGCGTATCATGAAAAAATTATATGTGAGGTAGAATAGGAGTCTGTCCACCGAGCTATAGAATAAGAGACTAAGTGACCACGTCCTAAATTTCTTATGGAGTACAATATATAAGAAGATGGCCATTGAAGAAACTAAGTTAACACATAGTCCCATACAGATCCAAAATTGTTATGCTAATTTTTAAAAACCAAGCAACAAACAAATTTGGTTATATTCCTAACAGCAACACTCACGAAAATAGTATAACTCCATACACAATTTTTGAAGAGAAGAATAAAGATAGAAGTTGATATTCAAGATCATAATATTAGCCTTATTAGAGAAAAATATAGAAATATATACTTAAATGTGTTATGATATATGTGTACCTTCAGATAGAAGACCAATTAGATATTTTAAAAGAACAGTCTGAGCCTCAATAGATCCAATGAGTAGTAAATCTAGAAAGAACAAACTTCAGATAGAAGTCCAATTAGATATTTTAAAAGAATAGTCTGAGCATCAGTAGGTCCAATGAGTAGTAAATGTAGAAAGAACAAAAATTTAATTTTAGCATTGGCATATCATATATGTAACATGAACAATTTAGATCTATTAATAATAAATTATAAATAGAAACATTACTCATCCACCAATGTCTTACTATAATCAAAACCATAAATTTATACATGATTATTTAAGGAAGAAGTATTGCAAATTATATAGGTTGATGTAGAATCTTACCTACTTGTCTTTGTTAGTCGACTTGTGATCTTTTGATGCTACTCACCCACCAGATAATGATTGATAAAATAGCCAGAATGCCTCAATTACAAAATAGGAATGATCAATTTAATAATATGAAGAATAGAAATTAGTGTGGGTGTTTACAAGTGACTAATATGTACCTGCCTTGGGTGACTACCTCCGATCACTGGAGAGAAGATCTTTGACAAAAATCAAACAGAACAATGGATAATAGGTACCTATTTTAGGGTGAAAAGTAGAACGAATTGGGGGAAGGGAAGAGGCGGGGGAAGAAATGAGATGGGGGAGGGGAGGATATGTGAGTACAAGAGACGATATATAGGAAGAAATTGATAGTTGACCAAGAAGACTATGTGGGGAAGAGGGATCGGGCGGAAACTGAAAGGGGGCGAAAATGTGTGAATCTGGGGACCATGCGAAAATGATAGGAGCAAGGGGAGATTGTAAGAGTGAGAAAACATGGAAGTAGAGGATAGAACATGTGGAGACTGACCAAAGCAGATTGCTCGCCAGCCATTAGGAGATCATGGAGCATAGAGAGTGCAAGGATCAGAGACCTACACATTGCAATTGTCAGAGGAGCATGAGAAAAATGGGGAGATAAAATGTGGGGGGCCGAGGGGGCAGGGGTGGGGGTGGGGGTGGGTGCGGGTGGTTTTGAAGTTGTTAGAATAATTAGGTTAAAACCCGCATGGGGTATATGGAGCGGACATGCAATTTTCAGCAACTTGTTTAATATGCTAAAATCTAATGTCGTGAAATGTAACGTTTGTTGTTGCGAATTATAGTGCCCAATCTAATACACCCCAAACTTGTGGGGGGTAATAAAAATTATAGGTAGGTAATTAAATAGCATCATGGAACCTTATGAGGTTAAGTATGAAACCTTAATCCTAAATTGAGAGGACATATGATGCATTGTTTATATTGCCTAAATTGTTTAAATTAATGACATAACAATGATCATTGTCTTTTAATTTGCATAACATTGATGATGTAGGAGAGATGATTATCATAGTTAATAATTACTTTGGTGCTTATGAAATATGACACAAGTGATGTATATATTCCTGACAAGGCATGAGGTGATGGTTATCATAATTAATGGTTGCTATAGTGTATATGTGAAGGGATACAAGTGATTCTTATGTGTCAGAAGAGGCATGATGCGACAAAAATGAGTTACAAGAATAACGTGATTGTTCTTATGACCTAGTGAAGGCTACTTGCCTAGTTTGAGGTTATATCCTCCAATGATGTGATAAGGGATATTATCCCTAGTGACGTGATAATAGTGATCATCCTAATATTGTTGTGTTAATAAGTGGTGATGTTGATGGCCTTGTTTAAGGAAGTGAGACTGTGTTGTCCTGAGATGATGTGACAAGTTCACACCTTATATGTTTAATTACCTTCTTAAATTGTTTCCTAGTTATGCTTACGAGATAGAATTAGGGTTTATATGTCCATTTGTATGATGGAGCCTTAATTCACCCTATTGGAATAACTAACAAATTGAAAACTTAATCTTGTAGTTGACATGTACCATAGATCCATTTTCACTACTAGTATCTAGATGGATGGTGAAACAAGTAACTCCTGCGGGATTCTCAGAGCGCATATTCTTGAATATGTGGGGTATTAGTGGAGGTAACTCCATGTTTCCTTAAATTGTTAAAACAGTGACATGATGTTTCATTATAAAATGGCCATGTGTGAGCTTGTTCTCTAGTGTTATTCCACATACCAAGGAAGGCTAGTTGTTTTATAGGACTATAACTTGACTATGAGTTGTTGTCTTTACAGGACTATAGATTCTCTATCAGTTGTTGTCTTTGTAGTTTAACTATATGTTACTGCATTGCAGACTCGAGCTGAACGAGTAGTACTGGTGATGATCATGGAATGTGGCTCGTACATTGATCTTGTATGGTATTGATTGTGACTTCTCTATGGTCAGTTGGATTTGAGTGGTACGCCTCAAATCCTCAGGGCATAATAGTTAAAGATTAACACAGCCATGTAGTATTATTGCTTAGGTCACATATGTATAACATTGGATGACCTCCTTACTGTGTTTTCTGTATTGTTTATTTTATAACAGTTATATATTCCTTCTTAAAGTATAAGATATTCTACTATTTAGTTGTAGATACTTGAACTGTATACACTGTAATTGTGGCATCCAACTCACAAAAACAAGATTTACTTAAGCGGAAGTGATCATTTGCAGCGGATTACTGAAAATCACTAAAAATTAAAACATTTTTCAAAGAGATCCAATCATAGGAAAACTCTTTTAACGAGAACCAATGTATTACATTTACATCCTGGTTCATAAGTACATATCTGGTGCCATCTCTCCTCAAGATTTACAACATGAACTATCTTGTTAAAAGCTAAACACAGACAGCATAAGAACCTCGAGACATCAAGCCAAAATCTCCAAATGATTCATTGAAAACATTAACTATTAACTCTGAGGACCTGAGAGTACAGAGACGACACATAGGACTTCTATCTACAACACACGACAGACAATACACGCCACCTCAGTTGTCACTGTTGTCCCTGCTGTTGCTGAAGTTCTTCCTCTGCAAGATATTCTCAATCTCCTCCGTGCTCGTCCACCTAAAAAAATGTTGGATCCCACGGGGGTGAGACAATTGAAATTGCCCCAGCGGGAGATATAACTCTCCGCCAAAACATTATTATTGCAATTTAATGATATAAAACTGGGCAGAGGATAAGCAGTTTAAAGAACTCTCAACTTTTAATAGCATTGCAACTATTTATGATAGAGTAATAGATCATCTATTCTTTTAATAAGGAATAGGAAAAACACGTATATCATTTATCCATTATTTTATACCATCATGTCAAACTTCTCTTGTGACACTCATTACCTTTACATGTCACCCATGAAACATTATCTATTGTCCTTAGCCAATCTGCTAACATCTAAGGAATTATATCCACCATGTACTCTTATATCATCAATACAGGTATTGGGTTATTACCAATCTGGTATCTTTTTTTTTGAGAGAGGGACGGGAAACCCTATGATAGGGGATTCCCGATGCTATCACTAACTAATCAAATCAAGGTTTACAGATGACTGCAAAATCAAAGGGAAATGACTCGACAAGGAAAACCTAATTGCATTGCCCCGATGAGCCAAGTTGGCCACCTCGTGAGCGACTCTATTACATCTACGGTTAACATGACTCAAACTACAGAAGGAAAAGAGATGGTGTAATTCTCTGACATCATCCGCAATAGCTCCAACATAGTCCCGACGTGCTTCTTGGTTGTGCATGCTTGGACGGCCTCCATAGAATCCGTTTCTACTTCAATGACATCATATCCTTTCTTGATTGCCCATTGTAGCGCTGCTCTTACTACTAACAACTCCGATACGGTGACGCCCGTCCCTGGGCTGACCTTCTCCCCCGCAACCTCCACTAATCTGCCTGCATCATCCCTAACAGCCCAACCAATCCCCGCCCCTCCATCCTCCCCTACTGACCAATCGACGTTGATTTTCAACCTGCCTTGCATTGGCTTTCTCCATCGACAACGCCCCCGTCAGCATTCCCCATAATGCCCCCCCCGCTTCCCCGCTGGCCAATGCAACCCGTGCCATTATCTTCCACATCGGCGACGCCTCCATTCCGCAACACCCTTCCGTCCCCTTCCACACCCAACGCTGCGTCAGCTCCAGTGCTCACAACACCCCTTCTCCCTGTGTTTCTGCCTTCCACTCACGACGCCTCACCGTTATTGGAGGTATGCGATGTTATGGCAACACCTCTATCCATCCAGCTCCCCATCATGCCTCCACCTTCTCTCCCTCCACTCCTGACACCCTTCTGCCTGTCACACTGGATTACGTCTACCTCTCTCCTGCCCACCTGCATGTCTTTGGTTCCCCTCCATTCGCCATGCATGTTCGTCCCTCGGTCAGCCCCGCGCCCCGACCCTGCTTTCCAGCTATCTCCTTGACGCACCGTCAAATTTTCGTCACGTAACAAAAAGCTACTGCACACATCACTGCTTTGGAAAATCCGGTTGCACCGAACTCTCCACACTGTCCACATGCCCGCTACTATCTACTCTGTCTCGCTCAAAGACCTTCCCTCCAATGCTGCCTTCATGGACGATATGATATCCTCGTCACTAACATCATTCACCCATACTTGCACCTCTCTCGTCATCTGTTCCCACACCTCCATCGCGCTGGGACAGCGAAAGAGCATATGTGGAATTGTTTCCTTCTCAGCCCCACACAGCGTGCATTTGCCGTCATCCACACAATGTCTATCATCATCACAAGTATTGGGTTAATACCAATCTGGTATCATCATCACAAGTATTGGGCTAATACCAATCTGGTATCATCATCACAGGTATTGGGACTAATACCAATCATGTAACATCATCACAAGTATTGGGTTGATACCAATCTTGTGTTATCTTTACAAGTATCGTATTATGCCAATTCTATGTAACCATTCTAGGTATTGGACTATGCCAATCCTGAGCAACTATTCCAGGTATTGAATTATGTCAACCATATGCAACTATTCTAGGTATTGATCTATGTCAATCCTATGCAACTACTCCAGGTATTGATCTATGTCAATCTTGTGCAACTATTCCAGGTATTGATCTATGTCAATCTTGTGTAGTTATTCCAGGTATTGGGTTGTCACCAATCTTGTGCAATTATTCCAGGTATTGGGTTTTAACCAATCCTGTGTAATTATTCCAGGTATTGGGTTGTTACCAATCCTGTGCAGTTATTCTAGGTATTGGGTTTTAACCAATCCTGTGTTATTATTCCAGGTATTGGGTTTTAACCAATCATGTGTAGTTATTCTAGGTATTGGGTTTTAACCAATCATGTGTTATTATTCCAGGTATTGGGTTTTAACCAATCCTGTGTTATTATTCTAGGTATTGGGTTTTAACCAATCCTATGCAGTTATTCCAGGTATTGAGTTTTAACCAATCTTGTGTTATTATTCCAGGTATTGGGTTTTAACCAATCCTATGTTATTATTCCAGGTATTGGGTTTTAACCAATCCTGTGAAGTTATACCAGGTATTGGGTTTTAACCAATCCTGTGTTATTATTCCAGGTATTGGGTTTTAACCAATCATGTGCAGTTATTCCAGGTATTGGATTTTAACCAATCCTGTGTTATTATTCCAGGTATTGGGTTGTTACCAATCCTATGATTACATCCCTTACAAGAGACTTTCATAATCATCTTGATACCTCTCACTAGGTATCAACTTGTTCATGTGATTCTCAAGACCATTAAAACATCTTGTTACCTCTCACTAGGAAACAATCCTTCTCATGGCTCACAAGGCCCATAAAGTGTCTTGTCACCTCTTTCCAGGAAACAACTTATTCATATGACTCATAAGGTCCATGCACATTTGTTACTTTTACTAAGCAACAACAACATTTAGACACATAAGGCCAATCAACCATTTGTTATATAAATGTCAGAGCTCAAAACTGGCTATGGTCATCATCTCATAATATCCGCATGGTTATTAGACATGATAACAGTCATACAAATCTTTATCACATCATGTGATACAATAGTAACACCACTGTTCCTTTACCAGGATTAGGGTTTACTATCAAATAGGGTTTTTCATTCCCTATACCCAAAATTAGGGTTAGTGTTTCCCATTTCTCATTAATTAGGTTTTCATGATTATGTTATCTATCAAACCCTTAATTCATTATTCCATACCTATGGGGCATTCAAAGATATCATAAATGATTATTCAAGATCATAACTCTCATCATATGGCATTAATGATCATCATTTCAAGGTATGAGTTCATTTCTCATCCTCATCATGGTATGACCACATCATACTCATCAATTTGGCTTAACCCCATTCTCAAGGTACATTAATTAGCACTTATCAAAGTGCATCAACTCATTACATTTCATTGTAATAGTTGCATAACACACTTCATATGTTTCTTACCCAATTATATTTGATTTGAAGTGCATCAAGGTATATAAACCCTGAAGTGCTGAATGTGATAACTATCATATCTTGATGTATTACTTTTCTCATCATTTCAGACTCTCTTGAGTTAACCAACTTATCTTGTATTAAGGTATTTTCCTCTTAATACATCCCATCATTCATCTCTCACCTTTAGCATGTAATGCATAGGTCACACATTAGAATTTTCCAACTATGTTTAATGATATGGACTTGTCTAATGATAAAGACATTGCTTACAATAAGGTTGCTTATAATCAACCACATGAAATGTTTCACCTTTATAAGGTAACTCCTTCTATCTCATCATTAGGGTTTTCTTATACCCTTACTTAAAATTAGGATTATGATTCATTATCATATTGCCCAGAATTAGGGCTTTATGTATTATGACTCCACATTAGAGTCTCACCTACCTCCACCCTTCTTAGGGCCTCTCATCACAGCATAGTATTAGGGCTTCATGTGGTGTTAATTCTTAAATAGGGTTTCTCATATAATCATCCTCAACTAGGGTTTCTCATGGAATCACCCTTAACTAGGGTTTCTCATGGAATCACCCTCAACTAGGGTTTCTCATATCATTACCCTAGATTAGGGCTACATCCTCACCCTAGATTAGGCTTTCTTTTAGAATTGCCCTCAACTAGGGTTAGAGTTCAATAACCTTATAAATTAGGGTTTTTACAAATGATTAGGGTTTCATGATCTCTTTAATAAGGATGATACCCTTAATCACCACATGAATCATACTCATGTAATCGTTCAATTAAACAATTGATCTTAATCACTTTGAGTGTTCATACAGTTTGGTTAATTACCTTCCAAATGATCTTGGTCACTTTAGACCCCAAATGGTCTTGACTAATTAGACCTCAAACGTTCTTGCTTGAAATACCTCCAAACAATATAAGACCATTTAGACCTCCAAATGGTCTTGAACAAACCATTGAAACCGTTTGGTAAAGTTAACTCTTGAAACTATTTGACAAAGTGATACTTGAAACCGAATGCCAAAGTTGAAGTTGAAATTGTTTAAGTCTCAACCAGTTTGGGATTGTTTGGTCCCAAATGGTCTTGAGACCATTTGGACTCAAACATTCTTGAGACCGTTTGGACTCAAATGGTCTTGAGACTGTTTGGTCCAAACCTCCTCAAAACCGAATGGACCAAAGATGGTCTCAACCACTAAAATTGATGTAGGGCTTCTATGATTGATTCCTTCATTGGTTGAGTCCATATATTCATTTATCAATTGAACCTAACACGATACTTCAATTGAGTTTAATAGATCATCCCTCAACTGATTTAGCCTTCAATTGATCATCAATTAGGGATTTGAATCAATTGGATTAGGGTTTGAAATCAATGAACCCTCACTATTGGTCAATGTGAAACTAGTTGCTTTGAAATCAATGGACCACCATCCAAATTGAACATGACCTGACATAAAACGGTCTTGAGGTCGTTTGGACGACCTCCAAATGTTCTTGAAACCATTTGTCCATCTCAACATCAAAATCCATGACATCCAATTAGGGTTTGGATCATTGGATTGATCATCAAATCAACATTTGATTGCAAATTAGTTTGGTATCTTTGGATCTTCAAATACCACACCATACTCAACCTTAGACCTCCAAACGGTCTTGGTTGACCCTCAAACGGTCTTGAGACCATTTGGGTGATCCCCAGATGGTTTTGAAACCGTTTGGGTTAATCAACCCAAAGACTCAACACCATCAATTACCAAATCAGCACTTATCCCGATTAGGGTTCGCTACTTGGTGATTAACTATGCATTTAATTAATCAATTGGATACTTTAGATTATCATTCAACATGTATTAGGGTTCTGAACTCAAATGGTCAACCCTCTCAAATGGTCAACTCCCTCAAACGGTTTGGGTATCAAATCACCAAACAGTTTTGACATCATTTGGTCTCCAAACGGTTTGGACCAATAAGTTGGAAAACTGTTTGCCTTGGATATTTGGAGAGGTGTGTGCTTGTGATGATATCATCATCATCAAGATCTAAACTCACGAAATCTAATGTGATTTCCATGGTGATTGCACCATTCAACCAAATCAATTATTGTAAATGTAGAAAGGATCATTATTTGATAAGGAATTGAATGCAATAACAATAATAAGGGTTCAAGTTATAAAACCCGCCTCCAATTGAGCTCCAAAGCTCCAAGATCACGGAAATAATGGTGGATGCAATTCCTTTCACCATTCCAAGGCTCTTCCTCAAGGTTTGAGTGAAAAGGAATGGTTAGAATTGAAGAGGGGATCGAATTAGGAAGAATTCATGCATTGATTTGTGATTTCCACCATGGATTCAAGGTGAAAAGGGATCAAGAAGCTTAACAATAGATAAGGATTCATCCTCCTGGTCCTCCGAATCTCCTTGGTCATTTTCCAAGCAAAGGAAAAGAAGTGGGGTCAAAAAAGCCTTTCATTTGGCTTGTAAAGACTCTTTTTATAAAAATTCAATGAGAGAGAATATGTTTTATAAAAATTCATTTAATCCCAAAAATATGGAGGCCTCTTCCCCCTCAACTTCCTTGGGTCTGAGGCTATCTTGTTTGCCTCCAATTCCTCTCAATTATCCATGATTTAAATAAAAATAAATTAAGCACCTCAAATCATATTATACTAATATCCATATGTGAGTGGATATTTCTTTTTCTTATAAAATTGTGAGTGAGTTATCCACTCCCTTGGATATTTTCGTGGTCCTTGCAAAGATCAAGTATTTCCACACACATATGAATCCAACCATTTTAATTTTGGTTTAAGGCCCTTTAATTAATAAATTTATTTTTGCACTAAATTGAATTAGGGTTTCAATTAGGCATTAATCTTGATTATTTTAATATCAAGATTCTCTCTCCTCCAACTTAATTCAAATAAGGCGCCCCTCTCATATTATTTTCTTTAAATGATGCCAAGAAACATTAGGGACCTTATTGAAGTGGTAAATTTCATATTGAACCCTAGGTTTTGGGTAAATTGCACATTACACCAAAACTAGATTTTAATGCACAAACATTATTTTATCAGCTCTTTCTTGGTACTCAGGCTTTCATAAGTCATACCTCTGCATCATTCTCACTCTCATGATTCTTCAACACATGAGGAGCATATTATAATGCACAATTTGCAATTTAACCCCTCAACTTGGGTAATTTGCACTTTAGTCCAAATCAAGTAAAACATTATTTCAACATTATTCAAGAAGGACTAAAATTGCAACATAAGTTCCTCTTGAGCCCTAATTACTTTTCACAAGATAAGATTAAGCATATAATCATCTCTCTTAACCAAAACACCTAGGGTTAAAGCATAACCCAGGTCAGGGATGTTACAGTAATAATTGCCATATTTATATCATTCAGCCGAATCTGCTTATTTGTTATCAGCATAACTTTTTGTTTTAGTTATCTTTGCTTATAATAGATTTGGTAGAGAGTTATATATCTTGTTGAGACATTTGGTCTCACCCCGTGGTTCGACAAAATTTTAGGTGGATGTGCATGATGAGATAAAGTTTGTGTGGCAGAGAATGATAACATGTGGAACTGTAGTCGTTGAATCATGGATATATAGACAATGTCTAGTAATAGATTCCTATGTGTAGTCTATGTACACTTGGGTCCTTGGAAGTGTTTTGTGAATAGTGTGCATCATTTTGAGTTTATATTTGTATGCCATAGTGGTACAAACCTATTTTGTATACATGAGATGTTGATTATATGTAACAAGTGGTGGCTAGATAGTCACTGAATAATGTTGTGTAATGCTTTTGATATGAGTGAATACAAGTGGCTATATTTTATGGCTTCAATTGTGAGTTGTCCAGTTGAAATTCCTATTATGAGATTGGTTTTAATTTACCATGTTTTGTGGTAATATTGATATTCATGATAGTTCCACAATTTGTTTTGAGTAATCTCACCTTGTGTGGCGATGGTCATCACAGAGAAGACATAGGGGTAGTAGTCATCAATCCAGTAGGAGAATACATCCCTATAGACAAAAGACGACTATAGTTTGATGAAACTACCCACGAACTTTAAGAAAGTGTCTTGGATATTGGTCCTACAAGAGGAAAATAGGAAGGGACTCAAAAAGCTTGACATCGTCGGAGCACTCCAGTCATCATTTTACAAGTCAACTATGAATGGAAGACAAAGCAAGATCATCTTATTTTGTACCTGGAGTTCCTCTCAAATCTAGATGAGTAAATTAACAAGATCAAATTCACACCCTAAAGAGAGAGACATGAGCATGTGTACTAAGATACTAGAAAATTTACCCTCCTAGGACAACATTTAATACATAAAAACATCACTATCCAAGATAAAGTTTACCTGGACTAGCTATTCTATGCATATCAAAGGAGCCCATGTGGCTAACAAAGAATCATTGTATAAGACATCAAATCGTTCCTCTAACGGAACCCCTTCCACAAAGGTACCTCCAAACATGAACAGTAAATGACCAAATGCCTAAGAGTCAACAATATCTAGGGATTTAATACACTATATCGAAGTTTTACCAATCAGACACTCTTACACTGCCTCAATGAAAAAGAGTTCCAAAAGAGTCATGTAAGAAGTTTGTGAAGGCATTTGTGGAAATCACATGGGTGGATATGACCTCGTCAAACATATTCAACACTTAGGTCATTACTAGAGTAAAATGGACTCAAATGCACATAATACATCCACAAGCCCCAAATTATCTAGTTGCATGTCGACTACATCCACACACTTCCGACTCATATATACAACATGGCCTTGTCATGGACATTGATAATATGGGGCATAGACATGATTTTCAATGTTCTCCCAAATGCATCTAATGTCCATTGCTTCATATTTATATCCATTGACCACTTAACCAAATGGGTAGAATAAATCTTGTTCTCCATCACATCAACCTTACAAGTAAAGTTAATCCACTATTCGATCATCACCTGATATGGTGTTACCACAAAAATAATTTCTGACAATAGTACCGATTCTAACACAAAATTAGTAAAAGTTTAACTTGATTCTTTTGGTGTCAAGCATCCATTCATTTGGCATCGAGCACCACAGGTTGTCTAATTTTTTCCCTTAGATGGATGGAGGAGTCAAAGCATCCAATGAGAACCACATCAAGAAAATTAAGAAGATTATCGAGTTCATTTTGGAACGGAAAAAACAATTTTCAATGTCCCTCTAGGCATACAAAACATCCATTTGCATGTCAACAGGTACAATTATATAGTTCCTTGTCTATAGGACTAAAATCATCATATCAGTCAAAATCAAAGTTCCATCCTTATGTACAGTTCAAGAGACCAAAAACCCTAGGATGGATAGTGTTCAAGATTGTATATACACCTTTGATGCAAATAAGGAATAAACACCACCACTTATCTCACACACAATGCTAAATGCCTCTTAGATCAAGAAAACTAGATGCATATATAAATAACTTGAGGAAGTTCCATGAACTTGGCAGTTGTTGCATTTCACCCTGGTAGTTTGGTAAGCCAAATAATATCCAATTTTGTTGACCTATGGATCCCAAATTGTACCACAACCCTAGGCAACTCTATTTCTATTAGTATGTAGGGAAAGTCAAATGCTCCATGTGGAGGCCATCCATGTGCCCCTTGTCTTCATTTAACAGATCTCACTTATGACGAAATAGGGATTAATCCATCAAACTTATTGCAAATTTTGTTTGTCCATGATTTTTATAAAAAATTTACTTTCAACCTTATGTATTATTTATTATCTATAGGGAATTATATATATGTACACATAATTAAAAATAAAGTTAAATTAGAATCCATATTAACAAGTTTCAATCCAACTCAGTTCAATTGCAATATTTGATCCAATAAATATCATTTTGCTCTAGTTATCCCAATTAGGTTTTGTTTTAGCCAAATTGAGTCAAAGTTAGGAATGAAAATTGAATGTATGTATTGAGTTTTTTGTTAGAACTAGGGATTAAGTTTGAGTAGATAAACTATATGACAAATTATGATTCATTGTATATCTTCTAAAATATGGGTCTTTATTGTGATAGATAATTAAATCCTTAATATTTTATGCTACCTCTACTTTATCCCATAATAATGGTTGTATATAGGGTTCCTATACTCTTATATCTATGCAAAAAATATTTTTAATGGTCACATGTATGATTAATCAAAAGGATATGTATATAATTATGCTTTCTTATTAGTGGCTAAAGATGTGTAATATTTTGCAAGAAATGAATGCATCCATATATGCTACTTGTAAACATATGAAGTATCTAAAGATCCTATGTACTTGCATCTGGAATAAAGATCCAAATCATGGTAGACTGGAGGACAAGGCATAACATGGGAGGTGCACTGCAATGCTCCCCAATAAAGAGACACAAGTCTGAATCATATGGACAAACATTAATTCATTTACCACCCTCCCAAGCATATGGCCTCATTATAGGATTTAAGAGAGGGGGAAGAAATCATTCAGTCTTAATCCCAAAAAATGGTAGACCTCATATCAATTGTATGATACGAGTCTCTCTATAAAGCTTTTCTATTGGATTGTCCTCATTGAGTATTTGTGATTCTATGTAGCATGCTAGATAGATGAACATGATTTCAAAACTATTGATTTTTTATTAATTTTTTGGCATTGATCTTTGGAAATTGTTTGCATGGATTCTCTTTTACACATTGTCTAAAACATGCACTTTTTTAGTTTTTGTATGGTTTTGATATGCATCAGTAGAAATAGATGTGCAATAATAGAGACAGATCTAAACGTTCAAATGGGAAAAATAACTGACCTTGCTATCCCTGAGTAGTGAAAAACTGAAGCAAAAGAACTTGTTACCTCAGTTCTTACAATAATTCACTCAAATAAGTATATGTGAATTATTATGTAACTAACACATAAAAATACATTGTCGTAAATTATACAATCTTGAGCATACTGAACTATTAGTGTTAAAATTTTAAAGTTTAATTAAACTACTGATCATACATTTAGTGAGAGCAATATAAACATTTTGTTGATCTTCTTGCATTGAGAGTTCCTAATATTGTATAAATCACTCATGCCTCAAAGATGGAGATGTATTGATGGATATATTTCCCTCTCGAGTAAGAACCACACAGATAAAGTATCTTAGCCAACACTCTCCTACATAAATTCATGACACAAGGAGATAACATGTTGATGTGCCTAAATTGCACCTCAAATACATCAGGATCAAAACTTATTAGTTACTTAAACTAGTGGTATAATGGTACAATAAATCACATGTTAGTCGACATATCTTATTGCAATATAATTTGAAATAACTTAAAGGATATTTTTGAAAGAATTAATTGATCAAGTTAACTGAATTAGAATGAGTATATATCAAAATAGTTTATTTGGCTGATTAAACTTTATTGTAGAAACATAAAGTTAAATAATATTTAATTATAATATGATGAAAATACCACATTGGGTGAGTTTTACTATTTGTGTAACATTCACTCTATTACTTCATCATATTCAATTATGAATATGTCGAGGCCAGGTTAATCTAGCTCTTTCAAAATAAGAAATCATCCTGGACATATAACACTCCAAGCTCATCATCGTATTAACTAGAGGTCATGTATTTATCATCTCACGAAACACATGTCTAAAGTTATCATCAAGGAATTCAACATTAATAAATGATACCTTAGATCTAGAGTTAAAGTTCTCTACATGTAAGATCTGATAAATAAGTAAAATGTCACACAAAATTTTTGTAGAACAAATGTTTGATTCAAAATATAGCAAGGATCATACAAAAATAGATCCAACAAAAAGGAACAATAGAATGGATCATACAATCATAGATGCAACAAAAAATTAAAAAAAATAGCTAGTAGGAATACTCCCTACACCCAAGAAAGAGGACTACATGCTTAGCATGACAAACTCAAGACAAATAAGACAAGAAAGAAACATATCCATCATCACAGTAGGTTAAAGAAGGTCAGCTATGATCAGAAACATCTTATCCTCATTCTCGATGGTGAGTTGACATGATAGAACTACAAGAGAATGCCCTAGACAATTGTCATATGTCCTACTTTTGCATCCTTCTTCCTCCTTATGCCTAATCAGATCCTATAAAGGAGCAATTGGTGGTTGATGGATGATAGAGGTAGAGTATAGATACATTGAAGCCTTCATAAAACTTGCCTCTCCCTAGATCAAGGTCTACACTCTTGAATGGAGGTCTCTAGTGGCAATTGAAGCAATTGACCAAGTGATTCTTGAGCGAGAAGTGAGGCAGTGCTTCCACTTAAACCTTGAATAAGAGATACCTTTTTAGACACTTGAGACGATATCTACAGTTGGTGCTAGGGTTGAGGGTTTGGAAACCTTGTATGACATAGTGAATGCATGAACCTAGAAATCATGCATCGATGACTACGTGGAAGACGGCAAGTCATCACAATACTTGAGTTGTGGCAGAGTGGTCAACGAATGGCATATTTAGAAAGAAGGGAAGGAAGGGTTGATGTGTGGCATTAAAGTTGTGTTGGTGACAGGGTCCATCAATCAAATTTTATTTGCATGGTTGATCAGTAGATGTTGTCAATCAGTGAATGCAAGTTATGGAATGCTTGGGAATCAATCAAAGTGATGGTTTGGTTGATGTTGGCATCAACTGGTGTGGAGGACTATGGTCATTTTCCCTCTTTGACTTGATTAATATTCATTTTGTGTCGTGGAAGTTTCCTTAGCCGTGGGAGAGGCAACCTCCTCTCATCTCATGTTTGCTAATTAGCCAGCAGGGCAACCATCGCGAGCTAGTGTGTAGCGATAAATATCAAGTAATTCAATAAAGTCAAGAAATTACTTCAAAATATAGAAAATTAACACAAAATTAAAGAGATCTAGTTGTGGCTAAATTTAAAGCAAAATGTGAAATTTAGATGCAAAAATAAATTCAAAATGTGATTAAAGTTAAGATAAATATGCATTTAACACATGTTCACCACTAAAATTTACTCTATAGCTGAAGTGTTTCTGATATGTCTTTTTTCTAAGCAGAGTTATCTAGAACCAAAAAAAAGAAAAGAGAGAGTCTGGTACCTGATTCTTCATTTCATCCTCATGAATTCACTTAACTTTCAAGTGCAAAGCAACATGTTCTTCTTCAAGCAGTGGCATATCACTATGTAGCTTCCACTCGACTCTTAGGGAGATATATAGTTTATCTTTCCTATAATAAGAGAAAATAATATGTGTCTCGGTCTGGATACCTGATAGCCTGGTTCTATTTCTAGTTGTTAATGATCATAATCATATATTATTCAGTTCACATGGTTGTTTATCTGATTTAGATGCTAGCATATCTAAATCATCCGCTACTTACAATGCCAAAGGAGGATGGGAGTTTTATAGAAGTGCTACATTTTCTATCTATGTGGTTATCGATATAGTCTATGTGTAAGTTCCAACATCTTGAATGTGTGTTGATTGGTCCGGTCAGTTTGTTTGTTCTAGTAGGCTGTCTATGAGGTAATATGAACAAAATGGATGTGTGTCCTTACATATGGAGGGAGTCAGCTTACTGTTAGCCAACCTTCTTTCTTAATGGGTTGTATATTAATTGTTTTCCATGATAGCTAATAGACATGTATGTGTGCTTGAATAGCATGGTTGTATGTATCTGTCAGTACAATCAATGTGAGTGTTCAAGTAGCATGTCTGTGTGGTAATCAATTCTAGTGTGTCTATGTGCTTATAGATTATAGAGAATCAACAAGGTGTTAACCAATTTTCTTGATCTCTTAATGACTTGTATATATATTGTGGCATACAACTCATAAAAACATAATTAACTAATGCGGAAGCGTTCATCAAGCAGCGGATTAGCGAAAATCACTAAAAATTAAAACTTTTTGCAAAGAGATCCACACATAGGAAATCTTTTCCAACAAATTCCATTGTATATCATATACATTCTGTTTCAAACGTACATATCCTGTACCATCTCTTTCCAGAGACTACATCATCATCTGCCTTATAAACATATATGCAGGCAGCATACAAATCTCGAGGCATCAAGCCAAAACCTCAGACTGATATATCAAAAACACTGACTAAAAACTCCGAGGACCTGAGAGTACAGAGACGACACATAGGACTACTATCTATATGACTGGACAGACAATATCTCCACCTGAGATCTTATTGCTGTCCCTGCTGTTGTTGTTGCTGCTGCTCTTTCCCTGTTCTAGGGTTTCTGCTCTGCCTTTCATGCATACCTAAAAATGTTTCCTATGGGGGTGAGATAATTGTAAATTGCCCCAGCAAGAGATATAACTCTCTGCCAGAAACATTGTTATAGTAGATTATGAAATTAAACTGAGCAGGGGTTACTTTTACATTATTAGGCAGAATTATTCTTCATAGAATAGAATAAGAAAATCTCCATTTTCAATAAGAGCATTGCATCTACCCATGGTAGACTCATAGTTCATCCATCTACTTGTAATGAATAAAACAGATATGAATAATCATCAATGAACTATAGATATATAACAGAAACGTAACATCAGCCAAGTTCTCTAGCATAACTTATTATCACAAATGCTACAAAGACACATGATACTTGTTACCCAAGCATCACACATGGCTCACAAGGCCATTCATATCTTGTCACCTCTCACTAGGCAACAACTTATTCACATGGCTCACAAGGTCATTCACATCTTGTCACCTCTCACTAGGCAACAACTTATTCACATGGCTCACAAGGCCATTCACATCTTGGCACCTCTCACTAGGCAACAACTTATTCACATGGTTCATAAGGCCATTCACATCTTGTCACCTCTCACTAGGCAACAACTTATTCACATGGTTCATAAAATTCGTACACATTGTTACTTTTATTAAGAAACAACAACATCAACGCACAAAAAGCCAACCAACATTTATTATATAAATGTCACAGCCCAAACTTGGCTATATTCATCATCTCATCATACCTGCATGGTTATTAGGCATGATAACAGTCATACAAGATATTCATCACATCATGTGATACAATAGTAACACCATCATTCCTTAACCAGGAATTAGGGTTCACTATCAAACATGGCTTATCATTCCCTTTTCCCCAAATTAGGGTTAGGGTTCCCCATTTCTCATTAATTCAGACCCTCTTGAGTTAACCAAATTTATCTTGTATTAAGGTATTTCCCCTCTTAATACATTCCATCACAAAATACTCACCCTTAGCATATAATGCATAGGCCACACATTAGAATTGTCCAGCTATCTCACATGATATGGACTTATCTTAGTTTAAGGCATAAATTTATTATAAAGTTGCCTATAAACAATCGCAATGATACACCCTCAACTAGGGTTTCACAAGGATACACCCTCAACCAGGGTTCACAATGATACACCCTCCACTAGGGTTTCACAAGGTTACACCCTCAACCAGGGTTCACAATGATACACCCTCCACTAGGGTTTCACAAGGATACACCCTCAACCAGGGTTTATAAGGATACACCCTCAACTAGGGTTTCACAAGGATACACCCTCAACCAGGGTTCATAAGGATACACCCTCAACTAGGGTTTCACAAGGATACACCCTCAACCAGGGTTCATAAGGATACACCCTCAACTAGGGTTTACTAATCATATATTGGATCCATGCATTTTTATGCATTATTGATTAGTACCATTAAGGGTATCTCTCACCTAATTACATTAGGTTTCCAAAAAGGTTTGATCAATTGGACCTTCAATGACATGAGGTATCCAATTGAATTGGGGTTTTCAATGTTGATTCCTTCAATCATTGAATTCATGGAACCAATCATCAATTGGACCTATACTCATACTTCAATGGAGTTTAATAGGTCAACCTTAAACTGATTTGACCCTCAATTGACCCTCAATTGATCATCAATTAGGGTTTGATTCAATTGAATTAGGGTTTGGAATCGAAGATCCAACAACACTCATCAATGCAAGATTGGTTACTTTGAAACTATTGAACCATTATCCAAATTTGGTATGACCTGACCCCAAACGGTCTTGAGGTCGTTTGGATGACTTCCAAACGGTCTTGAGACCGTTTGCCCATCATATCACTCAAATCCAAGCCATCCAATTAAGGTTTGGATCATTGGATTGATCGCCAAATCAGCATTGCATTGTATATCAACTTGGTACCTTTAGACCTTTAAACACCTAACCATACTCAACCCTAGACCTCCAAACGGTCTTGGGTGACCACCAAATGGTCTTGAGACCGTTTGGCCCATCCATCCTTTGGATTCTAGTGAAAAATCATCAAGGATTGGTCTATCGAGTTGATCAACAATTCAGCACTTAATTGCAATATGATTGGTACCTTTGGACATTCAATTGATCAACTATACTTGACCCCAGACCTCCAAACTGTCTTGGGGTGACCCCCAAACGGTCTTGAGTCCGTTTGGGCTAATCAACCCAAAATCTCAAATTAACTCTTTGGAAATTCAGCACTAATTCCAATTAGGGTTTGCCTAATTGAATAGCCTTCAACTCATAATTCCTTGGGAGTTAATCCCTCAAATTTGGTGATTCATTAGACCACATCATTAAGAACAGTAATACCAAACGGTCAATGCTTGGTCAACGCACTCAAATGGTCTTGAGACCGTTTTCCCAAAAAGTTCAATTAAAACAGATTGATAATCAGCACTTAATCCAATTAGGATTCCCTAATTGATTAGCCTTCAACTCACGATTCCTTGGGAGTTAATCCCTAAAATTTGGAGGGTCATCAACCAACGTAATTATGAACAGGAATCGCAAACGGTCAATGCTTGGTCAACTCACTCAAACGGTTTTGAAACCGTTTTCCCAAACAGGTCAAGTTAATCAGGTTGAAACAGCATTTAATTCAATTCGATTTGCCTAATTGATTGGCCTTCAACCTACGATTCCTTTGGATTTAAACCCTCAAATTTGGTGGGTCATTAGCCTACATAGTTAGGAACAAAATTCCCAAACGGTCAATGCTTGGTCAACCATCTCAAATGGTCTTGAAACCATTTTCTCCCAAACGGTTTCAAACCGTTTGCCCTTAAACGGTTTGCTGAAACCGCATAGCCAATCAAATTAAAACGATTTGGAGTAGCTATCAAAACCGTTTGGCTTGGTACTTTTCTTTGGATAAGCATCTAGGATGATGTCATCATCCCCTTCCTTCTAACAACCAAGAACAGAAACCGTTCTTGATGTGATTTTCAGCAAGAAATCAAAAGTGTATCAAATTGAAGAAATCAATCAACAAAGCATAGAGAGTTGATGCAATAGCAATGTTTAAGGGTTAAAGTTATAAAACCCGCCTCCAATTGAGCTCCAAAGCTCCAAGATCACGACATTAATGGTGGATGAAGCTCTTACAACTCCCCTTAGGCTCGTCCTCAAGCTTTTGGATGAAAAAGTTGGCTAGGGTTGAAGAGGAGATCGGAATAAGAAGGAATCCATAATTTATTTTCGATTTCCACCATGAAATCAAGGAGAACGAAGGTCAAGGGCTTACCCACAGGTTGGGGACGTTCTCCCTGCTCCTCCCTAGCTCCTTGGTCGGTTTTTCAAGCAAGGGGAAGAAGAAAATCCGAAAAAGGCCTTGGTTTGGGCTTGGAAATGGCACTTTTTTAAGGAAATTGAAGAGAGAGAAAATGCCTTATTAAAATGCATTTAATTCCAAAAATAGCACCACCTCTTCCTCCTTGGTTTGCTTGTGTACAAAGGCAACTCAAAACCACCGAACTCCCTTCCATTATCCATGGATTAAGGGAAAATAAAATAAGCACCTCAATCCATTATAATATCAATATATATTTTTGAGTGGAAATTCTTTTCCTTATAATAAGGTGAGTGGAATTTCACCTACTTAAGATATTTTCGATCCTTGCAAGCTCAAGGACGGTCACACATACATCTGAATCCAACAATTTTAATTTTGGTTGAAGCCCCTTTAATTAATACATTCATTTTTGCCCTGAATTGAATTAGGGTTTCACTTAAGATTAAATCTTGATTATTTTAATATCAAGATTCTCTCTCCTCCAACTTAATTCAAATGAGATGCCCCTCTCATTTTATTTTCTCTACATGATGCCAAGAAACATTAGGGACCTTATTGAAGTGGTAATTTTCATATTGAACCCTAGGTTTTGGGTAAATTGCACTTTACACCAAAATTGAGTTTTAATGCACAACATTGTCCAACAAGCTCTATCTTGGTGTCCAGACTTGTAGAAACCTTACCACTACATCATATTCATTCTTATGATGTCACAACATCATAGGAACATCTTATCATGCAACATTTGCAATTTAACCCCTCCAATTTGGGAAATTTGCACTTTAGTCCAAAATAAGCAAACATTGCTTCAACATTGTCCAAACAGGACCAAAATTGAAACATAAGTTCCTCATGAGCCCTAATTACTTTTCCCAAGGTAAGATTAAGAATCTACTCAGCCTTATTAGGCAAAACATCTAGGTTTAATTCATAACCCAGGTCAGGGATGTTACATATACTATTGCGTATGACAATGCATTACTAATCATTAGTCCAAAGAAAAATTAATGGAGGTTCAGCTATCTGTCTACCTTCTACTCCAGTTAGATGTGTGTGTGTCTGTGTTTTTTTTAATTATAACTACATATTTGTGTGGTTCGTTCCATTTGTATATTACTCTAACTCGATGTTTGTGTGCTACAAATATCTATTTTAGTTACAAGGATGGTAACAACTATCATTCGAGCGGTTTGCTTTTCATAATCTTTTTTATTATTCTTTCAACAATATTTGTGATAGAAGTTGGTATTGGATGCTATTTAAACATCATGCTTCAACCTAACATAACTTTCTTAACACCTATTGAGATACCTAAGAGACACTAGTGTTGTATGCTATTTAAACATCTTCCTTCAACGGGTACATATTTTTTTTTCATGACAACTTGAACAACTTTAGTCTACTACTTTTTAAAAAAATAGTGATAGTTAGTATTTTTTCCTTTAGCTGAATATTTATTATTGACTTGTAAAAGTGGTGACAGAGGCTGGTGTGAGTGCTTTTGAACATCTTATTTCACTTGATATGTAAATTTTTACTGGAGCGGTTTTATACTTGGGCACTAAAAAATCATTGAATTGCTGACATAACCAGCAATTTTTTGTACTTTAGTGAACCTCTACCAAACAAGGTCACATATTCACTTAGAACCACTTTGTTTGAGTAACTTAGGGGTCAGATATGTGTGGCATTGACCTAGCGTGAGAGAGTGCTATTCATACAACTTTCTTTCAAAATATTCTAACATTAACGGTGACAATTGATATATGTGCGTTGGACGTTATAGTTTAATTCAGCTGGTATGTAGCTGGTCTAAGTTATAAAGGTAACAGTTTTCAATCAATCTTAAAGTCAATTCAGATGTAATTTGCCTGCTTAGTAAGTGCATTCTGCTAGTATAGAAGAAAAAAAAAATAGTCATACACGGTCGCCAAATGCGAAGAAAATAACTGCTTTTTATAGAAGATGGGTATGAGAGGCCCAGTATTAGAACAAGCCGGCAATACATGAGGAAAGAAGCAAAGCCCATTTTGATGCTGATGTCAAATTTGTGCATGTTGCTTTTACAAACGAGGCCCATGTACACCTCTTACAAACTGTCGGTGCACGGTAATGGCGACCTTGGCGGGACTGCCTAATGCTGGCCGTAATGGCTCTGTTTATCTCTGTTAGCCTAGTGAGTGATCCGATCATCAAATGACAAAATGTATAGACTTGCAGCGGATGAAAATCGAGTTTACGTAGTATTGGTTTTGGTTTAGTTTTGGTATAGACTAACGAAGAGCTTCACGCCTATGGTGCGAAACCTTACTCCTCTAGTTTTGGTTTTGGTTTTACATTTATGACCAATGGATATTAGCATCCAGCCTTCGCTCATTCGTTATCAGCGACTTTGCATCCTGCGGCTGCTTGGCTCGGTAGTCTCACATCACAGGGTCTGCATATTATAGGTTTTCCTAACACAAAGACACCATAGCGGTGGCTGCAGCTTTTGGTGGCCAGGGTTTGTGCAAACTCCGTTAATGACTTCCTATGATGATGATGACGACGACGACCAGGTCCTACGTCTCGCGTGTGTATGATTGATAATGTGGGACATGTTATTTTAGTTAAAAGTTGTCAAACACGAAAAAAACGTGTATCGCAGATTTTTAGAAAAATGATCTCTATACCATCACATTTATACCCACCGCCATACTTCAAACCATAATATTATTTTCTACAAGCTCATAGCCAATGAGATACCTATATCTTGAGATAGAGAAAAGTGGAAGGAAAAAGTACAAATAAGAAATTAAAGAAAAATAGATATTTACTTTGCTTATAATTTTCAATCCGTAATGACTTTTTTGACAAAATGAAAATCATTAGATCCTTATAAAAATTAATTTATAACAAAATTAATGTCAATTTATTTTGAAAAAAAAATAAAATGCAATATAAAATCGAGTATTGCAGATTGGGAATAGTACTCATTTTCAGAATAATACACTAACTCAAAAATAAGTATTGTATGTCATTCTATTGGAATAATACTATTTTTTATGTCATTGCTTTTTAAAATAAGTATTAAAATGAGTATTGTATTATAGTTTTGATGATAGTACTAACTTTTTGAATGACATACTAATAGAAAAATGAGTATTGCATGTCATTCTTTTGGTATAATACTCATTCTTTTTTTTATTTGTTTAGAAAATGAGTATTATCCTCAAAATAAAGTCATATAATTCTCATGTTTTAAGTTAATGTGTTACTCAAAAAATGAGTATTATTGTCAAAAACTAATAGATACTCATTATAATACATATTTTATAATAAAATGACATGAAAATGAGTATTATATCAGAAGAACAACATATAATACTCATTCTTGAGTTAGTGTGTTACTCAGAAAATGAGTGCTATCTCTAATATGCAATATTTATTTTTATATTTTATATTATTTTTCTCAAAAGTACTCCAACATTAGTCTTGTTGGATTCTATTTTTATAAGGATTCTCATGATTTTCTTCGTCAAAAAAATTGTTATTGGATGAAAATTTTAATCGAAATAAGTTCCTCTTTCCTTTTTTTCTCTTTTTTGGACTTTTTCCTTCCTTCACTTTTTGTTTTCTCTTTCCTTCTACATGGGCTCCATCCTAGGTTTGAGCCAGTGTTTCTTGACCCTAAGAAACGGGTATGTCTGGATTATGGTAATAAATGCAATTAGTTGAGTATTGAGTGGTTGAGCGGCAAAATTATCTTTCTTGCAGAGACTACATGTCTGGAATAGGTCCACTTGCAAATTTTTAACCTAAAAGGTTGTACCGCATAGTGCTAAAAGTGACAAAGGTTAGTTGTTACACACTTTCCGTAGTAGGGGTGTATAAATTGGAATAAACAACGTATTACATATAATTTCCCTAATATCATTCTTCTGATCTGCTCAGTTATCAATTCTTCTAGAATCCTTGTAACAGGACATTTATCATTATATAACATGATGGCAAGATCTATGTAGTCCATCTACACAACCAAATAGTAGTAAAGCTCCTAAAAAGAGTTCCTTTGGCTCTCTCTCCAGACTCTGTTAGGGTTTTTCAAGTAAGGGATTTTTGTCACATGACAAGCCAACAATATCTATAGAACTTCATTAACACCCACAAAAACCAATAAAGATCCTAATGGAACCTCCTTCATCCCATTAAGATTTACCTTATTCCAAAATGTCTAATGTGGTTGTTGTCTAAAAACTAAACATCATAAATTGGTTGGCATATGAATGTTCCCTCCAGCACTTGACAATATCTTACAATAAATGTTGCAAAGAGGAGTTTTTATAATGGAGTGTTCCCTCCACAATCTAGAACAATACCTCACGTAACTTCACGTATGGAGTCATACACAGTAGTAGTGCCAAAATTTTTGACTAGGTGAGACAAATATAAGATTTATCATTTTTTAGGTCAAAATATTTATTGATATAAAAATGACTCAAAAACATTAATGAAATGACAACTGATATCAAAATTTATAACATGTATTCCTAAACTACAGTCTAAAATATTTACATAATAAACATGTATTAAATTTTTTGGAGATACATGTTTTAAATAAGTAATTATTAAGATACTCACCACCCAAACTATTATATAGACAATATTTTGTAATCTTCATCATAAAAAAATATTCTCACATCAACAAGTTTGGGAACAATGTAAAAAAACACAACTTTAGAAACAAAATAATGAAGTGAAAATGACAAAGAAAAAGTTAGAAAAGAAAAATGTCAATCAATCTCATAGCATCATCAGGCACAACATGTCGAGATAATGATTGGTGTTTTTTTCTTTGCAACACGTACAACACACAAGATTAGGTCTTGCCAATTGAAAAATCACCTTTGTCTTTTGTTAGTCTTTTACCAACCAATAGCACATGCACATTTCATTCTGCATTATCTGCACCATTTGAAGCATGATGACCTTTAAAATTTATGGAAAATGTCAGTCATGTTCAATTGAAAAATAAAAGTCTATCCTTTCTACTGTATAGTTCGAACAAAAGTCTTATATTGAGTTGCATTTTAAGGATTTGAAACCACATTTAAATATTTTTTTAATTTTTTAATATCTAATGTAGTGGTGCATGGAGGAGAGATTTAGAGCCTATGGAAACCATGGTGCAAGATATTTTTCCTTATGAGTGTTGGTATGGTATGCCCAGAGAGACAATTATATGATGATTGCAATGAGGAATATGATACTTGGTTTGATAATGATAAAGGTAATTCCATCTATTATGTTTGTCTCACTCATGAGATGATGATACATACATGATAGATGTCTAATGAATGATATGACTCGATGACATATGTCTTCAGGTTAAGGACCTAAACAATGAGACCATATGTATGTTAAGAGTACATACATTCTTGTTATATCCCTAGTTGGATAGTAATGTGGAAGAAAAATAGACAATAGTAATACATAAGACTAGAGTGTGTGTTGACTGGTGACAGAGTCTCATTAGTCATGATATATGATATCAAGTCAAGAACACATATATATGTTAGAGAATAGTATATTCGACTGATCCACCATGAGAGTGATACATGGATAGCATGGAATGGTAGTCACAATCATATCTCATAGTGATTGTGTGATTGTGGTTCTTAGACCTGAAATCACTACACTCGTCACATGTCGTTGGGTACACTTTGACATCATCAAACGCAGTCCTGAAACATGGGTTGTTATAATGGTGATGATTGGGTGACTTTGACATATGGGGACTTGACTGTAAGTCATAGATATGAGATTTGTCCCTCCTACAAGGAGTATGATATCTAGGGCCCCTTGATAAGTGAGACTGAGAATTGTATGGCCATACTCATGTGATTCAATATATGATATGTATAAACTCACATGCATCTCACACTGTCTGCTCTAGGTCAAGGAACATGGATTGAATGATGAAGAGGATGACGTTCCATGCCTCAAGTTCAATCCAGATGTCAGAGACAAAGGAATTATACGATCATTGTAACACTAATCACAGATTAGGTTGAAGTTTTTGTCCAACTTTCTAAGTTACTTGGGTAGCAATGATGAGTTACTAGATTGCGCTCATGGCTTGTGATGTCATAAGTTGTTATAAACATTCATTACCAACGTAAATTAGAACCTGCAGGGTCAAACACATAGGATACCCCTAGAAGAGGAGATTGTCCATGAATGATGTTTAGATGTAGTCTAAAGGTGTTTAGATACTCAATTAAACATACAATTGACTGACTAGACTCATAATTATCAAGCTCAAATGTTGAACTAGCTGGTTAGAGTGTTAGGTCAATTGGAGATTGCATTGGCAAAGTCAGGACTACCAACCGACTAGTTCAACCAGGTGAGTGAATCAGATGGTGTGTGCCAAACGACCAATTCACCCAGGTGAGCCGATCGGTTGGTGTGAGCTAACCGACCAGTTCACTTGATGAACCTGGCGGCTTACAGTCTTGTCAACTGAGAAAATTGGGATTTGCCCGGTTGGAGGAAAACTTTCACGTTTTACTTGTTCAATTCGATTGGAATAAGGATTAACCTTTGAAATAATTTGAAACGTTTAAGGCAAGTCAATTGTGGGCAAGTCTGGGATGTGAAACGACCGGTTCGCTTAGTGAACCGACTGGTTCACACTCCCAACCGACTGATTTACTAGTGAACTGATTGGCTCACCTTGCCAAATGACCAGTTCATTTATGACCTGACCGGTTCGCCTACCGCAGTATAAACTATTCATGGAATTTCTATATCCTTCTGTTGACTTAAGGTCAATTAGGTCAATTTTGACTCACGTTTAAATTGACTAAACCCGTGTTTTTATGATGACTAACCATTCCACATATTGGTGTCTAATGTCTCTACTTGAGTGATTTCCGATTAGGTATAAACACACTCCAATTGTCCTAACTTGCGCATATCAAATTGGAGAAAAGACAAGTCAAAAGTCATACAAGTGCACGTTTTTGTAATATGATGTATATCCATTAGAATCATGTTGTAAATCACTTGTAATGATTGTATAACTTGTAATTAAGCTTAGAAAAATATTAGGAGCACTTAGATCGAATATTAGAGCAGTTTAGTTGCATCTTTGAAAATTGATTACATGCACTTTGTCGGTCGAGTTTCCCAGCCTGAAAACTCGACCGATCATCCTTGGTCAATTTTCTGAAGATTGCATCGGTCGAGTTGTGTTTACACAGAACTCGACCGATGGAGTAACTGACCAAATCGATTTTCATTGGTCGGTCGAGTTTCCTCAGGACAAACTTGACCGATGGTCTGAATATCGGCTTTGTCTTTTACTCTATCGGTCGAGTTACCCTTATAGAAACTCGACCGATTGCACTGTATGGAAAAGTGCAGAATTGTGTTTCTAGCCGTTGTGGAGTTGCAACAAGTGAAAATAGATCTGTTGCAAGCCAAAAAATGGCTAGTTTTCATTCACAAGTGTTCCCAAAGGCTAAGAGGCATCCCCATCTATAAATAGGACCCCTTGGACTTCATTCCAAGGTTGAGCATTCATTGCAAACTCTATGTGAGGCGCCTATTCTATAGTTGAGTGCTTCCTACAGCCTCCTCTCTCTCTCTAAGCTTAATCACTTGCTACATCCATTAGAGTGAGTAGGAAATCTGTAAGAGAGCTAGTCCTACATGTATATCTTGTGAGGCTCTCACTTCGACCACCTCCTTTCTATCTTTTCAATCAAGAAGATGAAGGTTCTCTCTCTTGTCCAAGAGAGGTGAAGAAGAACAAGGGAAGGCATCCCTTGGTGAAGATCAAGGCTGAAGACTTGGAGCTAGAGTGGGTAAGCCCTTGGAGAAGGCAAAAGACTCAAGCTCAAGTGGGTAAGACCTTGGTGGAAGCTTCTCCGAGTGAAGGTGAAGTCAAAGGCGGAAGATCCAAGAAGAGTGGGTAATTCCTGCAAGGCTGAAGACTTGTGCAAGAGTGGGTAAGTCAGTGGAGAAGGAAGAAGACTATTGCAAAGTGGGTAAGTCCTTGGTAAGGTTGAAGACTCTTTGTATTGGATAGGTAAGTCCTTTGGTTGGTCATGTATTGTATGTCTTAGGAATGAATATAAGAGTGCAATAGTTTGGAAGTCCTAGAGGTTGACCTCTCTAGGCAAGTGGACTGACACACTTCTAGTTTGAAGTGTGGAACCACTCTAAATAGCTCGTCTCTTGGTGTATGTTCAATCTCTCTCTCCCTTGCTATGTATATTTTAGTTGCACACAAATTTCCTATTTATCAACCTTATATTGTGATGTATCTTGAAGGTTTAATGAATTTTGTTTAAGTGCTTTCAGCTCTATTCACCCCCTCTCTAGAGCATCTAATCACCCATCTAGGATCCAACAATTGGTATCAGAGTGGGTCTTCTCCAAGCATACTTCAACAAGTAGGAGAAGATGGGTGACTACCAAGGAGGGAGAATCAGCCTACCAATCTTTGATGGGAGCGATTTCCTCTATTGGAGAAGAAGGCTCCAATTCTACATCCAAGGATCAAGTCTTGAGATGTGGCAAATGGCGAACAACCCATACGAGCTACCAAAGACAAAGATTGAAGAATGGGATGAAGCCACCTTGATGAAAGCAACCTTGAATGCTAGAGCCATGCACATACTCTATGCCTCCATGACCCCCTCCGAGTTCAACCGAATTTCTTCTTGTGAGACGGCCTATGAGGTATGGAGAAAGCTTTGCATCACTTATGAAGGGACAGATCAAGTGAAGGAAAGCAAAGTCTACATGCTCAAAGGGTTGTTTGAGAACTTCAAGATGGGAAAGGAGGAGATTATAGCCAACATGTACTCAAGGCTCAACACCATTGTGAATGGTCTTGCTGTTCTAGGACATCCTATGTCTAGTGGAGAGATCAACTCAAAGATCCTTAGAACTCTCCCCAAGAGAGGAGAACCCAAGGTGACTTCCATTGAAGAATCAAGGTCACTTAGGGATATTCCTATTGAAGAGCTCATTGGAAATCTACAAGCACATGAAGCCACACTTGACAAGAGGGAGGAGGTAGAAAGACAAGAGAAGAAAGAGCTAAAGAGAATGAATAAGGTTGAAATGAAGGCTCAAATTGAAGCTATCATGCAACAAGTCTCTCCATCCTCTCAAGCTAAATAAGATGCCATGTACTCCAAGGGTAAATTCTACAAAGGCAAGTCCTCCTCCATCCGGTGCTTCACATATGGAAAGAAGGGTCACTACAAGGAAGATTGCCCACAAGGCAAAAAGACCCATCTTCACAAGAAGGAGAAATGGTACCCAAGCTCAAGTGGCTCCTCCAACTCAAGCTTAAGTGAAGATTCAAGTGAAGGATCAAGCTCAAGCTCTAGTGATGAAGGAGAATGCCATTTTTCTCTTATAACATCAACAAGTGAAGACTCAAGTGAGGTAAATCTAAACTCTCTAGATAAAGAATCCTTGATTGCTATTATTCATGATATTTGTGCCTATCTTAAGTCTTCTAAAAGAAAAAAGAAAAAGCTTGCTAAAATTGTTGATAATTTGCATGTAGAACTAGATGATCTTGAACATGCTAATTCTTGCTTGCTTGATGATAAAAATGATTGTCTTAGCCAAGTAGACTCTATTAAACTTGAAAATGCTAGTTTGCTTGATAAGATCAGATTTCTAGAAGCTCAACCTCTTATGATTAGTTCTAATGAAGAGCATATCTTAATTGTTGATTCTCTCATGCATGATATTGATGTTCTTAAATCTGAAAACAAGGACAAATATTTTGTTTTGCATGAATTAGAAATAGAAAATGCCTCCTTGCTTGCTAAAATCAATGGGCATGAATCTTGTTCTAGTTCTAAAAATAGAGAGAATGATGTTGTTGCTCTTCATATTGATAGAGATTCTTATTTAACTAAAGCTCCTTGCTTAGAAAATTATCTTTTGCATGCTAGAGATAATATTAATCAATTGTCTTCTACTATTGCTTCTCTTAAGCATGATAATGATAGTTTGAGATCTTCTTTGCAAAGATTCTTAGTTGGTAAAAAGAATCTTAATGATATCCTACACCATACTACTAAACAAATTGGTAGACATGGTCTAGGGTATGATAGTAGTCAAGGGAACAACAAAGATAAAGGACCTCCAATCTTCCTTGGAGAATCCTCTAGTTCCAAGACTATGGGCACATGCAACTATTGCAATGATTTTGGTCATTATTCTACTTGTTGTCCTTTTAGGAAATCACCCAAGAGCAATAGGACTTGGGTTGCTAAACTAACCCCTCCGGACCCAAAAACATGATTGGGGACCATTTCATCTTTCTTCTTGAAGGTACTTGCAAATGGATTGACTTGAGCTATTGAATTGCAAATTGACTTGTCAATCCACATGAAAGAAGAAAGGTGAGATGTGTAGAGGGTGACAACAAGTGGAAAAAGGAATAGTAATAAAAAAGGTAATGTTTCTCTTGCTTATAACCTTTTCTAACTTGTTTTTGTCAAGTTAGTGTGCACTACACATATGGTTTTTGAGTCAAAAGTGGTATATTGTGTTTTATTATTTTTCTACAGCACCTTATATTGCATTTTTGGGTTGTTCAAGTATATGTTTTAACTTGCTTTTTTTTCTATGCTTGGACAAGCCCCTATCTGTGCTCTTCTACTCTCCTTATATATTTGTGTTATCTCCTTTCTCTTTAACAAGTGATGTTTCTTATTTCTTCATAACCCCACTTTTTGAAATGACAAAGGGGGAGAAAGGTATGTGTTCTTTTAAAAAGAGGAAGAAGGCATGTCATACATTAAGAGGAGAAGCATGTTCATGTAAAGGGGAGAAGACATATGTGTAGAACATATATGAGTAGAAGACATAGTATTGTATAAATATTATGAAAGCTAACCATACAGGAGAAATAGCATCAATTGAGGGGGAGTATGAGAATTCCATGCGCATCAATTGAGGGGGAGCATATGAGCTCAATCCTATTGAAACCCCTAAGTTTCTCTGAAGGTATGATTTTACTTGAAAGCTTTCAATACATATATGGAATGGTTTGTCATCTTCAAAAAGGGGGAGATTGTTGACTTAAGGTCAATTAGGTCAATGTTGACTCACATCGAAATTGACTAAACCTGTGTTTTGATGATGACTAACCATTCCACATATTGGTGTCTAATGTCTCTACTTGAGTGATTTCAGATTAGGTATAGACACACTCCAATTGCCCTAACTTGCGCATATCAAATTGGAGAAAAGACAAGTCAAAAGTCATACAAGTGCACTTTTTTGTAATATGATGTATATCCATTAGAATCATGTTGTCAATCACTTGTAATGATTGTATGACTTGTAATTAAGCTTAGAAAAATATCAGGAGCACTTAGATCAAATATTAGAGCACTTTAGATGCATCTTTGAAACTTGATTACAGACACTTTGTCGGTCGAGTTTCCCAGCCTGAAAACTCGACCGATCATCCTTGATCAATTTTCTGAAGATTGCATCGGTCAAGTTGTGTTTACACAGAACTCGACCGATGGAGTAACTGACCAAATCAATTTTCATTGGCCGGTCGAGTTTCCTCAGGACAAACTCGACCGATGGTCTGAATATCGGCTTTGTCTTTTACTCTATCGGTCAAGTTACCCTTATAGAAACTCGACCGATTGCACTATACGGAAAAGTGCAGAAAAGTGTTTCTAGCCATTCTGGAGTTGCAACAAGTGAAAATAGATCTGTTGTAAGCCACAAAACGGCTAGTTTTCGTTCACAAGTGTCCCCAAAGGCTAAGAGGCATCCCCAGCTATAAATAGGACCCCTTGAGCTTCATTCCAAGGTTGAGAATTCATTGCAAACTCTATGTGAGGCTCCTATTCTATAGTTGAGTGCTTCCTACAGCCTCCTCTCTCTCTCTCTAAGCTTAATCACTTACTATATCCATTATAGTGAGTAGGAAATCTGTAAGAGAGCTAGTCCTACATGTATATCTTGTGAGGCTTTCACTTCCACCACCTCTTTTCTATCTTTTCAATCAAGAAGATGAAGGTTCTCTCTCTTGTCCAAGAGAGGTGAAGAAGAACAAGGGAAGGCATCCCTTGGTGAAGATCAAGGCTGAAGACTTGGAGATAGAGTGGGTAAGCCCTTGGAGAAGGCAGAAGACTCAAGCTCAAGTGGGTAAGACCTTGGTGGAAGCTTTTCCGAGTGAAGGTGAAGTCACAGGCGGAAGATCCAAGAAGAGTGGGTAATTCCAGCAAGGATGAAGACTTGTGCAAGAGTGGGTAAGTCCTTGGAGAAGGCATAAGACTCTTGCAAACTGGGTAAGTCCTTGGTAAGGTTGAAGACTCTTTGTATTGGATAGGTAAGTCCTTTGGTTGGTCATGTATTGTATGTCTTATGAATGAATATAAGAGTGCAATAGTTTGGAAGACCTAGAGGTTTACCTCTCTAGGCAAGTGGACTAACACACTTCTAGTTTGAAGTGTGGAACCACTCTAAATAACTTGTCTCTTGGTGTATGTTCAATCTCTCTCTCCCTTGCTATGTATGTTTTAGTTGCACACAAATTTCCTATTTATCAACCTTATATTGTGATATATCTTGAAGGTTTAATGAATTTTGTTTAAGAGCTTTCAGCGCTATTCACCCCCCCTCTAGAGCATCTAATCACCCATTGAGGATCCAACACCTTCTACTCCCAAACATACTGGAAACCCTGACCTTACCCTCTACTATAAATAGAGGGGTACTGGAGGATTCTAAGAACACACAACCCAAAATATCAGTTGCTCTATAAAGTTGTTGTCCTCTCTGGTTCTGGTAATAGAGAGAGCCTGAGCATGTCCTACCCGACTAGGGAGGCACAACGAAGGAAAGACACCTGTAGAAAAGTAGTCTAAGTTTGGGAGAGTAGGTTGGTGCTATTACACCAACAGGAGAGTCGTCTCCTTCCTGCCAATTCTTCTAGAATGGTAGGAGTTCCAGGTGGTATGTGTGGAATATTTGCAGAGGCGAGAGATTTGTGCCGCTTTGGAGGACACGTTAGTTACAGTCCGTGGTAGAGGCCAGAGTCCATAGTGATGACCAGTAGCTGTACAGACACCATCCAAGACATGGTGTTGAAGACCACACATGGCTGTGAGGTATCGTCACTGGGCAAGCCCCATGACTAGGTATATCTCGCTAAAACCATCCTTCCCATTACATAGTCATTGATGTGATCTCCTATTATGGGTTAATGGCCAATTAAATTTTTGTGTCCGCTACCTACTCTGAGGTCATAAAACCCAATAGTGGTATAAGAGCCACGTCAACATACTGTATTTTGGGGTGAATCGATATGATTGGATTTCAATTTTACCATCATTTATTTATTGCATACGATGCGAATATTTAAAATGACTAATGTGCATATCTGACTAAATACCACATGCAACCACAAAATAATATACATATATGATATGGTATATATGCAATTGATATGTGTCACCCTAAAATGGTTTTGATGGTGGATGTGTAGCATGATTATGGCCTATAAACCCTATGTGTGCTTGGTTGGTTATGGTTGTTTGCATTTCGATTTGCATATCGAGCCTCTACCTTCTTTTCACATGTAACTCGAGATAAGTCGAGATCCTTTCTATTCTACCTTTGCTCCCCTCAAATGTAACTCGATATTTCCCAAAGATTATGTAAAAGTAGGATAGTTTATTTTTTGTTACATCAAAGAGGAAGACGCTCAACACCAGACGAGCCGACCGCCTGTAGGACCGACGAGGATTGTGAAGGAGCTGGATTGATCGGTTAATGGCCCAATCACTTGTTGGAGGTGTCCAAACATTGGAGGCCATACTGACCAACCAACCAGCTAGGAGGTGAGTCGATCATGTCATAAGATGAGCCGATCAACCCAAAATGGTTCAAGCATTAAGATCTTCATCAACAACAGGTTGCAAACACAGAGGCACGAATGCCATTAGAATTGATCCATAGAGGCCATCATGAATATTTTTTCCACTACCACCACCCATTTAAGCACATGGTACCCCTGTTACACCTCTCTGATTGAGTTATGACTACGAGGACATAGTCAAGTTCAAGATTAGGGGGTTTTGGAAAGGTTTTATCTTTATTTTGTCCTTTATTTGTTTTTGTTCTTTTACGTCAAAATTTTAGGATCCATATCTATCTAGTGCAATAGTGGAGGTTAATTCATGATTTATTCCATCTTCATGTGTGTGCCTCTATAATAGTAATTAAAAGAAATTTTTTACGTGATCAAATATTTTAAGTTTGATTTACAAGTCTAAGGTAACACCGCCTAGAGGAACTGTTTGGCTTAGTCATCTTGAGGACAATTAATATGAATGAAAATATTAATATATTCAAGAATTGTGGATGATGATGGGGTTTGAGCTCAAACTGACCAAAAAAGTAACATAGCCTTAAATGGGAAAGAAACTCTATGGTTAGTCTATACACATGTTCATAAAGAGAGACATATAGTTAAGATAGGCATCGCCTCTTAATCATGTGATTCCACCCATCTTTCATAATATTTCATCCACCACCTTAAGATGATCAAGTAACCCAAATTGTTTCCTCTTGATTCAATCACATATAATAATAGGTGGCATGATAGTTACTCTTTTTATTGAATTAGTTAGAAAATAAAAGAAAAAAATATTTGCATATGAAGTAGTTGCATAACAAATTTCTTGTAGATTGCATATTATTTTTTGCATCACTCATTCATCATGTATCTATGTAGCTTTCTCCTTAAATATAAAGTAAAAGGATACACATCCATACCCCCCAAATGAAAAAAAGCAATGATATCTTGAAGAAAAGCCCGAGCATAATTCATAAATCATGCTAAAATAACGGGGCATGTAAAAAAGAGAAATGAGGGAGAAAAGGATGCCTTGAACTCAAATCTGAATTTTTATTCAAGGAGAAGTGAAAATAGCTACATGTTTGCATTCTTTTACTCCACTCTCATTAATTATATGAGACCTTCAGCACATGCATCATATCACCAAAATAGTAAGTCTTAGGATTCATGCATATCTCATTTCATTCATTTTATATGTTTATCATATGTTGTTTTTGCATAAATGATTCAGATGTTACTTGTGATTCTTTTTCATAGCCACATACTTCATTCCACCCATTTCTCTTTATGGTAGGACACATATATGATTGATCCTATCATTCAATTTTTATACAAGGAACTACTTCTAATGTTGTTGGTAAGTATATAAGAGCAATGTATATAGGAAATCACATGGTGCATCAAGAAAATGCCCTATTGACTATGATATTAACTACTTTATTAATAGTGTTTCATTAATATAAGCGTCGACATCTTTAATGAACATTTTTAGTCACTCTAGAGTATTTATTTGTTCAGTGGTCAACAAGGACCAGTTCGGGACCACTGGGTGGGGGTATTTGAGAAATAAAGTGCATGATGTTTGTCCCCCTGCTGACTTGTCTCAAACAGAGCTACAGGCAGTGTTGCTCAAGGAAGAGCAATATTTAAGCTTAGGGGATTTTGCTGCACTGAATTTTATCCATTTTTCACAGGCTAGTTTTCCATGTATTTCATACATAAATGCTGGTTTTGATATCAATTATGCACTTTTTATCCTTATTAGCCTTTGAAAGACTATTGCATCAATTTTTAAGTAATTTTACCAAATTATTCCAATTTTCATATTTTATTCGGACTTCTTACGTTGGTTTTTTCACATTTTAGGTAATTGAAGCACTTGTAAGGTAGCTCGGTGCTACCAACTGTAGAGCCGGTGGTACCAACTTAAGGTAGAAATCGAACAGTTTGATCACATAAATCTTGGTGCTACTGAGAGGTGACTCAGTGTTACTGAGTACTGTCTAAGAACACTGAGATGGCAAGTCGGTGCTATGGATTTATGATCCAGAAATCAACAGGTACTGAGTTTATCAACTCGGTGCTATCGACCTGCTAGTTGGTAGTACTGACATGAAGCTAGGGTTTCGTATCAGTCAAAAACTCGGTACTACTGACTTCTTGTCAGTGTATCGACTCATTTTGATTAGTGAAGATTTCATATTATGCTAGATCTTATAGTCAAGACTTAATGATGGCCAAATTCTCACTTATGACCTAAGGAGAGTTTGACCAAAGGGAGATATCATGTTTTACCCTATTGCAACCGAGCTTAGAGTCAAGAGAGGAGACGATGAAGGAGAGGACCACATCCTGAGTGATTTAGGCACTTCAAGAGAGTGGATTTGAAGTTGGAACATTGCAGATCAAGACGCCAACCAAAAGGGATCATCCGAACAAGTCACTCCGGGGGTTACATTAGTTTTCTCATGTTTCTCATGTTTTCTTCTTTCCTTCCATGGAATGATAACAAAAATCATGTGGGTCTAATCCCCTTTGTTCCTTAGGAACCGGGAGTAGCCCAATTATGCGTTGTAATTGACTTCAATGAATTAATACATACATTGTTTTTGTATTTTGACAATATTCTATGAAATATTAATGAATTTTATGTGCTTGATCACCACAATAAATCAATTAGACTATTAATTTCTTCCTGATAGGGATTAGGATTGGATAAATCATAGAATTATATAGGTAATACTGTGCCTCGTGGGAGGGACTACAATTGTGAAGAGAATAGCAGCGAGATATTGTTAATGCACCTATCTAACTCATAAATTGATACATGAGTAGTATTTACTTTAGTATAGGTAGGGTATATGGTGTGTGAGCAGGTAATAGTTTCCATAGGTCCCTTGGTCTATAATTTAGGATAAATGGTTATTAATGAATTGGAGTAAGTTACAGTGTAAGCTGTGGTGAAACAAAGTTCCAAAGGAATCCATCCAATCTGTGATCACAATCCACTTAACTTAGATTTCAATTCTTGTTATTAGTTTAATCATACAATCAATCACTTTTTAACTATGTCCAGTTGATCAGGTTATAGTTAGTAGTAGTTTCTAGTTTACTGTTTCCCTAAGTTTGACAATTGGGCCTCATAGGCCTATAGACCTCAACACATACACTTATGTTTTGCAATAATAGTTTGGGTGTATAATATACTCCAATATGATGGACTCTTGGCACTACAGTCGTGGAATGAAGAACAACCACTTTAGGTCCATATTGGCACAGGCGTGGCAACTTGCACAGCCGTTCTAGGGGTCTTTAGGACATTTTTCTCTTCAACTGACCAATACTACAAATTTCAGTACAATAGTGTAGTGTTTGATTTTTATTTGTTTATTGGTAGCTTGGAATGATTGGCAATTTTTTCTAGAGATCTAAAACTTTGTATTAGACAACATGCTAAATTTTCAAAAGTTTTGGAGGATCTTTAATCTATTCAATAAACGATTTCCAATAATTTTTTTATGACAAAAAATTCTACTAAAATAAAAGAATAGGTGAACTAGGGTTAATTTGCAAATGGACCCAAGCACCTATTTCTCTATGTGAGTAACCTAACACACTAGGAGCTATCATATTTTATGATTCATTCTAGAGAAACCAAATCCTATTAAGCGAACGAGAGTTAGCATTTGGATGAAGTAAGTGGTGAAGATGACGATCTAGGGTTTTCTCTTCCTAGAGTTGATGAAATCAAGTAAGTTTGTCATCTCTAGATAGATTTTATTTGTGATTCTTCTCTCATATGTCAATGTTATAACCTCATTTTTCCTAAACCATGTAATGAGATTTGTAAATCTCCTTTTAATGATAAATGAAATCAATGGTTGATTTATTTGTTTGAATTGGATGGATTTCATTTACAATAGCCTTGTTTGGTTGTTTAATGGACTTTATTGGCTATTGAGCCCAATTACAAGAAAAAGAGAAATAAAAAGAAAAAGGAATTTATCTAATAAAAGGAATAAATAAGAAAGGGATAAAGGATAAGAGAAAAGGGCAAAGGAATATTTCAAAGATGGGATTTTGCGCCTTTAGGGTTCCTTGAGGTCCTAGGAATCCAAGATGATAAGATAATGGCAAAAGAAAGAAGAAATATCAATTAATTTGGTTTTATTAATGAATAACTTGCATATGAAGGAAAAAACCTTTTCCTTTGGAATTTGGGTTTCAAATTTAATATACGAGTAGATAATGCCAAGATAGAGTTTCCTATAAAATTTGAGTGAAAAATAATAAATGGGGAGAGTGATATGATTTTCACAAGATTTCATTGTTTAATACCCTTTTTCCCTCATTTTTAAATAATTAGAATAAGGGAGCGATGACAACCATTGGATGCCCTGTGTGGTCCTGAGGATCACAAATCCAATGGTGGTTGTCCATCACCCACCTTGAGTCAGAGAAGGAAATAGAGAGGGAAATCGAGATTTCCTAATGCAATTTCCTCACATTTCTCCCCACCTGCCACAAATCCATGACCACGAGGGCCTTTGGGAGGTGATTCTACACACAACCCACCCTATTCTTAGGGTACTTCGAGGTTTCTAGAGGAAAAGCCCAATCGGGATGAGGGACAGGCAGCGACGAGGGTAGGGAAACCCTAATGGAGCCCCCAACTCCTATAAATAGACCCCCCTCTCAGTTCCTCAAATCATCGCGATCCCAAACAGTTGCCTCTCGAGTCCTAGTTCCCTCTCTACCTCTAGATCAATCCCTCTCCGGCGAGAGCTCTGCCTCAATGCCGCCATGAGTCGAGCGTCACCAAAGGAAGAGGACGATGAGAAGTGATCATCCGATCGCGTTCCACCATGGTCTCGTAAAGAGATCTAACGGTCTCAGGATTGGCTGACTTAGTTACCTCGCAAGTGGAGGTGTGTGGCACAGATCGTCAGATCCAAAGGGCTGTCCAACAGACAACTGATTGAGCATCCCCAGATTTTTGGTAAATCGCCCTCTCTGCTCAAATATTCCAGAAAATATGTTTTCCTTGTAAAATTCGTAGAAATTACTAGGAAACTCTAATGATAAAACTTAATATATGAAAGTTGATCAGAAAAGTACGAGGAACAAGATAAAAATGGTTTGAGAACCTAATTTCATTTCTATTCACAGAAGTATGTTAAGTTGAAGGAAACTATATTAAAATTTGGTTAGCAACCCTAATTGAGATCAATGGATGAATCTATGAAGCTTAATAGGTTAATTCGAGTAATATTAACCTGTTGAATGATAATGATACGCTTGAACCTGATTTAGATGAATAATTACATGTTTTAGGGTTTTAATCCAAATATGAATGATAATGCATGTAGAAACCCTAATTTACGGTAAAAGAAGAGAAGATCATATTTAATTTGAAATTATGGAAATATGTTGTTAAATGATGATCCTAAGCCTGTTAGGAGAGATGCGATGAGAAACTTAGGGTTTATACATAATTTTGTCTAATTAGGGTTTGTGGTAATAAAAGTTAAGGGAAAACCCTAATTGCAAGTGAAACCCTAAAAAGGGGTAGAAACCCTAAAAAGGAATAGAAATCATAAGAAGCAAGTTAGTTTGGATAGATCTTGATAAAAGGAAATTGTATGTTTATTTTAGGATTCTTATACTTGCTTGCTGGATTGGATTTCCCTACTTGGTTGATTCTATCTCAAAAATCAGTAGTACATGTATGTGGTTATTTATGAGTAACCAATTTAGTTTCACGGAGTTTTCTCAAATGATTGATCGAATTGGATGCAACCTAACTGTTGGATGTTCATTTATGAAAATCTTTAAAGTCACTATGATTATCACAATTAATTATAAATGTGCATTCTTGCACCTACGTGCAACCCTGATGTATGATGTGTGACCAATCCCTGGATGGAAGGTCAATTAGGTCAAGCCCAAGAGGGAAGACCATTGGGCACTATGAGAGGTGACCCCAGGCACCAAGCTCAGGATGAAGAAGGTGGCCTTATGTTTCTTGTGTGACTATTAGGCACCATGAGAGGTGACCCCAGGAACCAAACTCAAGATGGAGAAGGTGGCCTTATGTCTAGTGCAAAGGAAAAACCCTAGAAAGGGTATTCTAGGGTTAGGGAAAAAGTGGTGGAGAATGTCACATTGAAAACGTAATTTGGATTGTTAAATAACTTAATTGTGATATTTAGGTTTTTAGCAATATTTGTGAAATTTTGTTTGTCCCCACATACCGGCATATTCATTTATGCTGACCGACGTTTTGTTTGTCGGCATTTTAGGTACAATATGAAAAGGTCAAATAGTAAAGTGACACATTGTGAATATATGAATTAATGTACTAGGAGGATTAGTTAGAATAGACTCCAGTTGTGGATAGAAGTTTAGAAATCCAAGATTTTAAAGAGGTATGCAATGTTTTGTTTTATTCCAACTTTTCAATATAGTTTTTGGTAGAATTTAGTAATTATTATTGATTATTTGTCGAACCATTGATCTGGAAAATTGGGATAATAGATCTGACCTTTTGGTCTCCCTTAATTGGGGGTTACCGAGTGGTGGGGTCATTACATTTGGTATCAGAGCATTGGTTCCTCAATTAATCCTTAATCATTATTAAATTTTACAAACTCTGTAGAACTCAGGGAGTTATTAGAGGATTTTCTGAAAGATGGAGGTGTCTAGAAAAGGATCACGGTCTGGGGGCTGGAAATAATTTCCTCCGCCCCGCTAGTCGGTCACTAGGACTCCTAGATGTAGTGTGACTTCCTGGCCAATGTCTTAGGTTTTGACTCAAAATAAGATACCTTTAGGACTCTCTCATCTTTTACATCCCTTCTCAACTCTAATTCAATCAAGGATTCTAAGATTTAGGTTTTTCTCTCTCTTCCCCACCCTCTTGAGGTATGGGTAAGTATGATAAGGTTTAAGGAATCCTCCATCAAATTAATAAAAAATACATAAATAAGATGTCATCGACATAAGTATAATTAGTCTAAATGTAGACTAAAGGCCTATTTGTATGCTTATGTAGATGGCTCGAGTGAAGACCATTGCTATCCCTGAGGCCACCGATGGTGGTGGGCCTTCCCGCAAGGGAAAGGGGTCTTCTGAGAAGAGGAAGACGAACCATGGTGGTGAATCCTCGAAGAAGAGGAAGATACCTGAGGGAGCTGCAAGTGAAGTTATAAATTCTGAACCGATACCCTTTGACAACCTCGAGATGGAACAGGAAGAGGAACCTATTTTCAAGGATGAGGCCAAAGTGGAAGAGGATCAATCTGGAGGTCCAGATTCGACAGTGGTGGTTCACACCCGTGACGCCTTATGGATGGAACAGTAGAAGAGGCTGACTAAGGCCATCAATGCTTTGGCCCTCAAGGACATAGCTAGAGACGAGAATGGTGAACCACTCCCTGTTCATCCCCAACTCGGAGTCACCATTCTAGATTTCATCAAGGTGAACATCAAGAGATTCTAGGGAGAGGATAAGACAGAGGTGGTCGACAAAGTGGAGGCTTGGCTGCTGGCAGTCAAGAATGGGTTCTTCATGCTTGAAGTACAACCAAACAAGAAGGTTCTTTTTGATGCTCACCTCTTGAAAGGAGAAGCCAAGATATGGTGAGAAAATCATATCATTAGATGAGATTTAAGTGAAGAACCGATGGCATGGACCAACTTCAAGACTATATTCACTGCCAGATTCATCCCTATCTTAGCTAAGAAGGAGAAGGAAAGAGAGTTCACCAACATGACCCAAGGTAACTCATCTGTTGTGGACTTTGGTCACAAGTTCTGCATCTTGGAATGCTTTGGACACATGATGGATGGGGAAAGAAGGGTGAACCATTTCATAGTGCGTCTTCATCATGCCATCAAGCCCCATGTAATGGCAAGTAAACCAAAAACTTTTACTGAAGCTTACAACACTGCCTTGGACATGGAGAGGACTGTGATACCTGCTCAGAACCCCTCCAAAGGATATCTGGGTTTTACTGAAGGAACTCAGGGATAGAAGAATGACCATAAGAAAGCAGAAGGGTGTAATCACAACAAGGGCAAGCATGGAGACAAAGGAAAGCCACTGGGTGAGAATCTCTTCCTGAGGTGTCGTACCTACGGATGGACACATCCTGGGAAGTGCCGCTTTGAGAAGAGGGTGTGCTATCATTGCCAGCAAGTGGGACACTTCATCACCAACTGTCCTATGCCTGATCCGGGAGGTCCGGTGGCAGCACACCCAGTGGCAGTAGCACCCCCAGCAGGAGGAGGAGCACCAGCTGGAGGTCCCCCTGTTGGAGAGAGAAGGCAAGCTAGAGTATTTGCCATCAACAATGAAGAAGCCCAAGTGAATGCTAATAGGTTGATCGAGGGTAATAACCCATAGAGTTTTCGTTTCAGTTTAGTAGATCATGTAATAGCTATGTTATATGGTATGAACTATGTAGGCATGCTTGAAGTCATGGGACAAAATGTAAAAGCTCTTTTTTATTCTGGTTCTACTAATACTTTTATTTTGTGAAATCTGGAAACTATGCTTTGTTTGGACATCAAGGATTTAGGTTATGTTTTGGATGTCACAACCATGAGTGGTCGCATATATACATCTCTTTTAAAAACCCCTATCTTGCCAATTAAGTATTTGAACCATGAACTTCCCACAGACTTCATCCTCCTCGATATGAATGATTTTGATGTAATCATTGGTATTGATTGGCTTTACACCTATAGAGCCCAGATTGAATGTAGGGAGAAGAAGATTCTTATTAGGAAGCCTAGCCATCCACCCTTCACCATTCGAGGAAGGAGATATGCAACTACCAGCCTTTATGTGTCAGCCTTGAAGGCTGAGCAGATGATATTCAAAGGTTACCTAGCATACCTAGCCATAGTTACTGAACCTGAGACCAGGGTGTGACCCTTAGAGGAGATAGAGGTAGTTCAGGAGTATGTAGATGTGTTTCCAGATGATCTACCAGGGATTCCCCCCTGAGAGAGAGGTGGATTTCTCCATTGAGTTAGCTCTTAGAACTTAACCTATATCTAAGGCACCCTATAGAATGGCCCCTGCTGAGTTACTCGAGTTGAAAACCCAGTTGTAGGAGTTGTTAGATAAAGGTTTTATCTAGCCCAGTACATCACCATGGGGAGCACCAGTCCTCTTTGTGAAGAAGAAGGATGGATTGCTCCGAATGTGTATTGATTATCAGATGATCAACCAAGTGACCATTAAGAACAAGTACCCTTTACCCAGGATAGATGACCTGTTTGACCAACTCAAATCAGCTCGAGTCTTTTCCAAGATTGATTTGAGGTCAGGATGCCACCAGGTGAGACTGAGAAGGCAGGATATACCTAAAAATGGCTTTCTGAACCCGATATGGCCATTATGAGTTTATGGTCATGTCATTTGGGTTGTCCAATTCACCCAGCGTCTTTATGAACCTTATGCACAGTGTGTTCCAACCTTTCCTTGATTCCTTTGTAATAGTGTTTATAGACGACATCTTGGTGTACTCCGATGACCTATCCCAACACTGTGACCATCTAGGTAGAGTCCTTAATATCTTAAGAAAGCATAAGTTCTACAAAAAGTTCTCGAAATATGAGTTTTGGATAGACCAAGTCATGTTTCTCGGACACATCATCTCAGGAGGAACGATCGTCGTAGATCTAGTCAAAGTGTCGATAGTTCAAGATTGGTCTGCACTGAAGAACCCCTCTAAGATTCACAACTTCTTGGGGTTGGCCAGATACTATCGGTGCTTCATCAATGATTTCTCAAAGACCGCCTTGTCACTAACCATGTTGACACGAAAGGATGTGAAGTTCATGTGATCTGATGTATGTGAGGCTCATTTCCAGGAGCTAAAGGAGAAGCTGACCACTGCCCCAGTATTGATCCTACCTTCCGGCAATGAGGGTTTTTTTATATTCATCGACACTTCGAAGATGGGACTTGGCTATGTGTTGGAACAAAACCGGCATGTGGTTGCATATGCTTCCCGACAAATCAATCCCAATGAGATGAATTACCTGACGAATGACTTAGAACTGGCTGCAATCATCCATGCGTTGAAGATATGGCAACATTACCTATATGGTGCTACCTTCGAGATCCTCACCGACCATAAGAGTTTGAAGTACCTCATAACATAGAGAGACTTGAACCTACGACAACGATGATGGATGGAGTACATGAAGGATTACGACTTCACCATCGCCTATCATCCTGGTAAGGCGAATGTTGTAGTTGATGCTTTGAGTCTGAAACAACTCAAGTTTGTAGCTGTTTTGTCTAGTCAATGGAAGAGCTTAGAGGATCTGGTGGAATGGACTCCACAACCGCTAGAGGATCAAGTCTGACTGGCCAACATTGAGATTCAGTCAGAGTTGTTATGCGAGATCGTGGCAGCATAGAAGGTAAGTGGGGAACTTGACAAGATGAAGGGCTTGATGAAGAAGCCACAAACCCGTCTCTCAGTGGGAGTAGATGGAGGGATTAGATTCAAGAATCACATATGCGTTCATGATGATTCATCGCTAAGGGAACATATCCTACAAGAGGCTCATGGTTCTAAGTACACGGTGCACCCGGGAACTACCCAGATGTTTAAGGACCTGTAGAGGTATTTTTGGTGGCCAAGAATGAAGAGAGACATTGCGGCTTATGTGGCCAACTGTCTTACATGCCAGATGGTGAAGGCTTAACACCAACAACCTGATGGACTTTTACAGTCGATAGAGATTCCAGAGTGGAAATGGGAACAAATCACCATGGATTTCGTGGTGGGTCTACCCTGGACCAAGAAAGGTCATGATGCAATATGGTTTGTGGTAGATCCCCTTACCAAGTCAGCACACTTCCTTGCCCTAAAGACCACTACCAATGTGTTAGATCTAGCTGAGTTGTATATTAGAGAGATAGTATGTTTGCATGGCGTACACAGTTCCATCATCTCTGATAGAGGCCCAAAGTTTACTTCCAAGTTGTGGAAGAAGTTCAAGAGGAGCTTGGTACAAGGTTGAAGTTTAATACCGCTTATCACCCCCAGATGGATGGTCAGTCAGAGAGGACGATCTAGACATTAGAGGATCTATTGAGAGCTTGTGTGCTCGATTGGGGTGGATCGTGGGAACATTACTTACCTTTAGCCGAGTTTGCCTACAACAACCGCTACCAAGCCAGTATTTGGATGCCTCCGTATGAAGCTCTTTATGGGAGACTGTGTTGGTCACTGCTTCACTGGGATGATGTCGGTGAGAGGACCTTGTTGAGGTCAGATGAACTCCAAGTATATGCTGATAAAGTTTCTTTGATCAAGCAGAGGATGAAGAGAGCCCAAGATCAACAAAAGTCGTATGATGATGCGAAGCGGACTACATGGAGTTCACTGTGGGAGAGCATGCATTTCTGAAATCCGACCGCTCTGAGCTATAGACAAGAATAGAGGAAATTTGATTCACTAATACATGGGTCCGTTTGAGGTATTAGATTGGATTGGTGAAGTTGCATATCATTTGGCATTACCCCCTCAATATAGTATGATGCATGATGTGTTTCACGTATTTAATCTGAAGTGATATGTACAAGATCTGATCCATGTGCTGAGCATTGAGCCTATTGAGCTTCAAGAGAAGATGACCTATCCTGAGTCACCTTTGTGGATTCTAGATACCAAGGTGAAAGAAATTAGATGTAAGAATATAGAGATGGTAAAGGTTCTTTGGAAGCACCATGGAGAGGATGAGGCCAGATGGGAGGTGAAGATGGACATGGAAAAAACATATCGTGACTTATTTGTTTGATATTTGAATTTTGAGGGAAAAATTCCTATAAGGAGGGGAGGATGTTATAACCTCAATTTCTGTAAACCATGTAATGAGATTTATTGGCTATTAAGCTCAATTACAAGAAAAAGAGAAATAAAAAGAAAAACAAATTCATCTAATAAAAGGAATAAATAATAAATGGATAAAGGATAAGAGAAAAGGGTAAAAGAATATTTCCCAAGATGGGATTTCCTGCCTTTAGGGTTCCTTGAGGTCCAAGGAATCCAAGATGATAAGATAATGGAAAAAGAAAGAGGAAGCATTAATTAATTTGGTTTTATTAATGAATAACTTGCATATGAAGGAAACACCCTTTTCCTTTGAAATTTGGTTTTCAAATTTAATATATGAGTAGATAATGCCATGATAGAGTTTCCTCTAAAATTTGAGTGAAAAATAATAAACAGGGAGAAAGATATGATTTTAAAAAGATTTCATTATTTAATACCCTTTTCCCCTCATTTTTAAGAAATTAGAAATAAGGGAGCGATGACAACTGTTGGATGCCCCGCATTGTCTAGAGGATCATGGATCCAATGGTGGTTGTCCATCGCCCACCTCGAGTCAGAGAAGGAAAGGGAGGGGGAAACTGAGATTTCCCAATGTGATTTCCTCGCATTTCTTCACACATGCCACAAATCCAAGACCACGAGGGTCTTTGGGAGGCGATTCCATGCATAACAGACCCTATTCTTAGGGTATTCTGAGGTTTCTAGAGGAATAGCCCAATCGGGCTGAGGGACAGGCGGCAGAGAGGGTAGGGAAACCCTAATGGAGCCCCCAAATCGTATAAATAGACCCCCCTCTCAATTCCTCACATCATCGCAATCCCGAACGGCTACCTCTCGAGTCCTAGCTCCCAATCTACATCTAGAACATACCCTCTCCAGCGAGAGCTTTGCCTCGGCACCACTGCGAGTCGAGCGTCAGCAAAGGAAGAGGACGACGAGCAGTGATCGTCTAATCGCATTCCACTGTGGTCTCGTGAAGAGATCCAACGGTCTCAGGCTCGGTTGGCTTAGTTACCTCGCTAGTGGAGGTGTGTGGCACAGATCGTCAGATCCAAAGGGATGTCCAACAGACAACTGATTGAGCGTCCCCAGATTTTTGGTAAATCGCCCTCTCTACTCAAATATTCCAGAAAATATGTTTTCCTTGTAAAATTCGTAGAAATTACTAGGAAACTCTAATGATGAAACTTAATATGCGAAAGTTGATCAGAAAAATATGAAGAACAAGATAAAAATGGTTTGAGAACCTAATTTCGTTTCTATTCACAAAAGTATGTTAAGTTGATGGAAAATGTATTAAAATTTGGTTAGAAACCCTAATTGAGATCAATGGACGAATCTATGAAGCTTAATAGGTTAATTCAAGTAATATTAACCTATTGAATGATAATGATAGGCTTGAAACTGATTTTGATGAATAATTGCATTTTTTAGGGTTTTAGTACAAGTATGAATGATAATGCATCAAGAAACCCTAATTTAGGATAAAAGAAGAGAAGATCATATTTAATTCGAAAATATGGAAATATGTTGTTAAATGATGATCGTAAGCCTATAAGGAGAGATAGGATGAGAAACTTAGGGTTTATAAGTAGTTTTGTCTAATTAGGGTTTGTGGTACTAAAAGTGAAGGCAAAACCCTAATTGCAAGTGAAACACTAAAAAGGGGTAGAAACCCTAAAAGGAATAGAAATCCTAAGAAGCAAGTTAGTTTGGATAGATCTTGATAAAAGGAAATTGTATGTTTATTTCAAGATTCTTGTACTTTATTGCTTGATTGGATTTCCCTACTTAGTTGATTCTATCTCAAAATAAGTAGTACAAGTATGTGGTTATTTATGAGTAACCGATTTTGTTTCACAGAGTTTTCTCGAATGATTGATCGAATTGGATGCAACCTAACTGTTGGATGTTCATTTATGCAAATCTTTAAAGTCACTATGATTATCATAATTAATTATAAATGTGCATTCTCGCACCTACATGCCACCCTGATGTATGATGTGTGACCAAGCCTTGGAGGGAAGGTCAATTAGGTCAAGCCCAAGAGGGAAGACCATTGGGCACTATGAGAGGTGACCCCAGGCACCAAGCTCAGGATGGAGAAGGTGGCCTTATGTTTCTTTCATGACTATCGGGCACCATGAGAGATGACCCCAGGCATGAAGCTCAGGATGGAGAAGGTGGCCTTATGTCTAGTGCAAAGGAAAAATCGTAGAGAGGGTATTCCAGGGTTAGGGCAAAGGCAGTGGAGAATGTCACATTGAAAATGTAATTTGGATTGTTAAATAACTTAATTGTGATATTTGGGTTGTTAGTAATATTTGTGAATTTTTTTTGTCCTCACATACTGGAATATTCATTTATGTTGTCTGACGTTTTGTTTTCTATGTTTTAGGTACAATATGAAAAGGACAAACAGTAAAGTAACACATTGTGAATATATGAATTAAAGTAGAAGGATGATTAGTTAGAATAGACTCCAGTTGTGGATAGAAGTTTAGAAATCCAAGATTCTAAAGAGGTATGCAAAGTTTTATTTTATTCCAACTTTTCAGTATAGTTTTTGGTAGAATTTAGTAATTATTATTGATTATTTGTCGAACCATTGATCCAGAAAATTGGGATAACGACTTTGACCTTTTGGTCTCCCTTAATTGGTGGTTATCGGGAGGTGGGGTCGTTACAATTATGTACCTCTAATTCAATTCAAAGTGATATCAAATCTCTCTCTTTTCCTTCTCTTTCTCTACAATTATCCATTCCTAGGGTCTCCTAGTTAGTAGAAGAACAAAATAGTGAACTACTTGAGGTTTTCTATTGATTCAAGAATTCCATATGTTGCCCTACAGAAACTAAGGTGTTTGACACCTTAAGTGAGTGGGTACTTCCATTTAACTAAAGACTGTACGGAATTGCATTGAATCCATTAGAATCTACAATTATTTCTATATGCGACAATTAACTCTAAATCCACCTTTCACTTGATCTTCTGAAAGATGATCTAAAAACGTACATTTTTCCTATTGTGATGAATTTTAAGTAACAAAATAATCTAAAATAGAATTCCTAAAGTTACTGCAGAAGTTAGAAGAATATATCGAAATCTAGGGTTTTCTGTTATGTCTGAAATTGTTTTATATCTAAATGAATAACTTTGCCTATTTGAATCTCCTTATTTGTAAGTGTTTGTTATATCTTAATGTTTAGTACAAATATGTTAGATATAATCTCAGAATTCATTTGAAGTTATCAGTGTTTGCGTGATATCTCATTAAAGAGGGTGTAACCCTATATGAGTGGAAAGTTAGAACTTTGTGCATTGACATCATGAAATCCAACAGAAGTGATTCTTTTTAATGTTATAGATTTATTTGTTCAAGGTTATTCTTGATGTATGATATTGAGTGAATGGTGTGGGAACCCGATTTCAGTTCATATCAGGGAGGGTTTCACATACATGTTTGGTTGTATGTGAGCTATTTGAAGCAATGTTTTTATCACTTAAGGTTTGTGATGCATTAAATCATTATGTGAGTCATGTGATATGTGAATGAGGTAAATGAAATGCTAAGTATATGGTATTTAGTGAATCAATTATTTCATTTCAATTTTCCAAGCATGAGATGTGGTACTGCTCAACTGCTGAGTTTGGGATACTTATTACAGATAAATTATGAAAAGTACTATTTATAAGGTTACACTAAGAAATGTATTTGGAATAACTCTCTCTTTGTATGTTCCTAAATTAATAGTTCATTTTGGGATTACTCAAGCATGTTTAGATTTTGATCCACTCTTGTAGATATCTAGAGTATCCTTCTGCATATGCACATACCTACATATATATGTGTGTGTGTGTTTGTGTGTGTGAATGATTATTTTCTTATTGTTTGTTATTTTTTGTTGTTGTAAATTTGGTTTCTCAACAATATATCCTATTTAAAGTTATTTAATGTTTCTTTGAAGTACTCATTCACTAAGTGAGTATGGTCACCCCTATACTCATAATTTTTAGGGAAACTTTGTGAATTGAAGAATTTCAATGTCGGAGTAGATCTTCCACAAGAGCTAAGCATCAGATTAGTCAAGTCTAGTCGGTCCCTATCACTGTAGGTCCTTGTAAAGAGGAAAGAGAGATTTAAATGATGATATATAATAGTGTTTCCTTATTCATACATTATGCATCCATTTATCATGTTGTACGTACAAGGAAGTGTGAGGAATACATTGAGTGTGTAGATTTTCATCTTTATTGTTAAAAATAGATTAGTGGAGATAGGATCTAATTTTCCCTTATAAAATTAGTGTATGTGATCTAAATTGACAAAACAAAGGGTTTGAAATCAAAGAAAAAATTGGGAGTGATCTTTACTTTATGTTAAATCCTCAACTTATGCCCTAATCTCTGGATTAGAGGTTATCATGGGTTATGGGTGTGACAAATAAAATACTCAAGTTTGTAAGATATGAGACAAACCAAATCCTACTTATAGTTTAACGCCATTAAACTTATCAGTAACCCCAACTACATGTCCTATTTATGTTTTTTACCTCATTAACAAGTTTTATAGAGCCTACTACATTATACTAGAGCTTCATTTTCCCTTAAACCATATAAAACGTCACTAACAACCTAATGACAAGATGACACGAATACCAATGAAATCACATAGGGAATTTCATATGTGTTTATCGTGCGTTGAACGCTAGTTAACATATCAAGTAATATAGTCCTTGTGAGGTCTGATTCGAACATAGGGAAACAGAATCCACAAACAACTATTAACTATGATCTAATCAGCTAGGTCGGTAATAAAATGATTGAAAATGGTTTAGTTGAATAAAAGAAAACACAAAAATGAAATAAATTTCAAGAATACATAACTAAGAGTGGATGAATTCCTTTGGACGGTGGTTTCTCCACAGATAACATAGCAACTAACCTCTACTCACTAACATCTATCACCCCAATCTCTGGATAAAGAGCCTGTAGCGAGAATCACCCACTTCCACATTGTAGTTCACTAAATATTCTAATGCCAATTCCATTTCCATAACAATTGGTTAATTAGTTAGGTGATTTATGATAAACTTTGGGTTTCTCCTCATGATTATGCTCCACCTTTCCCAAAGGGCGCAGTAAATGGGTAAACCTATGCTCTTCCAACCCTTAACCTTTCTCTCGAAATGATTAAGGATATAATAATCTTTTTATGGTGATCAACTACAAATGGAACATAACAATTTCATATGTTTATATCCAGAAATTAAGGATAAAAGTGATATTAATGCATAGAATTCAGGTACAATGCATATCTGAGATAGTCCCGGATCCTAAGTTATAAAGAGGATTAGCCATGCATGTTTTCCATAATACATATGAAGGAAGGAGAAAAGCATGGGAAAGAATAGGAAACTAAAGTAACCCTTGGAGAATAGTCAATCTAGATGACCCTCTTCAACGTACGTGCGATCTGCTACCTTTTGATTGTAGAATCACCCACTGGAGGTGCTGAGATTGTATTAGATGTAGCTTTTAGTGTCGTGCTCTCCTCTCCTCTCTCTCTATTCTCATGCAATGGAAAATGGGTCTCTCCTCAGGTCTGGCCACACTCCCCTTTAGTTATAAGAGTCACATTGGGTGCAAAAAATAACACAAACCATTGGATTAGAGCGCTGCCTTTGGATTGCCTGATTGGGCAGACTAGGTAGTATCGACTGTGAAGTCAGTAGTACCAATTTTCTAGGTTGGACACATACTCCCACAATGTTGGTACTATGGAATTGTATCGATAGTGTTGAGTCTTTTTTCTGACCCAACTGTGTCTCTCTGATGCCATCTCAGTAGTATCGAGTCAAGCGTACTCAATAGTACTGAGTTTCTTCGAATCACTTCTTGTACCTCTCTAACATGATATAACTACTACTAACTTTTGGTGTTGGTACTACAGAGTCTATGTGAGTTTCTAGTATGCTACTAACATGAATTTTTTGGTATGTATTCCCTGAGAGACAATCATGGGATGATTGGTGGGATACATTAAGATTGATTTGATAAACATCAAAGGCATGATTTCAATTCTTTCTGGTTCAGTCATATGAGCTAGTGATAGAACAAATTGAATGTCTAGAGAATGACAGTACTCAATGACGTATTCTTTCAGGTTGAGGACCTGAACGATGAGATCATACAAATGCTAAGAGTTTGTACATTCTTGTTATGTCCCTAGTCGGATGTCATTGTGGAAGGTAGATAGACAGCAATGACACACAAGACTAGATTGTGGTGTTGGTTGATGACAGAATCTCATTAGTCATGATATAGAGATATCAAACCAAACACATAGGTACTTGTTAGAGAACAAGTGTACCGGACAGACCCACCGTGAGTTTGACACATGGAACCATGACATGGTAGTCACAGTAAGTACTCACAGTGATGGTGGTGAGTGTGATTCTTTGACCTAAAATCACTACACTCAACACATGTCGTTGGGCACACTTTGTCATCATCAAACGCAGTTCTGAAACATGGGTTGTTATAAAGGTGATGATTGGGTGGCTTTGACACATGGGATTTTTGAGGGGTGAGTGATAGATAAGGGATCTGTCCCTCCTGAGGGAGTTTGATATCCAAGGCCACTTGATGAGTAGGATTGAAATAGGTGTGCGCACGCATGTGTGAATTAGTATGTGATATTGATGTCATACATATCACTTCCAATCTGCTCAAGATAAAGAAAGTGAATGAACGTTGACAGGATGACTGTTCCATGCCTCGAGTTCATTCGAGATATCAGTGATAATGGAATTATACATTCACTGTAACACCATTCACATATTGTAGGATTGAAAGTTGTTCTCCAACTTTCTATTTCACTTGGGTAGCACTGATGTGTGACTAGGCACCGCTCTTTGCTTGTGAATTCATAAGTGTTATGGACTTTCACTGCCAATGTGAAAAGGACCAGCAGGGTCACACACATAGGATTTAACCTGGAAGAGGAGTTTTGTCCACAAACAATGTTTAGATTGATTACTAAAGGAGTTTAGTAGTTCAATTAAACACTCAATCAATTGATAGCTCAATATCATAATGTTCAAGGTATTTAATACATTGATTGGAGTATCAGATTGATTAAAATCGTAATTGACTGATTCTGTACAATCTGCACTCCCAACCGATCGACTCATGTAATGAACCGATTAGCTGAGCTTGGTGAACTGGTCGACTCAAGTGTTGAGTCGATCGACTCATGGTTAGGGAGAAATGATTGCTTCAAACGTTGAAATGATCGATTCAACTGGTGCAACCGAGCAAGTTGCGAAAGTAGGATTGGTGAGAATTTTCCTTGCGTGTCACTTGCCCAATTTGATTGGAACAAGGATTGGTATTCGATACCAATTAGAAACAAAAGAAGTAAAGTCAATCGGGAACTGATCAGGACCACGAACCGACCGGTTCATGAGTCCCAACCGACCATTTCAATTGTGAAACGATCAGTTCAGGTTGCGAGTTGGTTGTTTTTTGTGGAAAATCTCGAACCCTTCTACTCCTGCTTTTAGTCCCGCATTGCCCGGGATGGAGAACCCTGTCCCATGACCCTCCTATATATATAGGGGTATTGGGGGCTTCTCAGAGTACAACATAGAGTGCAACCAGTTGCTCTGTAAAGTTGTCGTTCTCTCTGGTTTTGGTAACCGAGAGAGCCCGAGCAAGTGCTACCCGATAAGGGAGGCACAATAAGGGAAAGACAACTGCAGTTGTGATTGATGGCAGGAGAGTGTGTCAGTGACTAGTATGCTGACAGGAGGGTGTGACTCCTTCCAATTCCTTGTGGGATAAGGAGATTGGAGTTCCAGGTGGTCCGTGTGGACTACTTTAGAGGCGGGAGGTTTCTGCTGCTTAGGAGGACAACTGTCAATCCCGACAGTCCCAGTGAGACCAGGAGTCGTCAGTCCCGGTGCGACCAGGAGCTGCACAGACACCGTCCAAGACTGGAGGTGAAGACCGCGCAAGGCGCGAGATATTGTTGCCGATCAAGCTTTGGGACAAGGTATGATTCCACAAACCATCCTTTCCTATTGTATAGACGTTGACGCGTTTCCTTGTTCCGGGTTTGGGGAGGAGAAATTTTTTTGTTTCCTTTGCCTTCTCTGCCTCCTGCAAAACCCAACAGTGGTATCAGAGCCACGTCAACTGCTCTATACTTTAGGGATTATCGATATGATCGATTTTGATTTGTCGCCTTTATTTATTGCATATGATGTGAATAATATTGGCTTTATGCATGTCCAATCCTAAATCCACAAATCCCAATTTACATATATGATATGTATTATTAATGCACTCAATACACATCACCCTTAAACGAGTTTTGTGGTGGATGTATAGCGTGGTTATGGCCAATAAACCCTATCTGTGTATGGTTGTATGTGGTTGCTTGCATCTCGGTCTGCGCACCGATCTTCCTTCTCCTATTCCTAATGTAACTCAAAATAATTCGAGATTTCTTTCCTACCTTTGCTCCCCTCGAATGTAACTCGAGGTTTCTCTTTTTACAATGTACAATATGATAGAATTTTATTTCCTGTTATGTCAAAGAACGAAGGACATCCTGACGACAGCTGAGACGATTGGTTCAAGGCGTGAACCGATCGGTTGACATTCCAGACGATCAGTTGAAGGAGTGACCCGATCGGTTGATGACCAGTTCGAGGAGCGAGACGAGTGGGTGGCGGCCATGATGATATGCAAGATGACCAGGCGAACTGATTGGTTGGAGGAGCCAACCGATCAGCTGGTGGCACCCAGACGACCGGGCCAGAACGAGCAAGTCATTCATGTGATGAGTTGATCTACTCGGAAGGTAAGACACATAGTTCATCTTGTACAGGTTGCATGTGATGTAGACCTAGATGACTGTGATTCCTCTTGGCTCGAGGAATCACATTAGGATGGCGATAATCATCGCTTTTATCGTTTTGCATGTTTTATGTGGGATATAGCATGTATATTATACGTACTATGCATTATGGTGATTGGATATGTATATGTATATAAAACCAAATCCCTCATTAAAATATTAAGTTTTAGATGCCTTCCAAATGCGACACATGTGAAAAACTTAATCGACCAAGTGTGGGCACGCCCAAGCGTGGTGCACCATCTATCTCATGGAAGCGTGAAGGATGGATATGTGGGTCTGCCCTAGTAGGGTGCATGTTCATCGTGTTTTCTTTGGGTCGGACTTAACAAGGTGACCTAGATGGGATCTAGTACCTTGAGGCATGGAAATGATCATGGCAAGGAGTTTCATATGACATCTTATCAAGAGTTGCATATGATGCAATTGGCAAGAGGTGCCTACCTGAGAGATCTAAGTTCTGGGTGACAGCCCAAGCTGGTCCATGACTTAGAGGATTTCAGGATCTTGCCCACTAGAAGGTTGTACGCTGCAATCTTCCGAATTGATGGTGAGGGCTATCAATTTGAACTAAAATAGTGGGAGTGATAATTAATTAAAGGCCTAATTATATCGTCAACTTTTCAAATCAATCAAATAAGTCAAAAATGAGTTTTTGGACCAAAATTGCATATTTCCTTTTGTAGTACAAATGACGACAAACAACAATCACTTTTCTTTGCGATCGGTCCTTGAAAAGGAGAGGCTAAATGGGACAAACTTCCACGACTGGTATAGGACATTGAGAATTGTTCTCACTCAAGAGCGAAAGCTCTATGTCCTGGATACTCCAATTCCAGATGAACCTGCTCCTAATGCGCCATAGATAGAAAGGGATGCTTACAAGAAGCATTTTGATGATGCCATTGATGAAAAGTGCTTGATGTTATGCTCTATGAACGACGAGTTGCAGAGACAACATGAGAATATGGGTGTCATTGAGATGATTCAGCATCTCAGGAACCTGTATGAAGATTAGGCACGGCAAGAGAGATACGATGTCTCAAGGGCACTATTCAAGTATGTCATGATAGAAGGAGATCCAGTTGGTCCTCACACACTCAAGATGATTGGGTATGTGGAGAACCTGACAAGACTGGGATTTCCACTGAGCCAAGAGTTGGCTACTGACCTAATACTGCAATCGTTTCCAGAATCTTATAGTCAGTTTGTGATGAACTACAACATGAACAACTTTGATAGGCCACTGTCAGAGTTGTTGGGCATGTTGAGGATAGTCGAGACACAGATGAAGAAGGACAAGCCTATGTCTGTGATGATGATCACGATCAAGAAAGGCAAGTGCAAGCGCAAGGGCAAGGGTAAAGCTAAGAAAGGTTGTGATTCTAGCCAGGAGCCCAAGTCGACTTCAGCTCTCAAGGCCAAGGGAGGCATGACCAAGAAAGGCAATTGCCACCATTGTCAAAAGTTGGGACGTTGGAAAAGGAATTGTCCTCTCCATCTAGAAGAACAAAAGAAGAAGGAGACGACATACGTCTCTACTTAAAGGTGTCATGAAAGTAAACTTGTGACCCTTTTTGAGGTATATGATACCAAGATGTAAAGTGTAAAGCACTCAATAAATGGGGCAAGTGTTTCCACCATAGATAGGAGTACTTTAGTTTATTTTTGGCCTAAAAGGCATGTAATACAGTTATGAACTGCAATTTCATATTTGCCAATAGATAGAAACACTTTATTTTTGCATATTGTATGACAATGATGGCAATTAATAAAGAGATGTTCCAATTTATAAAGATATGATCTTTGTGGCAATGCCTTGTTTATCTAGTGGTATTTTCATATGCATAAGATAAAATGATACCTAAAAGTTATAGATAACTCAAACAATCAAATTAGCATCAATCATGAGAAATTCATTTCTAGTTTCCATGTGATGGATAAATCTAGACTCTTTTGGTTAGAGAACCAATAAGAGACATGAATATCTTAGACATGATTAATCAATCTTCACTAATGGTAGTGGGAGAATGATTATCCTATTAGGTATGATACATGTGATGTATTTACATACCTATTGGAACAAATGCTAATACTTCAAATGGTGTTTAAAGCAATACCAATATGAATATCTTGAAGTGTTCAAGATTATCATAGATGAAGTGCAAATTTGGTAAAGTGTTAATTCCTGATGAGATCAATGAATGAAATACTTGGACCAAATGTTTGAGATCCTTATGAGTGATTATGATAGTGTATCATAGCGAACTCATGATTAAGGCATGGTGATGTCTAAATCAAGAAGGGATCATACTCTAAGGAGTTAGAGAATGATTATCAAATAACTAAATTCTTCTTAATAAAAGAATACCCCGCACTAATAAAAGAAATTAAGAATCACAAGGGTTGTGAATTCTTAGATCCTTACACCTCAGTTATCTATGTGATGAGTTGTTCATGTGATGAGTCAACTATCTAGATGAATATGAGGAACCAAATTTTGAGTTATGGTTTATGACCATTTCATCCTAAATGGCATCCATGTGAACCATTAGGTATAACCTTGATGGTAGCACCCATTGGAGTGAAATCCATAAGTGCAAATGAGTCTTAAGTAATAAGACACATGGATAACATTTTGAGAAGGATGATGTTTGTTGATTGAAACTTAATGACTAAGACATTTGGCATATGGATACTAAAACCACATTCCTATGAGGAATAAAACAAGGATGTGTATGTGATACAACCTATAAGGTTTATGAATCCACTAATGCAAATGAAGTCTATAAGTTACAATGGACTAATCAATGTGATTGATTGAGTATAAGCAACTCTGAATTGGATCTTTGCTTTGATGATATAGTCAAAGGGTTTGACTGATATGTCAAAGATAAAGAAGGGATCTGTGATTTAGTGGGAGCGTGTTCACATTCCACATGTTGATGTGAAATAGAAATGTTCTAGAATGGAAATCCAAAAGTGGAAATTATCTTAAAGGAAGATAGAGATGTTTCCTATGTGATAGGAATAGAGATCTATAGAGATAGTTCTCAAAAACCTCTTGACCTGGAAAAGAGAGATCATACATTGGCAATCTGTACTGAAGGGTTCAATATACATAGATTCAGTGGGAGAAAACTTGTCCATGTTACATGGAGTTAGTATCCCAAGGCCAAGTGTCCAATTCTTATGAAGAATGGGAACACTAAGAATAGATGTGGATCTATCATGTATGTAATCATACCATTATCTTGCATGGCAAGAACAAAATGCATTCATCATCTTGTATGTATGACATGACAATATGATGTGCTCATCCTGATAACTCATATGTGAGACATGATGAGTGGATGTCTATCTACTTCCAGTAAGGGTTACTGGAATACCATGAGAACTTGATAAGTACTTGGGAAGTACTAGTTCTATGGAGATAAGGAAGAGTTCGATGTAAAGAGTTACATTGATTGGAACTTCTAAAAGGATAGAAAATTAATCGCTAAATATATATAGGATATATATAAAAGTGAAAGTTTGTTGATAATTGGAAGTGTTCCAATAAAACCATTTAAAAGGAAATGTCGAGTATCCGTGTGTTAGAGAACAACAATGGATACTATATGGATCTGGAAGTTCATGAGATGAACTTATAGATATTCTGGTCATTGATGACAAGTATGGAATCCTTGATCATGCAATGTGGCTAAAGGTTAGCAAAGGAATGCTAGATCGCATATTACGGCAACTCCATCTCATATGTATGACATACAACGAAGAGATGAGAGACATGCAATTAATATTGACTTTGGCAAGGTGTTGCCATTACTCACTATGTTTGCACTGGGGCATAGTAACATGTGGGACATGTTTGAAGATTGCTATGAATATGATTCAAGGGTGATTGGCTCGCAGTGCAAGTGGGATTTTGTTGGTATGTATGCCATGAGAGCCAATCATGGGATGATTGGTGGGATACATTAAGATTGATTTGATAAACATCAAAGGCAAGCTTCCAATTCTTTCTGGTTCAGTCATATGAGATAGTGATATAACAGATTGAATATCTAGAGAATGACAGTACTCAATGACGTATGCTTTCAGGTTGAGGACCTGAACGATGAGATCATACGAATGCTAAGAGTTTGTACATTCTTGTTATGTCCCTAGTCAGATGTCATTGTGGAAGGTAGATAGACAGCAATGACACACAAGACTAGATTGTGGTGTTGGTTGATGACAGAATCTCATTAGTCATGATATAGAGATATCAAACCAAACACATAGGTACTTGTTAGAGAACAAGTGTACCGGACAGACCCACCGTGAGTTTGACACATGGAACCATGACATGGTAGTAACAGTAAGTACTCACAGTGATGGTGGTGAGTGTGATTCTTTGACCTAAAATCACTACACTCAACACATGTCGTTGGGCACACTTTGTCATCATCAAACGCAGTTCTGAAACATGGGTTGTTATAAAGGTGATGATTGGGTAGCTTTGACACATGGGATTTTTGAGGGGTGAGTGATAGATATGGGATCTGTCCCTCTTGAGGGAGTTTGATATCCAAGGCCACTTGATGAGTAGGATTGAAATAGGTGTGTGCACGCATGTGTGAATTAGTATGTGATATTGATGTCATACATATCACTTCCAATCTACTCTGAGATAAAGAAAGTGAATGAACGTTGACAAGATGACTGTTCCATGCCTCGAGTTCAATCGGGATATCAGTGATAATGGAATTATACATTCACTGTAACACCATTCACAGATTGTAGGATTGAAAGTTGTTCTCCAACTTTCTATTTCACTTGGGTAGCACTGATGTGTGACTAGGCACCGCTCTTTGCTTGTGAATTCATAAGTGTTATGGACTTTCACTGCCAATGTGAAAAGGACCAGCAGGGTCACACACATAGGATTTAACCTGGAAGAGGAGTTTTGTCAACAAACAATGTTTAGATTGATTACTAAAGGAGTTTAGTAGTTCAATTAAACACTCAATCAATTGATAGCTCAATATCATAATGTTCAAGGTGTTGAACACATTGATTGGAGTATCGGATTGATTAAAATCACAATTGACTGATTCTGCACAGTCTTCACTCCCAACCGATCGAATCATGTGATGAACCGATCGGCTGAGCTTGGTGAACCGGTCAGCTCAAGTGTTGAGTCGATCGGTTCATGGTCAGGGTGAAACGATTGCTTCAAATGTTGAAATGATCGATTCAACTGGTGCAACCAAGCAAGTTGGGAAAGTAGGATTGGTGAGAATTTCCTTGCGTTTCACTTTCCCAATTTGATTGGAACAAGGATTGGTATTCGATACCAATTAGAAACAAAAGAAGAAAAGTCAATCGATAACTGATCAGGACCATGAACCGACCGGTTCAGAAGTGAACCGACTGATTCATGAGTCCCAACCGATCGGTTGAGATGTCAACCGACCTATTCAGGTCCCCAACCGACTGTTTCAATTGTGAAATGATCGGTTCAGGTTGCGAGTTGGTTGTTTTTTGTGGAAAATCTCGAACCCTTCTACTCCTGCTTTTAGTCCCGCATTGCCCGGGATGGAGAACCCTGTCCCATGATCCTCCTATATATATAGGGGTATTGGGGGCTTCTCAGAGTACAACACAGAGTGCAACCAGTTGCTCTGTAAAGTTGTCATTCTCTCTAGTTTTGGTAACCGAGAGAGCCCGAGCAAATGCTACCCGATAAGGGAGGCACAGCAAGGGAAAGACAACTGCAGTTGCGATTGGTGGCAGGAGAGTGTGTCAGTGACTAGTACACTGACAGGAGGGTGCGACTCCTTCCAATTACTTGTGGGACAAGGAGATTGGAGTTCCAGGTGGTCTGTGTGGACTACTTTAGAGGCGGGAGGTATCTGTCACTTAGGAGGACAACTGTCAATCCCGACAATCCCAGTGAGACCAGGAGTCGTCAGTCCCGGTGCGACCAAGAGCTGCACAAACATCATCCAAGCCCGGAGGTGAAGACCGTGCAAGGCGCGAGGTATTGTCATCGAGCAAGCCTCAGGACAAGGTATGATTCCACAAACCATCCTTTCCTATTGTATAGACGTTGACGCGTTTCCTTGTTCTGGGTTTGGGGAGGAGAAAATTTTTTGTTTCCGCTTCCTTCTCTGCCTCCCTCAAAACCCAACAGAGTTAGATACCACCAACTTGTGGAGTTGGTCGTACCAAGTCTTTGTAACTTTTGTGGTACCTGAGAGAGCACAAAAATGTACATAAGTACTCGGGATGATTTTTAACTATTTCAAATAGTAGAATCACACAATTTTAATGATTCAGATGAGATAAGATATTGATAGTATTTCATGCATAATTAATCATATAAATGAAAAATCAATACATAAAACCAAAGAAAATATGCTTGTGAGAACAACTAAAAACCCATGCATCAAACTCCCCTAAGCTTGAATGTTGCTCATCCTCTAGAAACACACTCTTGGATCTGTTTGATAAAAGTCAACAAAAGGACTTAACACATGAATTCCTATCTTAATCATGTCCACCAAACAATCACCAAACCAGCCTTCACTGACCACTAAACCAACAACTGCTATAAAGTGACCAAAAGTTTTCATAAAAGATGTCCACCTTTTGATCAATGAACACTATAAAGAAAGAAATTAATATCATAATAATTCAGGCATTCACTTGGTGCATTATGTGATTCCCTATTCTAAATTGCTCTTTTTCCTGACTACCAATTAATTGGAAGCAGATCTGCTTGTAAGAATGGATGAGGAGAAAAATCATTCAAGTGGCCTACCAATAAGAACAATTAATGGTATGAAATAGGTGGCAATTCAAGTATTACAAGTAAATCCAACTCATTTATGAAAAAGTATGATGAACCTGCATGAGTGAGAATAATATCATGCATGAATCCTAATGCCTATGAACAATTGATGGTATGAAATCGGTGGCAATTGAAGAATTACAAGTACATCCAACTCATTTATGCAAAAGTATGATGAACCTAAATGAATGAGAATAATATCATGCATGAATCCTAATGCCTATTGTGTTTTCTTTCTCCCTTTTTTTATCAAATGATGGTTGAATCAAGAAATCTCATCAATCAATGAGCAGGACAAAAAAAAGAAAAAGAATGAACAATGTGGATTACTACAACTCTTCAAGAAGGGTTAAAGGCATACTTTCTCCCTTAGAATCTTTGAACATTGATGAGTTTCACATTATATATTTTTTATTAGCCCACAATTTTTTTCTCTCTTTTTTCCAGCATGATTGAAATTGTGCTCGAGCTTTCATTACATACTATTTCCCTTTTTTTTTAGATGTGGAGGTATGTCCCTACACTTAAATATTTATAATATGAGACTAAATTCCACATGACAAAGATAATTGAATGCTATGGAATGTCTATAATCTACATGAAATTTTTATACAACTAAAATGGTATGCACAAAAATTGTTCATGCATACATATGTAGTTTTTTTTCAAATAAAATTATAATAAGATAACTTATCATGTCACCTATTATGCCATATACTACAATCAAAAGGAAATAAGTTGGAGTACTCGTTCATATTGAGATGGTGAGTCAAAAATGGATGGAAAATGGATGGAATTACATAAATAAGAGACAATGCCTTTCACGAGATTATGATATGTCCCTCTCTAATGACCTGTGCACAGGGTAATCTTATGGTTTCTTTCTTAGTTTTCCATTTAAGATATCATTAAAGGTTTGATAAACTTAAGCTCAACATCATCTTCATTCACATTTCATGGTTGATGTAGATGTTCTTTCATATCCTAGGTCTTGAAGCTGACTAATCTGAACACTTCCTCTGTGGTGTTGCCAAAGGATCTTGTACTCAAGCTATAAGGGTGTGACAAAAAAAAATTCTTCTTGCAAAGACACCTATGGGTACAATCTATATAATCTAAGAACCATGCATTTACTGCTCCATGTTTACACTAGATAGATGTGGATCCTATAATAAAATGTAACAACTAAAATGAAATGAAATGAAATAAAAAAAACTAAGATAGATTGTTGTTACAACACCCCCCAAGCTTGAATATGAAAATGTCCACATAGTCAATATTGTAACTTAAGAGGTGGAATAGCTATACCATGATTAGAATGGAGGAGGTGGTGGATGTGGCATGTTTGGGTCATGTGGAGGAAACATCCCATGAAAAGACAGATCTGACTGTGGCATCTGCGGTGGCTGTGGGTATCCTCTAAAGTAAGCATGGTTCCAGTAGTGGTCGAAGAATGAATGCCGATATTACTCCATCTGCTGCAGGTGCATATGGACATTTTATTGGTTGGATAAGAGAAGGCGTTTGTTTTAAAAAATTGTCTACTAGTTCAAGTCCAACCATCCTTGGATATCATGTACACCAGCCAATGTCTCTTGATGTTGTTTTTTCCCAGTCTGAATGTCTTGCAGCATCCCATACAAACGGCCATGTCATATGGGTCATGCTCTTCCTGAGAAGGTGGTGGGGCATATGAAATCGAGGAAGCGTATGTGTGCGCACATTTACATGGGACCGATCTCCAGGTAATGGGGATGGTGGGATTCACCTTCGAAGCATCATTGTCATCATTGTGTGTCTGCTCGAGATTGTTATGGGCTGCTTCCTTGGCTTCATTTTAGTCCTCATCATCATCAAAACCTAAGTTGCTTGACTCCTCTTAGATTGAAAATACGGTCCGGAAGGCTACGCTCCTAACACCTTCCTCCCACTGTGTAGCATGCATACACCATGTGATGGTGCATGCTGAGGAGACTCACCTTCTACAAATTCTAGAGATCCAACATCTTCATAGCTACCACAGGTGTGAAAGTGGACATGTCAAGACGGAGGTACAACGCAATGGGAGTAATCAGTCCCCCCAAAACAATTGGCACTTTTCTCTACACCATGTGCTGAACCGTGACCATGTGGAGGAGAAGGAAGGACCCCAAGTTAATGGGTTCTCCCTCCAACAGATTGCAAAGGAAGAAGAGGTCCGCCTTTTGGACCTTCCCTTGGTCTTGGGCAGAGCGGGCGAAGATGGTGTTGGTGCAGATGTGATGTAGAATCTGAGCAAAAGTATGCTCGATGTCAGTGATGTAGTTGATGTGCCAACTGATGCAAAAACCTTTTTACACCTCAGTCAGCCGCTCTCATGCACGGTCGTAGTCGAAGTCAGATGGGGTAGAGTGTTTCGGGACATGAGTCTAGTTGAAGATGTGGTTGAATGCCCATAAGGTGATGGAGTGGTTGATGTTGAAGAGGCAGCACCTGACTTTTCCTTCTCTCCATTCATCTCCTAATTGTTGCTCAGGGGTGACAAGGACCTCCATCAATGCCAAGAACTCACAAATGAGTTCTAGGTAGGCCAGCCAGTCACTAAAGAATGGGTCATCCACCTCCAGTAACTGATGCTGACATACCTAGTGTAGGTTGTCAGTGAAGCCCACTCGCTCTATCAGAGCGTAATATCCATAACGCATTGACAATATCTTCCTCTACATAAGCTCCTCATAGATATTCTTGATCTCCAGATTGGGATGTGGGTTGGTCGAGGGACCAACTCTCCTTGCCCCACTGACAAAGATGCACCCCTCCTTGGTGCCACGGAGATGATGCAAGAAAAATGATGGAGAAAAAGGAGCTTGGTGAAGAGTATCGATGCATGGTGTTGTCTTGCTTAGATTTGTCGGAGGAATTGAGGATAAAGGTGTGAAGAAAATGAACTCCACACCCCTCCTTTTATAGCCACCGACCGCCCAGCAGTGACAGAGTCATGAATATGTGGCTCGATCATACCAACGAATGATGTTTGTTGATGACTTGAGCATGGATCGCTCAATGTCGGTTGTACCAAGTTTAAGAAAGTAGTACCGACTTATGGTGTGGATCGATACTACCGACCTATCAATGAAGATCACATCTTATGTTGAATTGGACACATGTAGATTACTACCCATGTTAGTCGATAGTACTGAGTTGGCCATTTTGATCAGTATTTCCGAGAATTATCTGAGTATCTCACAATTGGTAGCGCCGAAAAAGTCGGTAGTACCGACCCAGATAGTCGATACTACAAAATTCTTATTAGTAGCTGTGTGAAATCTTTAGTGACTCAGTGGTACCGACTTGTCTAGTCAGTAGTACCAAGTTTTCCTTTGATTTTAAGATATCCCTCTAATATAATTTCAGTACTATCGACTTGTGGACTCGGTAGTACCAACTCTACAAGCTTCTATACACTCAAACAAACAAATTAGGGTACCTTTTTTACATAAAAAATATAAAACAAAGATGTAGAAACAACTAGGAAAATTGAAAATCGAACATAAGAAAAAAGAAATAAGGGTTGGGTTGCCTCCCAATAAGCTCCATTATTTAATGTCCTAGATAAGACATGGCTAAAAGTAGGAATTTATGGGAGCTTAATGAGTTGCACTTCTTCTATTCGCTTACCCACTTCCTCACCAAAATAATGTTTCAATATCTGGCCATTAACATGGAATGACCGCACCCCATATCATATCTTCACAGAACCATGAGGGAAGACCTGGAAAACCTCAAATGGTCCACTCCATTTGGACCTCAGCTTGCCCGAATGTAACTTAAGTCGAGTGTTGAATTGAAGAACCTTATGTCTAGGATTAAACACCCTATGCAAGATGTGACAATCGTAAATCTTCTTAGTTATCTCCTTATAAATCCTAGAACTCTCACAGGCATCCATCCTTAGTTCATCTATCTCATTCAACTCTAACAATCTCTTCCTTTATGCTTCATCCAATCTAAAATTCAGCTTTTTCAAAGCCCATTTTGCCTTATGCTCAAGCTCCACCACTAAATGGCAAGCATGCCCATAAACCAACCTAAACGACGTAGTTCCTATATATGATTTATAGGATGTCCTATATGCCCAAAGAGCATCATTCAGCACAAAATTCCAATTTTTCTTGTTAGTTGAGACTGTCCTTTCCAAGATCTTGTTCTCCTCTCTATTGGACACCTCAACTTGCCCCTATGTCTGTAGTTGGTAGCGAGTACCCACTTAGTGTTTCACCCCATACTTACTCAACAATGCACCAAATTTCTTGTTAGTGAAATGTGATCTACCATCACTAATGATCAATTAGGGGACACCAAATCTGCATAAAATATGATCTTTAACAAAACACCACACAACTTGTGCATGATTGGTGCAGGTTGGAATTGCTTCCACCCACATGGATACATAGTCAATAGCAAGAAATATGTACAGAATAGAATTTAATGACACAAAAGGGCCCATAAAATCAATGTCCCATAGATCAAACACTTCAATTTCTTGATAAACATTTAGTGGCATTTTGTGTCGTTTAGATATATGTCCTGCATGTTGACATGCATCACAATGAAGAGAAAAGTTATATGCATCTTTAAATAGAGTTGGCCAACAGAAACCACTCTCTAAGACTTTGGTTGTAGTCCTAGAGCTAGCGTGATGTCCTCCTATAGGTAGAGAGTGACAATGTGACAAAATGCTCTCAAACTCACATTGTGGTATACACTTCCTCAGAATTTCATCCCTACACTATTTAAGCAAAATGGGTTCATCCCTAATGTAAAACCTCCATGAATGGGAAATTTTCTTCCTCTCTTGGTATCACCAATCTGTAGGCATCTCTTTACATACTAAATAATTGACAATATCTACAAACCAAGGATCCTTGGTTTGAAGAGCAAAAATTTGTTCCTCACGGAATTCCTCAACAATTGGGATATCTAAATCCTTTTAATTCACCCTTTCCAACCTAGATAAGTGATCAACTACCACATTCTCTACTCCTTGTCTCTAATCTCTATGTCAAATTCATGTAGCTGTAATAAGCACCTAATCAATCTAGGTTTAGGATCTTTTATCTGTAATAGGTATTTGATGGCAGTGTGATCTATCCAAACAATCACTTCGGCCCCCACTAGATATTGGTGAATTTTTTCAAAGGAAAAAACAACATCCAAAACTTCTTTTTCTGTGGTTGTATAATTAAGTTGAGCATCATTTAAAGTTTTAAATGCATAGTATATGAATGTAGGAACTTGTCTTGGTGTTGACCCAACACAACTCCCACTGCATAGTCTGATGCATCACACATTAGTTCAAATGGTTGGCTTCAGTCCAAAGCCTACACAATGTCTGCGGAGATCAACTTTTCCTTTAACATCTCAAGAGATTTCAAGAATCTTTCATCAAAATAGAACTTGACACCCTTTTCTTACAATTTTGAAAGAGGTTTTGTGATTTTTGTAAAGTTTTTATAAATTGAAGAAAAACCCGACCTGTCCTAAAAAGCTCCTCACTCCCTTCACCGATGTCGGTGGAGGTAGCTTGGATATGACTTCTATCTTAACAAGATCGACTTCCATGCCCTTATGAGACATTTTGTGTCCAAGCACTATACCCTCACTCACCATCATATGACATTTCTCCCAGTTCAAGACTATGCCGGTGTCCTCACACATTTGTAAAACCATGTCTATATTATACTAACAATCATCAAATTACTCCCCACACACCAAGACATCATCCATGAACACCTCCAAGCATCTCTCCACCATATCAGAAACATGGCGACCATACAACGCTGGAAAGTGGTGGGTGTGTTACAAAGGACAAACAACATCCGCTTATATGCAAATGTGCCATAAGGGAAGGTGAAAGTAGACTTCTCCTTATCATTTGGTTTGATCAAATTCTGATTATAATAGGAATATCCATCGAGGAAACAAAAATGTGAGCAACCAGTAAATTGCTCCAAAATTTGATCAATGAAAGGAAGGGGAAAATGATCCTTTAAGTGATGACATTCAAACATCGATAATCTATGCATACACACCACCACATTACTAACCTAGATTAACTCACTAGCAACATTTGTTGTGACAGTGATCCCTCCTTTCTAAGGAACTACTTGAGTTGACTTACCCACATAGAATCTAAAATAGCGTAAATTATACCTAGCGATGGGAGCCTGACCACCTCATTCTTCACGACCTCGGTAATGATGGGGTAGATTCACCTCTAAGGTTGAACTATCACCGTGGCTCCATATTCTAGCCATATTTTGTGGTGGCACAAGCTAGGAGAGATTCCCTTTATGTCTGCTATCAGCCACCCAAATGCGGCTCGGTGGTTCTTTAGAAATACAAGCAACTGTGTCTCCTCCTCACTATTCAAGGATGATGATATAATAAATGTAAGCTTCTCTTCTGTGGCCAAGAAGGCATACTTTCAATGTGGCGGCAATAGCTTCAACTCTAACTCAGGTGGACTCAACAGAGATGGGACCAATGGCAGAGGAGGTAGTCCAAGATCTTCAAAATTTTTTGTGTAGTAACAGGGCACAACCTTTAGCATTAGTACACACTCTTATAGAGAGTGGTTGTGTATATTGTCATCCTTGATGTTCATCAAGAACGCCTCCAAATGTAAATGTGGATATGCTTGCATAATGGAATCCACAATAGCCTCTTATATGGTGGCCGTGTAATAATCTTCTTCATCATCCTCTGGGTAATGCACTGCTTTTGCTAATAAGATCTCCTTGTTGTTTTCCATGATATCAACTACTAATGTTCCCTTATCTACCTTTGTCATCACATGGGCCATATCAAGGAATGGCTTCCCCAGAAGTAAAGAAATATTTGCCTCCACTAGTTGAAGCATGTTGCATTGTGCTTTGGCCCCCATAGTTTTTGAGTGCTCGAGCATCTTAATCTCAAACCGGTCATCCTGGATACCCATGGTCAAAATGCCCTCTTCCCATATCCAAAATCATATCATACGTAGCTTGAAATGTCCTTCCTAGTAAGAGTTCACTGCCATGATCATCATGCATTTCTGTCACTATGAAGTCAGTAGGGAAGAAAAATCTGTCTACATTTGCTAGAACATCTTCGTAAATGTTGTATGGATTGACCATAGAGTTGTCTGCCAATTGGATAGTCATACTACTTTTCTAACACTCCTTAAGTCCTAGCTTCTTGAAAGTTGACAAAGGCATCAGGTTGATTCTTTCCCCTAAATCACAAAGAGCTTCTCCAAACATGGTCTTCCCAATGAAGCAAGTAATGTTGAAGCAACATGGGTCTTGTCTTTTTGGAGGTAGTGCTCCCAGAATGAAAGTTCTCACATGTTCCTTTAACACTACCACATCAACTTCAGGTATCCTCCTCTTCTTGGTGATTATATCCTTCAGATGCTTGTTGTACGACCATATCTACTCAATTGCATCAATGAGTGGAATGTTGATAGATAATTTCCTAAAACCATCTAGGAACTTCTTGAACTATTGGTCTACTTTCTTTGCCTTCAAACTATTTGGAAAAGGCATTGGGGTGACTGGTATCCTCTGGTAAGGCAGGATATATGCTTTTATTCTTATCCATTGAACCTCATCATCTTGTTCCTTGGATGTTTTCTCCTTTGTTAAAACATCTGGTTCATCTGCATCAACTGTCACTGTCTGATTTGTTGCTCGTGTAGTGTCACCTACATCTGAACTTGATGGTGCGTCATTCAAAAGTTTCCTATCACTACCGAGTAGAACTTCCTTCACGTGTTGATTTCCCAAAGGCACATTAATGTTAGTTGGGAATCCTTGTTGGCTTGGCTCCTTCAAAGTGACCAGGTCTGCAGCTATTTGCAAAATTTGAGTTTTAATGCTATAGATTTGTGCCCCTTGGTTATGGAGTTCTCTTTGAGTCACACCAATAAGGACTTCATTCTGGCTAACTAGATTCCCAAGCATTTCTTTAATATGGACAATCTTGATGGGATCCATGTCCTGTTGATATAGTGCTTGGCCTCTAAACTGTTGTGGTTTGAGATGTTGTGCCTATGGTGAATCTTGCTGGAAATTGTTGGGATCCTTCCATGAAAATTTAGGATCCTTCCTCCAAAAGTAGTCATTGTCGTTGTACTATTGTTGAAGGAACAAAACGTTGCATTCCTCTTCTTCACCTTCCAAGGATGGTTCATCCTTAATACACACCTTTTTAGCAATTAAGTCCAGCTTCTCATTCAACACGGAGATGACCTTGGAGTCTCTGATACTTTTGAGGGTTGTTGATATCTCTTTCTCTCATCTCCACATGTCTAGTTCTTTAACATGTTCTTTAAAATCTCATGATAGCGGGTAGGTTTGTTGTTGAGGAAGAAACATGCTCCTCCACTATCAAGCATAGTTCTCTCTCCCATGTGTAGATCGTAGTAGAAAATCTTTGCTTGTCCTAACAGATCAATGCCATGATGAGGGACCTTCGAAAACATATTTTGAAATATCTCCCATGCTTTAGAATATGATTCATCAACATGTTGTCTAAAATTATGGATCTTCTTTGCCAGGTCATTTGTATTTTGTGGAGGAAAGTGATTCTCAAAGAAGGAGTCAATCATTTGATCCCATGTCTCGATGCACTCATCATCAAGGTTGTGAAACCAAGATTTGGCACTGTCTGCCAAAGGTGTCAGGAACAACTTCAAGTAAATGACAGTCCCTGGTACTCTCTCTGCCTTGATCATATCACAACTTTTGATAAAGTTATTGATATGTGTCATAGGACCTTCAGAACTGTGGCCATGGAAGGCTTGTGATTTGACTAATGAGACGAATCCTGGATCAATCTTGTTGTTGCTGACATTGATTGCTTATCTCTTGATTGGACCTTTTGGAGTAGTAGAAGAAGAAGCATTGATCCTTTCCCAGACTGTCTGTTCTTCTATCTCTACTTGATCGCCCATTTCTACTAATTCAGGTTCCTCAGGTGGAGTAGGTCCTTTAGGCGGAGGTGTTGGTGGTGGGGTTTGGTTGAATCTATCTATAGATCTTCTAAAATTCCCTTTCTCTGTGAAGGAATTATGCTTGACCGAAACCCGGTGAAGACAACTCTCCATAATCGTGGGCTTGGGTGTGTAGCATACAACGATACTAGAAAGTAGTATAATAACTGTAAGAGCACGGTACTGTTAGTGGAAACAATAATGATATTTTATATTAGATTTTGTATGAAATGAAATAAAAATAAAAAGGGTTGGCCAAAAATGGCCTACTAGATCACTCGTAGTGTTGGATGTTGCCATCTCCCTGGCAACGGTGCCAAAAACTTGACACTTGTTTATCGTGCATTGAACACAAGTGAATGTATAAAGTAATATAGCCCTTGTGGGGCCTGAGTCAAACACAAGGAAACATAATCTAGAGACTACTACTAATTATGATCTAATAAGCTAGGCCGGTAAAAAATGGCTGGCAACGGTTTAGTTGAATAAAAGCAAACACAAAAATGAAACAAAATTAAAGAATAAGTAACTAAGAGTGGATGAATTCCTTCGGGCAGTGGTTTCACCACGAATAACACAAAAACTAACCTCTACACACTAACATCTATCACCCCTACCTCTGGATAAAGAGCCTATAGCAAGAACTACCCACTTCCACAGTACCATTCACTACCTATTCTAATATCAATTCCATTTCCATAGCAATTGGTTAATTAGTTAGGGGCTTTACGATAAGCTCGGGGTTTCTCCTCCTGATTATGTTGCACCTTTCCTAAAGGGATCAGTAAATGGGTAAACATATGCTCTTCCAACCCTTAATCCTTCTCCCAAAATGATTAAGGATCTAATAATCTATTTATGGTGATCAAGAACAAGTAGAATATAACAATCTCATAGGTTATATACAGAAATTAGGGATAAAAGTGATATTAATGCATAGAAGTTAGATAAAATGCATATCTGGGCTACTATCGGATCCTAAGGAATAAAGGTGATTAGCCCCGCATGTTTTCCATAGACAAATACATGGCAAGGAAGGAGAAAATTTTGGGAAACATTAGAAAACTAAAGTAACCCCTGGAGAATAGCCGATCCAGATGATCCCTTTCGACATATGTGTGATTTGCTGTCTTTTGATTGCAGAATCACTCACCGAAGGTGTTCAGATCATCCTGGATGTAGCTTTTGGTGTCGTTCTCTCTTCTTCTCTCTCTCTCTCTTTGGTCTCATGCAATGAAAAATGACTCTCTCCTCAGGTCTGGCCACACTCCCCTTTAGTCATAAGAGCCACTTAGGGTGCAAAAAATAATGTCAGCCACTGGATTAGAGCGTTGCCATTGGATTTCCTGATCGGTCAGACTCGGTAGTATCGAGAGTGAAGTCAGTTGTACCAAGTTTCTAGGTTGGACGCCTACTCCCACAACGTCAGTACTATCAAACTATATCGGTAGTACTGATTCTTTATTCCAACACAAATCTGTCTCTATGATGCCATCTCAGTAGTATCAAGTCAAGTGTACTCTTTGAATCACTTCTTGCACCTCTTTGACATGATATCAATACTACCAACTATTGGTGTCAGTACTATCGAGTATGTGCGAGTTACTGGTCTTTTGCTGACTTGAATTCGATACCATCGACTTGTAGAGTTAGTAGAACTGAGTCTGTGTAACTTTTGTGGTACTTGAAAGAGCACAAAAATGTACATAAGTACTCGGGGTGACTTTAACTATTTCAAACAGTAGAATCACACAATTTTAATCCATTTAGATGAGACAGGCTATTGATAATATTTCATGCATAATTAATCATATAAATGGCAAATCAATACATAAAACCAAAGAAAATACGCCTGCGAGAATGACTAAAAACCCATGCACCAGGAATGCAAGACTTGTGAATGTAGTTTTGAAAAACTTCTACACATTGTTTTACTACAATGAGGACTTATCATATTATGGACAATATTTATGAATAATTAAGGATCAATATATGTATTTTGACTAACTATGTGGGTGTGCCCCAATTCTCTTTATTTCATGCTAAACTTCCAACATCATGTATTTACTAAGTCAAACATGATGTGGTCGATCACAAATTACTAAGGATAAAATTGTGGATAAATCTCACCCATATTCAATGCTAGCTTGACTTTGTCTAGAGGATGGTCCTAGAGAGAGAGCTCCCGTCCATCTCTAGAACAGTGGCTTCTAACCCCATGGTCGGGGCTGCCCAGGCCAGCACAAACTCCCCTGTACTGACCTCCACCCAAACACCCACGTCTGATGGCTCTTCCCCTATGCTCGAGATGGAGCCAGCCAGGAGTGACCCCAGGATGGTCGCGATGGTGGGTCGTTCATGGACGGACACTCTGTCGAATCCGATGGAGGTTGCTAGGAACCTCAAGCCGGTTCTCCTGCCTGGGGATCCCAATGAGCCCACGTTCAAGGACAGTGATGACAAACCTTGGATGAGGTTCCCGGTCCCTGTGGTTGATGCCATGGAGGAGTATCATCATGTGTCTGTCATCGTTCAAGTGCTCGACAAAATGCCGCTGTTGGAGCAGCTGAAAGGTTGGATGCTAAGGTGCTGGAAATCGAAGGGGGAACTTCAACTATTGAGTCGGGCAGGTGGGATCTTCCTGGTGAGGTTTGCAAATGCTAAGGACTTGTCTACCGCACTAGATCGAGGTCCCTGTATCATAGATAACAAGTTGGTTCTTATCTGGAGTTGGACACCCAAGGATGACTTGAGGTGTACTGTGCTGACAACAGCTCCAGTCTGGGTGACTCTTCCAGACGTGGGGCAGCATTGGATGAAGTGAGCTATATCTATCATAGCCTGCGGCATCGGTAACCCCGAGGTGGTGTATTTCTGGGCGGCAGGGAGATATGCTGGTGTGGTGCACATTTGTGTGGAGATCACGGAAGATAGGATGCCGCCTCTGGTTGTTATTGTGGAGATGTCAGATGGTAAAGAATTGGAGATCAAGGTAGTCTACGATGCTTTGCCAGATAGGTGTGAGGCATGTGGGGTTTTCGGCCATGGCAAGGGCGATTGTCCACACGTTAGTGAGGCCAGAGCTCATCTAATCGAAGGTAGAGGTAGGGAGCCAGTTTTTTCTCTGAGAAGAGGAAAGAATAGGAAGAGAAAGTGCAATAGAAGACATCCTCCTCAAGTTCCTGGAGAGAAAGGGGAAGGTGGTGTTCGGCCTGCTACTGAGATCCTTGTATAGACTTCTATCCAAGTGGGGACGTAGGCGACTGCTGAGGGCGAGGGGCTACTTGCCTGGTCGAATGAGATGGAAGACCTAGGAGGTTTTGATGCTCATGACGTGTCCGATAATTTGCTGCATAGGGTTGTTGGCAAGGAGGAAGGCTTCACCAGATTCGGTTCCATATCTAGAAGAAAGGGGAAGGAGAGGGTAGTTGAGGACGCTTACGTTGAGGCTTCTAATCCATTCTCTGCGTTGGATGGTTTGGAGGGTGAGGTCGAAGCTACTAGAGGCAGCAAGGGCACATAGCTATACCTGAGGAGAACCAGAAGAGGAGGGGCTACCCCCAGAAAGGGGGTAGGGGACATCGTCTTTAATGTGCATCTTCTCCTGGAACCTCAGGGGGGCATCTCTTGTGGGCAAGTAGAGGAAGCTCAGGGAGATCATCCATGAGGTGAGGGTGACAATGGTGGTGGGAGTGGAGACAAGAATCAGAAGAGATGTTGGCGACAGGATGGTTGGCCTCTTCCCAACGGGGTGGGGGTTTGCTTCAAACCTTGAGCAAATAGATGGAGGGAGAATTGCTATAGGTTGGAATCCACAGGTGTGGGATGTCCATGTGATTTTTTCCATGGACCAAATGATGACGGTTAGTTGTATTTACCGGGGTGGCCTTCATATGGTGGTTTTGGCGATGTATGGGCAGAATTCTGAAATGTGCAGAAGGAGGCTATGGGAGGTCATGGCTTCGACTAAACAGAAAGTGCTTCCACAAATTTTCATAGGCAATTTTAATCACATGAGGAAGGCTCACGAGAAGAAGGGAGGTCTTCCTGTATCGGATTCGTGTATTAGGTACTTCAATGATGCTATAGATGCTACTAATCTTATTGATCTGAGCATGAACGGGGGCATTGTTACATGGCAGAATAAAAGAGAAGTTAAGAGGTGCATCACTAGTCACCTTGATAGAGCGATCCTGAATGAAGCATGGCTTGATGTTTTCCCACTGGCCAATGTTAATCTTGGTGGACACATTAATAGTGATCATGCATGGCTCATCATGCAGCTGACTCAGGAGGTATGCAGAGGCAAACCATTTCGTTTGTTTAATAGCTGGTTGGAGTGGCCCAGCTGTGTGGAGGTTATTAAAGAAGTGTGGAAAGGCAGGGTCGTAGGCAATCCATTATACGTTTTGATGGAGAAACTGTCCAGGACAAAGGCGGCTTTGAAGAACTAGTCCTCAGGTCTGTGTGATATGAGGATTTTGGTCCTTGAGGCCAAGGACCACCATGCCAAGGCTTCTGAAGCACTTAGGAGGAATCCGCTAGAAGAGGAAGCCATTCTTTATGAAGTGTACATGGCTAAAAACTTGTCTAAGCTTGAAAGATCTGAGGAGATATGTTATTGATAAAGAAGTTGGCTGCAATGGATCAAGGATGGGGATAATAACACAAAGATTTATCAAGTTGCGGTGAAGAGAAATGAATTGAGAGACTATTCATATGTAACTCAAGAAGGATGGCTCGACGGTTAATTCACAAGCGGAAGTAGGGGCGGAAGTTGTTGAGTATTTCAATAGTCTTTATAATAAAAATAATATGCCTCATATACCGGCTCATGTTCTACCACCAAGGAGAGTAACTGATGAGATGAATGCCAAGTTATGTGGGCCTTCCACATATGGGGAGATCAAGCATGCAGTGTTCTGCATTGGGGCGTCTAAGGCCCCGGGGCCTGATGGCTTCAATGTGAAGTTCTTTCAATGAATGTGGTCATTGGTTAAAGATGATATTGCCAGAGCGGTTAGATGGTTCCTAGTTGGTGGCAAGATGCTTAGAAGGGTCAACCATGCTTTCATTCGACTCATACCTAAAGAGAATATGGTGGATACCATGAATGATATATGCACCATTGCCTGTTGTACGATGGTCTAAAAGATCCTTTCCAAGCTGCTTGCTAATAGGCTAAAAAACGTGCTTCCCGACATTATTTCCCCTGCTCAAATGACATCCATTAAAGGCAGAAGTATATCTGATAGTGCTTTGCATGCGGAGGAATTCCTTCTTGACTTTGGGATTAAGAACAGTTCCAGAATAGCTTGTGTGAAACTTGATTTGGCCAAGGCATATGATAATGTAAGATGGGAGTCCCTTTGGGCTAGTATGGCTGCGTTGGGGTTCTGTGATAAATGGATGAAGATTCTCAGGGAATGTGACACGAATACCTCCTTTTCTGTGTTGGTGAATGGTTGTCCCTTTAGTTTATTCAATGCATCCAATGGTCATAGGCAAGGTGACCCATTGTTCCCTTTGCTTTTTACCCTGGTGATGGAAATTTTGACTTGTTTGGTGGATAACACTCAACATGGTAAACTGATTTCATTGTTCAAGCAAGGTGGATGCAGGGTTCTTTCTCACATGATCTTTGTCGATGATGTCTTATTCTTCCTGGCCGATAGCAAGAGAACGCTTAGCAACTTTTGGAATCTTATGAAGGAGTTTGGTGATTGTACGGGGCTATATCTCAATATCATCAAATGTAGAGTGTTTTTGTCTAGGTCCTATGACAACAAGAGAGGTAAGTTGAGAAAAGCAGTGGGGTTTTAGGTAGGTGTGCTACCCATAAGGTATTTGGGTATCCCTATATGCGGAGGTAAGGTGCGTGGTAGGGATTTTCAAGGGTGTGTTGACACTCTTCGTGATAAAACCACCAAGTGGATGGGCATCAATCTATCTATTGCTGGTAGATTGGTAGTTGTGAGATCAGTCCTTGAGGGTATGGTCAGATTTTGGTGTCTGCAAGCCCATCTCCCTCTCTTTGTTTCGGATAAGATGTGGAGTGTTATGTCCTCATTCATTTGGGGGGGATGGTAGCATGTTATTGTGTGGAAGACAGTTTCCAAGAGGTTTGAAGAAGGAGGGATGAACGTTTGTGACCCAGAAGATTTGGCTCGTACAACAGCTATCAAGAGGATTCACAATTTTTTGACAAATGAGTCTATTTGGAGCAAGTGGATGAGGTTAAGGTATGGGCTCTCTCTGCTGCTTGGCGGTCTGAATAATGTTTCCGAGACCTGGAGAGGAATGTGCAGGCTATCTCTAGAGGTGGCCCCTCTCTATACTCCATCCACTGATGGCTGGGCATTGATTGATCAGAAGGTTATCCCTTGGAAGACTGCACCGATGTAGGGTCCATGTGTCCCCTGGTTTCCTCTGTTATGGAGCCAGGGACATGTGCTGAAGTGGAGCTACTGCTCCTTCATAATTCTGCTGGGGAGGTTGCCAACGAGGGACCAGATGGTTGTTTGAATGGGGGCTTGCCATAGTTGGGGATTGTCTCTTGTGTAGATCTGGGGATGAGTCCCACTCTCATCTGTTCTTCAATTGTAGGTGCTGGTTGAATTTGGGGTGGGGTGGGGTGGATCCTAATACCCTATTGGATGGAATTTATGAAACACTGGTTCAGACCAGTAGCAATATGCAGATGAGGCATTTTTTTGGCCTTTGTTTCACCGGCCTTTGCTTCCTTATTTGGAAGGAGCGTAATAGTAGACTTCATGGGAAAAAGGACACTGATGTCCTTGTTGTGTTTGATACTTTTGTTTCATGTTTTAGGATGTCTTTCAAAGCTAATCCTAAGACTAGTAGAGGGGTCAACAGGGAGGTGCTAGCTCGGTGGGATTTTGTAGCTTAGCCCACTTGTATAGTATACGATGGCTTCCACCATCTATACGCTTTTTTGTTGATATAGTAATACTATACCTACTAAAAAAAAATCTCACCCCTAACCAAATAAGTTTTGAGAGATTCAAATTCAATTGGATCCTCCAATTGATGGCTTTCTCAACTTGAATAAAAAAAAAATTATTACCAACAACACCCCAATTATTCTTTGACACCATTTTAATATATTACAAGGGTATTATTTATACTGCCACAACCTTTTCATTATTTGTAAATTAGCCATCTTTATTTTCTAAATAATTTTCTACCCTCTTTTTAGGACCATCCTTCTAATAAAAATCCTAATGTGACGTTATGATAAACTCTCATAAAAAATAACATAAACGTAAACAAAATAAAAATTGATAAGAAAGCAAAAAGAGATACAATTATAATTCTTCAATTGTAATGAAACACACTTTCCAAAATTTGAAGGGAAACAAATATGTGGGGATGTATCACTAGATGGACTATGAGAAAATCTTGTGATGAAACACACTTTCTAAAATTTGAAGGAAAACAAATATGTGGGGATGTATCACTAGATGGACTATGAGAAAATCTTGTAGCTTGCACTTGAAGACCTACAATCATATCACCAACAAGACAAACCATCATAAAAACCCCACATAACACAATGAATGAACACAAGAGAAATATAATATTCTTCTTAATAAAAAAACTCAATAGTGAGAAAAACATAATCATTTTTATTGATCATACAATACGATACTATAATATTCACATGCATTAAGGTACAAATTATCTACAATAAATTCATATTAAAGATTAAGAAATAGTAAACAAAGCATCATACTTCAATTTTATCAATGAACCATCCAACCTTGAGGAAAGTGAGGTACAAAGGAGATATAGACTATTAGATAGTATCCTTTATTAATTCTTCATCACCTTGGCACCTAAAGTCACATGAAACAACATTTAAGACTCCTAAAGATCTCCAACTATAGGAGAACTCACACCAAGATAGATAAATATGTGTTGGTAACAAGTTATGTAAATTGTAGTATCCTAGAACATATGTAGTTTCTACTCAACACCAAATAGAAATTTATGATATAAATAAAGGCAAGGCATCTTATCACATGATGTAATCACATTTAATTCTACTAAAATAGTCAATTCCACATGTAAATTAGCTGAAATAAATCAACTTAGAATTACATAAAGTACTCTGAAGGCCACTTATTGATATCACATAAGAAAGTATAATTTAGGATAATCCTTGTACATACTCAACTATAATATATTCTTGTAGTGTATCATCCAAAATTACAAGATTATGATTATTAATCATCTATGCTGATCGTAAATCATCTTAAGAGTATTCAATTTCAATAAGATTTTTCCACACTCAATTTGTGTAGGAAAGAAAAGTTAGAGATCACCAGGGTGCATCCTTCATAAACATTAGATCTATCCTAGGCACATTAATTAAGTCAAATGATGTTACAACCCCAATTTTTGGGTTTATATGGTTGGAAATGCAATTTCTCCAATAAAATGTATGATTATGAAATTGTATGATTTATGAGTAATGAGTGGATTTCTTTGATAATATTTCCTTTAAATATATGATTTTGTGGACCCTATTGAGTTAGTGAGTCCAATATGATAAAAAGAGAAAGAAAATTGAAAGAAATCAAATAATACATTAATAAGAAGGAAATTTGAGTTAATGACAGAATATATAAGAAATATGTGGATAATGTGTGGGATTGATTATCATGAATGTTATTTCAAATTCACATGGTCTATAATGATAAAAGGAATCCAAATAAAGGAACTAGAAGATAAAGAGAGAGAAAATATGAATAAAATATGCCTTATCACGTGGTAATTTGTATATGAAGAAAACTCTCTTGTTATCTCAAATTTAAGTCTCAAACTTTGCACACGTATACTTTACATCATAATGGACTTTCCCTTAAATTTGGGATTGATTGGTTCATGTGGTTTGGGAGATACAAATTTTATAAAAATCCCTAAAGTGATGGAATATCATTAAATGTCACATATGAATTTCATTTTCTAAATTTACATAGGAATTGGGCACACACTGTGAACCGTTGGATCTAGCATCCAACGGTGCATGCGTATTTGTCTAGATTTAGTAAAAATCAGAAAGGTAGCCGAAGACTGACCTTGGATCTCAGATTGTGTGAAACCTAGTGCATGTGCAAGTGAGGAAATCACATGGGTGAGTTTGAGAGAAGGTTCCGGGTAGAATGGACCTACATTTTAGAAGGTTTTTAGGGCACCATTGAAAACACCCAATCCCACTTGGACAAGGATTTGACAATGAGATTGGGGAGCCAACCCTAGACCCCCATTCCTATATATAGGCTACCCCTCTACTTGAGTCGAGCATCACGAACTGAGGTGACACCTTCTCATTGTTGATTGTGATCTCTCTCATGGTATTACATGAGCTCCAGTGAGGTGCAGCTCACAGCGCTGCCGCGGAAGAGTTGCATATCGAGAAGACCATAAAAGGGAAATAAACACCCCACTACCTCCAGCTCCAGAGAAGGTGGCACGGAGGGGCAGGGTCCTTCCACCTGACACCAAGTGCACAACTCATATAGCACCACAAGACATGTGGTGAGTGGATATTGGCAGAGACAAGCCGTGTCGGATCGACTAGGTAAGAAATCCTTGCTGACATGTCATCTTTTTATTGGTCTAAAAGGTAATTAACTTGCAAAATCATAGCTAATGATAGGATTATCCTATGAGGACAAGTTATATATGAATTTTGATCAGGAGAATTCAAGGAATTCAATAAAAATAGTTTTGAAGACTGAATCTATTCATAGTTTGAAAAGTACATAAAGTTTCTATCGTTAATACTTTAATAAGTAAGAAATCATAATTTCGTGATTAATGAAATTGGGAAAAGTAATATGGATGCTCTATTAGAATATTAACCTATTGTTAATAAAAAGGATGTTTTGAATCTAAATAGATGATCCATATGATTTATAGGTTAATTTAGGGTTTCATATGAATAAAGTGCATTAATGGGCTTAGAAACACTAATTTAGGTGTTAATGACTTTTAATGAATTATATTTTGAAATCTTATGTATGAGATGAGGTTAGGTTGATCCTAATACAAATTGGCAATAAAGAGGCTTTAATATGAATAGATGATTAGTTAGGGTTTTGAACATAGAAAAAGCGGTTTTAGGGTTTGTTGACCTAAAAAGGATAAAGATTGAGAAATTGATCTAAGAAACCCTAAGGAGACTTTGAAATCTTAGAAAGGTATCCCAAGTCAATAAAGAGTTGTTTGGGATGTGATGGTAACAACTGGGTATTATATATGTTTTCAGGATTAAGGATTTCTTGATTTGGTTGCTTACCTTGCTTGATTGGACATCTAGTTGGATTTGGATATCTTGCTTCTTTTTACTCATAATCAGTTATGTGGTTACGCTTATGGCTAATTGCTCTAGTTTCACAGTAATATTTGAGTTTTTACTGGTTACTTGAAATTAACTGGTTGGGTTACTTTTATTTCATGCAACTATAAAGTGACTATGGCTATCACCATAAATATATGTGCATAAACTAGCTCAGATCTTAGTCCTCCTCTATAGCTTTGATGATGATGAGATGGATGGCCTATGAAACGTCTATTTCGAGAAAACAAGATTAACTAATGTGGAAGCATTCACTAAGCATCGGATTACCAGAAATCACTAAAAAAATTTAAACTTTTTACGAAGAGATCCTTTAAAGGTAAAGATTTCTCATAAAGCAACATGATAAGTTGTTTACAACTGATCCATCAGTAAAACTCTGTAAGGCAAGATACAAAAGTCTCTAAGGACTGGACCAAAAACTCGAAAGCACTAACTATTACTCCGAGGACCTGAGAGTACAGAGACGACATATAGGACTCTAACACTATCTACACATGACATAGCAGCCAAAGCCTCCACCTGAAGCTTCACTGCTGTCCTTGGTACTGCTGATGCTGCCCTTCACCTATTGAAGGATTTCTGCCTCCTCACCCACGTCCACCTAAAGGTTGAAATCTACGGGGTGAGAAAATTATAAAAATCATCCCAGCGAGAGATATAACTCTTCGCCAGAAGCGTAATTATTGCAGCATAAGAGAAAAAATGTACACAAAGAAGTTATGTATATTTGAGAGTAGTTAAAACAATGTTTAACAGATTAAACTATTCTTTCTACTAAAAGCAATGCAACTATAAATTGATAAAATCACATGTCACTTATCACATCAATAACTCCCTTCAGACTTGGATCATATATCCATTGCCTGGCATTATTATTGGGGAAAGGATGGCCTGTAGCCATACTCCTTCTCCTAAAGTGTTAGGATTCCAACTCCACAACATATCTGCATAACTTGTACATATGATATCAGACTTAACATTACTTATGTAATAGAAGGGTTATTTACATTCATAACCCATTAGTCTGTAGTTAAGCTTTTCATAGGATTATTCCGTAATAGAATTTCACATAGAAACACTTTGGTTTAGGTCATACCTCATATTTTTAATATTGGGATATCAATTCTTAATCATCTTATCACTATGATTCAAGAACATGGGTGCTCACACCCTTATATCATCATAACACTTGCTATCAAGTGCCATATCAGCATCAAGTCATCTATTAGTATGACCTTGATTGAAGCAATGTATATACTTTTCACATATCATTACTCTAAAAGCTTATAATTGTTTTCAAGGAATATAACATCATAACTCATACCTGGCTATGATTACCTCATAATATCAACCTGTATGACTTCTACAAAATAAGGACATGCATATATAACAATGTCAGCACAATACCAAAACTTCTCAATTTCTATATAGGACACCACGGCCGTGCCACCTTGCACGGTCGTGCAAAGTAAGGCTACCACGGCCGTGCTCCCTTGCACGGTCGTGCAAGCTAAGGCTACCACGGCTGTGCTCCCTTGCACGGTCGTTCTACAGCAGATCATTACATGATTCATATTTCTATCTATCTATATATATATGTATTCTAATTTCTCATTCTTTCAAATTGATTAGGTCACATCAACCCTTCAATCAAGTACATACTACCATGGTTAACATAGTGTATCAAGCTATTAATCCTATAAACAATTAAGAATTCTCCCTTTAATTGGTTCTTAATCACTTAGGTATTATTAGGGTTTCAACCTTCACACCTTCATTGATTATCATTACTAATCATTATTGGATCAATAGAACATTCATCATCTTAATTCTCAAAGATTCAATCACATTGGACCTCCACTTCATAAGGTATCCAATTGAATTAGGGTTTCCAATGTTGATTCCTTCAATCTTTGAATTCATGGAACCGATCATCAATTGGACCTAAACTCATACCTTAATTGAGTTTAATAGGTCAACCTTCAACTGATTTGTCCCTCACTTGACCCTCAATTGACCATCAATTAGGGTTTAACTCAATTGAATTAGGGATTGGAATCAATAACCCTTCAACATATTTCAATGTGGGACTAATTGATTTGAACCTATTGAACCATCATTACATTGGGACATGACCTGACCCCAAACGGTCTTGAGGTCGTTTGGATGACCTCCAAACGGTCTTGAGACCGTTTGCCCATCATATCATCAAAATCTAAGTCAACCAATTAAGGTTTGGATCATTGGATTGATCACCAAAACAACAATTGATTACATTCCAACTTAGTATCATTGTATCATCAATTGCTTAACCATACTCACCCCTAGACCTCCAAACGGTCTTGGGTGACCTCCAACCGGTCTTGATACCGTTTGGATGAGTTCCAAACGGTCTTGAGACCGTTTGGCTCACCCAACCCTTGGATTCTAGTGAAAAATCATTAGGGTTTGAGCTATTGAGTTGATCATCAAATCAGCAATTGATTGCTTTGTAATTGTGTACCTTTGGACCTGAAATTGGTCAACTATACTTGACCCCAGACCTCCAAACGGTCTTGGGTGACCTCCAAACGGTCTTGAGACCGTTTGGGTGATCCCCAAATGGTCTTGAGACCGTTTGGGTCAATCAACCCAAAACAATCAACTCAATTCAATGCAAATCCAACACTTAGCCGATTAGGTTTCACACCACATCTTTGGATCTTCAAACACCTATCCATACTTGACCCTAGACCTTCAAACAGTCTTGGGTGACACCCAAACGGTCTTGAGACCGTTTGGATGCTCCCCCAAACGGTCTTGAGACCGTTTGGGCAAGAAAACCCAAAAAGTCAAAATCAATCAAGTTCAAAGTCAGCACTTAATCCAATTAGGGTTTACAGAATTAATTAGCCTTCAACTCACGATTCCTTTGGAGTTAATCCCTCAAATTTGGAGGGTCATTAACCAACATGATTATGAACAGGAATCCCAAACGGTCAATGCTTGGTCAACTCACTCAAACGGTTTGAAACCGTTTTCCCAAAAAGTTCAAGTTAATCTGATTGGAAAATCAGCACTTATTCCAATTAGGGTTTACATAATTAATTAGTCTTCAACTCACGATTCCTTTGGAGTTAATCCCTCAAATTTAGAGGGTCATTAACCAACATGATTATGAACAGGAATACCAAACGTTCAACGCTTGGTCAACTCACTCAAACGGTTTGAAACCGTTTGCCCAAAAAGTTCAAGTTAATCAGATTGGAAAATCAGCACTTATTCCAATTAGGTTACCTAATTGTTTAGCCTTTAACTCATGATTCCTTGGGAGTTAACCTATAAAATTTGGTGGGTTATTAGAACACATCATTAGGAACAGTAATCCCAAACGGTCCACGCTTGTTCAACGCACTCAAACGGTTTGAGACCGTTTACCCAAGAAGTTCAAGTTAAACAGATTGGAAAAACAGCACTTAATTCAATTTGATTTGCCTAATTGATTGGCCTTTAACCTACGATTCCTTTGGAGTTAACCCTTCAAATTTGGTGGGTCATTAGCTTACATAATTATAAACAGAAATCCCAAACGGTCCATGCTAGGTCAACGCCCTCAAACGGTCTTGGAGACCGTTTTCTCCAACCGACCATGTGAAACCGTTTGCCCCTCAAACGGTTTTGCAAAACCTCCAAACGGTTTTGCAAACCGTTTGGCCAAGGGTGCAAGGCCGTTTGCTAAAGTGACATAGGTATTAACGCCCCCCTTCTTCTACCTCCAGATCCAGGTCTGTTCCTCATGGTTTTAGATGCAAGAAAGCAAGGAAGGATGGGGGAAAGAAGAACAAGCTACTTTTACAAGTACAAAGATATGCATAAGAAAGCAAAAGGTTTAGAGTTATAAAACCCACCTTAAGGTCGTTCCTTGAGCTCCAAGCTTCCAAGATTCCAGTATTTAATGGTGTCTTGAGCTCCACAGGTCGGACAAGGTGTTTCTCCAAGGAAAGGTTGGGAAAAGATGGCTAGAAAGAAGAAACAAGTAAGGAAGACCATAAAACCAACCTTGCACCATGAATTCCTCCTTGAATTCGAGCAAGATGATGATCAAAGTTTACCTAGAACTGCTTGGCCGTTCTCCTCTTCCCCAGAGCTCTGTCCTAAGTCGGTCTAAGCAAGGGGATAAGAAAGGAAGTGAAGGAAACGATACTTGCTAAGTGAGAAAAGGTGTATATATACTTTAGGTGAAATTTCAACATAAGGACAACTTGTTTCTCCATTTCTCCTCTAGGTCCTTCCCTTATTATAAACCACGTTTATCCCTTCCATACTTAAGCAAAACTCATCTTAAACCTAAGGTCTAAAGGTGAAGAAAGCCAACTTCTTACTAAGTTGCACATATAGAAGGGTTATTAGACTTACAACTTGATCATTTAATTTATAAAGGTTATCATTCTTATTTAATTATTCAATTGAAGTGACCTCTTCATCATTCTTACTCTTAATGATGCCAAGAGTCATCAAAGATACTCTAGAAGGTGTATTTTACAAGTTGCACCCCATATTTTGGGCAAATTGCACTTTACACCAAAACTAGAGTTTTAAGTACAAGGATTGCTCCACAAGCTGCATCTTGGTGACCAAGCTTGGAGAATCCATCATACTTTATCATATTCATTCTTATGATTTCTCAACACCAAAGGAACATCTTAACATGTGCAATTTGTAAGTTAACCCCTTTTAATTGGGTAATTTGCACATAGGTCCCTGTATTACAAAACAATATTACAACATTGTTCAAAAGGGACAGAAATGGAAATGTATGTTCCTTAGGAGATTTAATTACATACCAAAAGATAATCACAAGTATCTAATTACATAATTAAGCAAAACACGTAGGGTTAGTTCATAACCCAGGTCAGGGATGTTACAACAACATTGTTTTAAAAGGACAGAAATGAAATTATAGATTCTTCTAAAGCTTAATGACATATCAAGGGGTAATCACAAGCCTCTAATCATATTTTAAGCAAAACATCTAGGGTTAGTTCATAACCCAGGTCAGGGATGTTACAAATTATATCCCCCTAACAAGGATTTCATCCTCGAAATCTCAGATAAAAGGAAGCAGATATTATTTAAGTATCATATCTTGCTAATCAATTAATTTGGAAACATTCACTGAGAAGGTTCACTAAGCATTTTGTCTTGGAGGATTTCACTAAGTAAATTTACTAAGTGTATTGTTTCAAAGGCTTTTACTGAAAGAGTTCGTTAAGTATATTCACTAAGTATATTCACTAAGTTTGCTCACTAAGTATTCACTGAGTAAGTTTACTGAGTATATTCACTAAGTATGTTCACTAAGTATTCACTGAGTATATTCACTGAGTATATTCACTAAGTCTGTTCACTAAGTTTGCTCACTAAGTATTCACTGAGTAAGTTCACTGAGTATATTCACTAAGTACATTCACTAAGTTTGCTCACTAAGTATTCATTGAGTAAGGTTCATTGAGTATATTCACTAAGTATGTTCACTGAGTATTCACTGAGTATATTCATTAAGTATGTTCACTGAGTATTCACTGAGTATATTCACTGAGTATGTTCACTAAGTATGTTCACTGAGTATTCACTGAGTATATTCACTGAGTATGTTCACTGAGTATTCACTGAGTATATTCACAGAGTATATTCACTAAGTATGTTCACTGAGTATTCACTGAGTATATTCACTGAGTATATTCACTAAGTATGTTCACTGAGTATTCACTGAGTATATTCACTAAGTATGTTCACTGAGTATTCACTGAGTATATTCACTAAGTATATTCACTAAGTATGTTCACTAAGTATTCACTGAGTATATTCACCGAGTATGTTCACTGAGTATTCACTGAGTATATTCACTAAGTATGTTCACTGAGTATTCACTGAGTATATTCACTAAGTATGTTCACTGAGTATGTTCACTAAGTATTCACTGAGTATGTTCACTGAGTATATTCACTAAGTACATTCACTAAGTTTGCTCACTAAGTATTCATTGAGTAAGTTCACTGAGTATATTCACTAAGTATGTTCACTGAGTATTCACTGACTATATTCACTAAGTATGTTCACTGAGTATTCACTGAGTATATTCACTTAGTATATTCACTAAGTATGTTCACTGAGTATGCACTGAGTATATTCACTAAGTATGTTCACTGAGTATTCACTGAGTATATTCACCGAGTATATTCACTAAGTATGTTCACTGAGTATTCACTGAGTATATTCACTGAGTATGTTCACTAAGTATGTTCACTGAGTATTCATTGAGTATATTCACTAAGTATGTTCACTGAGTATTCACTGAGTATATTCATGGAGTATGATCACTAAGTATTCACTGAGGAAGTTCACTAAGTATATTCACTAAGTATGTTCACTAAGTATTCACTAAGATCCTCTCGTTTAATTTTTTTCTTATACTCCTTAGATTGTTTCAAAATAATTACCTGATCAGAGTAATCAAAAGATAACAATCTAAGAGTTTCATACGTGCCTTATCTACAATAACCATATACCTGGCCAGGGTATATAAGTATTGAGATTAGGTAGTATGTATTTTACTTATCATCCTATTCTTTGCTTTTCATATCATTATACACGTAGAATTTATCACTCTAGGTTATTCTTCAGCTATGACATCTATATATCATCCTTTTAATACACAGTTAAGGGAGATTATAAATTTTTTTAAAGAATATTGAGTAAGATATGAATTCTTATCTTTCGTGTGTCCTTCTAGGACTTAGTCAAGAAATTCAAAAGCAGCTAACTTCCATATTTTTAACACATAGAATCCTAATATGTAATAATAAAACAATACTTATTTCATCTGACTTGTATGGGATGTTTGTCCACGTCCCCTATTATTATATTGCCTCCCTTGTGGGCCTTGCAGACTCTGTCCTTGAGGTCGAGTCATTATTGCATTCCTGTCTGGACAATCCCTTGCCAGATGTCCCGGTTGTCTACATAAGTAACAGATCCTGGGTGCAAGGTGTCTATACGATCCAGTTACCGATGCTGAGGCTATGTCGGAGGGTCTTTTTGGAATACTACTATGGACCCTATTTCCACTTGACACCCATTGTGTCTGGGTAGGGAATTCTGATATTGTCGTTGGTGTAGAAAATCTTGGCTTCTTAAAACTTTCAGGCCTTTGTTCTTGAGGTTGGGTGTACATCTTCTTACTACTTGTATGTTGTTTCACGGTTTCCGACCTCTCTATCCTTCTTACTGACTCCACAAAGGTGGCAAACCTTTCTCTATTCTCCAAGGCAGACACAGGAGTGGCTAGTTCAACATTCAATCCTTTCTCAAAATGTCGAATTCTTTCTTCATCACTAACTGCCATCTGTGGACAAAACCGTAGTAACTCCATGAACTTAGCTTCATATTCACTAACGTTCATCAGTCCTTGTGTGATCTTCTCAAATTGAGAGATCTTCTCATCTAGATACGTCTTAGGGAAGTATCTATTGACGAATTCTCTTCGAAAAACCTCCCATCCTATTTCTTCACCTGGTCTCTTATCTTCCTCTATCATCCACCAATTACCAGCACTTCCTTTTAGGAGGTATACCGCATGCTTAACCTTTTCAGCTTCAGAAATATCAAGGATCCTGAAAGCCTTATCCAGCTCTGTCAACCATAGATCAGCATCTGCTGGATCAGATGTACCAACATAGTCTATGGCTCCCACCCAGCGAAGTCTCTCAAAAGTCTTGCCGGTTCCATAACCTTCCTGATGGGCTGGTGCCCTAGATGCAGATGGTGGCACCCTATCTGCTATGTGTGTTATGGCTGCCTGAAACTTATCAAATAAAGCATAAGTAGCTGGATTTTCTATCTCAGCTGGGTCAAACTGGGGCTGTTCAGGTACATGCCCTTCCCTATTCTGGTCTCCTGCACCTCCTCCTGGTGCAGCAGAACTTCCCTCATCGACATGCTCTTCACGTGGTCCAAACATCTTCAAGTTCTTCTCCTCCAATGTGAGCAGAAGATACTATCAGATAATCTGGAAAACACTTAGAACAGACTCTACAATCTTAGTCCTATTCCTCTGTAGACTCAGCGAACCTAGAGCTCTGATACCACTAATTGAAACGTCTATTTCTAGAAAACAAGATTAACTAATGCGGAAGCATTCACTAAGCATCGGATTACCAGAAATCACTAAAAAAAATTAAACTTTTTACGAAGAGATCCTTTAAAGGTAAAGCTTTCTCATAAAGCAACATGATAAGTTGTTTACAACTGATCCATCAGTAAAACTCTATAAGGCAAGATACAAAAGTCTCTAAGGACTGGACCAAAAACTCGAAAGCACTAACTATTACTCCGAGGACCTGAGAGTACAGAGATGACATATAGGACTCTAACACTATCTACACATGACATAGCAGCCAAAGCCTCCACCTGAAGCTTCACTGTTGTCCTTGGTACTGCTGATGCTGCCCTTCACCTATTGAAGGATTTCTGCCTCCTCGCCCACGTCCACCTAAAGGTTGAAATCTACGGGGTGAGACAATTATAAAAATCGTCCCAGCAAGAGATATAACTCTTCGCCAGAAGCGTAATTATTGCAGCATAAGAGAAAAAATGTACACAAAGAAGTTATGTATATTTGAGAGTAGTTAAAACAATGTTTAACAGATTAAACTATTCTTTCTACTAAAATCAATGCAACTATAAATTGATAAAATCACATGTCACTTATCACATCACTAACTCCCTTCAGACTTGGATCATATATCCATTGCCAGGCATTATTATTTGGGAAAGGATGGCCTGTAGCCATACTCCTTCTCCCAAAGTGTTAGGATTCCAACTCCACAACATATCTACATAACTTGTACATATGATATAAGACTTAACATTACTTATGTAATACAAGGGTTATTTACATTCATAACCCATTAGTCTGTAGTTAAGCTTTTCATAGGATTATTCCGTAATAGAATTTCACATAGAAACACTTTGGTTTAGGTCATACCTCATATTTTTAATATTGGGATATCAATTCTTAATCATCTTATCACTATGATTCAAGAACATGGGTGCTCACACCCTTATATCATCATAACACTTGCTATCAAGTGCCATATCAGCATCAAGTCATCTATTAGCATGACCTTGATTGAAGCAATGTATATAATTTTCACATACCATTACTCTAAAAGCTTATAATTGTTTTCAAGGAATATGACATCATAACTCATACCTGGCTATGATTACCTCATAATATCAACCTGTATGACTTATACAAAATAAGGACATGTATATATAACAATGTCAGCACAATACCAAAACTTCTCAATTTCTATATAGGACACCACGGCCGTGCCACCTTGCACGGTCGTGCAAAGTAAGGCAACCACGGCCGTGCTCCCTTGCACGGTCGTGCAAGCTAAGGCTACCACCGCCGTGCTCCCTTGCACGGTCGTGCTACAGCAGATCATTACATGATTCATATTTCTATCTATCTATATATATATGTATTCTAATTTTTCATTCTTTCAAATTGATTAGGTCACATCGACCCTTCAATCAAGTACATACTACCATGGTTAACATAGTGTATCAAGCTATTAATCCTATAAACAATTAAGAATTCTCCCTTTAATTGGTTCTTAATCACTTAGGTATTATTAGGGTTTCAACATTCACACCTTCATTGATTATCATTACTAATCATTATTCGATCAATAGAACATTCATCATCTTAATTCTCAAAGATTCAATCACATTGGACCTCCACTTCATAAGGTATCCAATTGAATTAGGGTTTCCAATGTTGGTTCCTTCAATCTTTGAATTCATGGAACCAATCATCAATTGGACCTATACTCATACCTTAATTGAGTTTAATAGGTCAACCTTCAACTGATTTGTCCCTCACTTGATCCTCAATTGACCATCAATTAGGGTTTAACTCAATTGAATTAGGGATTGGAATCAATAACCCTTCAACATATTTCAATGTGGGACTAATTGATTTGAACCTATTGAACCATCATTACATTGGGACATGACCTGACCCCAAACGGTCTTGAGGTCGTTTGGATGACCTCCAAACGGTCTTGAGACCGTTTTCCCATCATATCATCAAAATCTAAGTCAACCAATTAAGGTTTGGATCATTGGATTGATCACCAAAACAACAATTGATTACATTCCAACTTAGTATCATTGTATCATCAATTGCTTAACCATACTCACCCCTAGACCTCCAAACGGTCTTGAGACCGTTTGGATGAGTTCCAAACGGTCTTGAGACCGTTTGGCTCACCCAACCCTTGGATTCTAGTGAAAAATCATTAGGGTTTGAGCTATTGAGTTGATCATCAAATCAGCAATTGATTGCTTTGTAATTGTGTACCTTTGGACCTGAAATTGGTCAACTATACTTGACCCCAGACCTCCAAACGGTCTTGGGTGACCTCCAAACGGTCTTGAGACCGTTTGGGTGGTCCCCAAACGGTCTTGAGACCGTTTGGGTCAATCAACCCAAAACAATCAACTCAATTCAATGCAAATCCAACACTTAGCCGATTAGGTTTCACACCACATCTTTGGATCTTCAAACACCTATCCATACTTGACCCTAGACCTTCAAACGGTCTTGGGTGACCCCCAAACGGTCTTGAGACCGTTTGGATGCTCCCCCAAATGGTCTTGAGACCGTTTGGGCAAGAAAACCCAAAAAGTCAAAATCAATCAAGTTCAAAGTCAGCACTTAATCCAATTAGGGTTTACATAATTAATTAGCCTTTAACGCACGATTCCTTTGGAGTTAATCCCTCAAATTTTGAGGGTCATTAACCAACATGATTATGAACAGGAATCCCAAACGGTCAACGCTTGGTCAACTCACTCAAACGGTTTGAAACCGTTTGCCCAAAAAGTTCAAGTTAATCTGATTGGAAAATCAGCACTTATTCCAATTAGGGTTTACATAATTAATTAGCCTTCAACTCACGATTCCTTTGGAGTTAATCCCTCAAATTTGGAGGGTCATTAACCAACATGATTATGAACAGGAATCCCAAACGGAAACGCTTGGTCAACTCACTCAAACGGTTTGAAACCGTTTGCCCAAAAAGTTCAAGTTAATTAGATTGGAAAATCAGAACTTATTCCAATTAGGTTACCTAATTGTTTAGCCTTTAACTCATGATTCCTTGGGAGTTAACCTATAAAATTTGGTGGGTTATTAGACCACATCATTAGGAACAGTAATCCCAAACGTTCCATGCTTGGTCAACGCACTCAAACGGTTTGAGACCGTTTACCCAAGAAGTTCAAGTTAAACAGATTGGAAAAACAACACTTAATTCAATTTGATTTGCCTAATTGATTGGCCTTTAACCTACGATTCATTTGGATTTAACCCCTAAAATTTGGTGGGTCTTTAGCTTACATAATTATGAACAGAAATCTCAAACGTTCCATGCTTGTTCAATCCCCTCAAACGGACTTGGAGACCGTTTGCTCCAACCGACCATGTGAAACCGTTTGCCCCTCAAACGGTTTTGCAAAACCCCCAAACGGTTTTGCAAACCGTTTGGCCAAGGGTGCAAGACCGTTTGCTAAAGTGACATAGGTATTAACGCCCCCCTTCTTCTACCTCCAGATCCAGGTCTGTTCCTCATGGTTTTAGATGCAAGAAAGCAAGGAAGGATGGGGGAAAGAAGAACAAGCTACTTTTACAAGTACAAAGATATGCATAAGAAAGCAAAAGGTTTAGAGTTATAAAACCCGCCTTAAGGTCGTTCCTTGAGCTCCAAGCTTCCAAGCTTCCAGTCTTTAATGGTGTCTTGAGCTCCACAGCTCGGCCAAGGTGTTTCTCCAAGGAAAGGTTGGGAAAAGATGGCTAGAAAGAAGAAACAAGTAAGGAAGACCATAAAACCAACCTTGCACCATGAATTCCTCCATGAATTTGAGCAAGATGATGATCAAAGCTTACCTAGAACTGCTTGGCCGTTCTCCTCTTCCCCAGAGCTCTGTCCTAAGTCGGTCTAAGCAAGGGGATAAGAAAGGAAGTGAAGGAAACGATACTTGCTAAGTGAGAAAAGGTGTATATATACTTTAGGTGAAATTTCAACATAAGGACAACTTGTTTCTCCATTTCTCCTCTAGGACCTTCCCTTATTATAAACTACGTTTATACCTTCCATACTTAAGCAAAACTCATCTTAAACCCAAGGTATAAAGGTGAAGAAAGCCAACTTCTTACTAAGTTGCACATATAGAAGGGTTATTAGACTTATAACTTGATCATTTAATTTATAAAGGTTATCATTCTTATTTAATTATTCAATTGAAGTGACCTCTTCATCATTCTTACTCTTAATGATGCCAAGAGTCATAAAAGATACTCTAGAAGGTGTATTTTACAAGTTGCACCCCATATTTTGGGTAAATTGCACTTTACACCAAAACTAGAGTTTTAAGTACAAGGATTGCTCCACAAGCTGCATCTTGGTGCCCAAGCTTGGAGAATCCATCATACTTTATCATATTCATTCTTATGATGTCTCAACACCAAAGGAACATCTTAACATGTGTAATTTGTAAGTTAACCCCTTTTTATTGGGTAATTTGCACATAGGTCCCTGTATTACAAAACAATATTACAACATTGTTCAAAAGGGACAGAAATGGAAATGTATGTTCCTTAGGAGATTTAATTACATACCAAAAGATAATAACAAGTATCTAATTACATAATTAAGCAAAACACCTAGGGTTAGTTCATAACCCAGGTCAGGGATGTTACAACAACATTGTTTTAAAAGGACAGAAATGAAATTATAGATTCTTCTAAAGCTTAATGACATATCAAGGGGTAATCACAAGCCTCTAATCATATTTTAAGCAAAACATCTAGGGTTAGTTCATAACCCAGGTCAGGGATGTTACAGCCTAGTACATGGTCTACCCTTGGGATAGGATCATCAGGTTATCATGAGTCAATATGTTGGTCTACCCTTGGGTAGACCATACGACTACAAAACTCTAGGTCATGGTCTACCTGTAAGGTAGGATCATAGGGGCTATTTGAGATCTACCATATGAGAGAGGTAGTATCCATGTCCACTATAGGGACAACACAGAGGCAAGGATATGTAGGGATTGAGTAGTTATGTTTAATCCATAAAGTTTGATCTGTTAAAAAATAATTTGGTTGCATTATATAGTTACAAATAGATGCCAGATTTTGGTTCCCCCACATACCAGTATAATTCATTATACTGACTGCCATTTTGTGTTTTGGCATTTTAGGATTATCTGAAAGTGGATATTCCTTTAAAGTGACATTGAATGAATAAAGCTTAAAAAATAATTGGAGGATTTTCGATAGATAGTTTCTTATCTAGGTGAAGTCCCTCAAATCCTATATTTTTCAAGAAAACTTTTATCCTATTTTAAGCTTAGTTGTGGTAGAATTTATTAATTAATTTTGATTATTTGCAAAACCATATCATCTTGTTTTGGGATATCAGTACCAGCCTCTCGGTCTTCCTTAATTGGAGGTTACCGAGGGGTGGGGTCATTACATTTGGTATCAGAGCATGGTTTTCCATGTAATCTCTAATAATTATTAAATTTTACAAAATCTTTAGAACCTAAGGGAGCTATTAGAGGATTTTCCAATGATACAGGTATATAGAAAAGGATCACGGTGTGGGGGATGGTAAGATTTTCCTATGCCCCGTTAGTCGGTCTATGAGGAGTCCCAAATTCTATGTGACTGCATGGCCAAAATTGGATGATTTGATTCGAAATAAGATACATCTAGGTCTTCTCTCATTTGTCTTTGTCCCTTCTCTACCCCATTCATTGAATACCTTTAAGAGATTAGGGTTTTTGTCTCTCCACCATCCTCCTAACTTTAGGGTATGTATAATAAGTATTAAGGAATCCTCCACCAAATAATAAAAAACACGTAAGAAAGATGTCATGGACATAAGTTTTGATAATTAGAAACTCAGAATTTGTTTAGTTACATTCTTAGGTTGCATGGCCTATGTTGATGTGCCCTTGGTTACCCCTCAGGAGAATGTTGAGATTAGACCATCTCATAGGAAGATGAGAAGAGAGTTAGCCTTAGAGGAAGAGGCCTCCATGAAAGTGGAAGTGACCAGACGCATCCTCTGATGATGATGCTCAACCCAAAACCTTAAGCGGTGGATAGAGAAAGAGAATACACGATGAGTTGGATATCATAGTTGACCATACATGTATGTATGTGGGTTTGACATGCATGCTTTACATAGAGGGTTGAGTATGCATGAGAACCCTAGACTATGAGTGGTTGTTTGGCCCTAGTGCCTTTTGGTGACCTGACTTTGGATGGGTCATGTTTGTTAAGGGTGAGGGATAGATTCCTCGTTTTGAAGGTTAGTGGTGACCCTATAGGGAGCCTTATGGGCATATATGGGCAGGAAAGAGGCATGAACCTACATAGAAGTGAGTGGCAGCAAGGCTGACAACATGTTTTAGACCTAAGCCAGAAGGGTTATGCCTGATAGTTTATGAGATAAGCATGTAGAGCTTTAGGTGATCTTGGCCATACATAAGTTTTGATAGTATGTTTCACCCAGGTAGGGATAGATGTGTATCCTTAAGGGCTTAACCCATCTTGAGAGAGAGAACCTTCATATTTAGACCAGTCTTACGGTTGTCTCTAGAGAGAGATAGACTCGACGAAGAAGTTTGGAGACCTTGACTCTGATACATGAGGAATCATAGGAATTTGGGTATAATATGGCCTGGAATAGATGACCCTGAGTAGGTATATGTGGTTGCCTCATGCACAATCCTTGAAGGCTTATCGTACCTTGGATGCCTTTAGAGGAACCAAACCCTTGAAGAGAGAAAGAGGCTTCGTGAACAAACACACAGATGACATAAGTGCCTAACTTTTAGGTGTAGGAAGGAGAGTTCCATAAACCCTAAAGGGGTATAGTAACAAGTTGTGAGGCCTCACACCCAGTTGGTTTTCCTAGTGTAGGACTCTAAAGGTTGTTCACATGGAAGAGTGTTAGGATGTATATGCCCTATCTGGTAAAGGTTTGGAGGGTGAATGTTAAACATCAGTAACCCAGTGAGTTGCTACAGATAATGATGAGTCCCTGAGAGGGAATTGGAGCATATCACCATGGACATTGTGGTGGGTCTCCTCTAGACCAAGATAGGTCATAATGCAATATGGGTTATGGTAGATTGCCTTATCAAGTCAACACTTTCCCTTTCCTAAGAGAGTGTTTCCAGTGTGATAGATCTGGTTGAACTATATATATATAATATATATATATATATATATATATATATATATATATATATATATATATATGAGAGACAAATAGTTCTACTACACAGTGATCTGAGTTCAATAACTTGAGCATAACCTCAAGTTAACTTCCATGTTGTGGAATTTGGTACAAGAAGAACTCAATGCTAGATTGAAGTTTACTGCAGTTTATCACCCCCCTAACTGATGAACATACAAGAGAGTATGATCCAGACTTTAGAAGGTCTGATGAGAGCATATGTGCTCATTTGGGGTGATTAATGGGAGCAGTTCTTGCCCCTAGCAGAGTTCTCTTGTTATGATCGACATCGTAGCCAGTACCATGATGTATGAAGATCTGTAAGGGAGGTCATGTCAGTCACTACTTCATTAGGATGATGTCAATGAGAGGACCTTGTGAAGGTCAGAAAAACTACAGTGTATGCAGTTAAAGTCGCTTTGATCAAGCAATGGCTGAGAAAGCCCAAGATCGATAGGAGTCGCGTGCCGATGTGAAGCAGACTGACATGTTGTTCACTATGGGTGAATATGTGTTATGAAACCCAACCCCTACGTGCTATAGCTAAGTAATCTGAGTCCTTGATACATGGGTCCCTTTGAGATGGATTGGTGGAGTTACTTATGTTTAGCCTTACCCCTCAGGATTACATGATGTATGATGTGTTCCATGTGTCTGATCTAGAGCACTATGTGATGTACCTGAGCCATGTGTCGAGCATTGAACCTATTGCACTCCAAGGGAGGCTGACATATCTTGAGTCACCTATGAGGATTTTAGATACCAAGGTAAAAGAACTCAAATGTAAGAATATAGAGATGATAGAGGTTGTTCAGAAGCACCATGGAGTGGATGAAGCCACATAGGAGCTAAAGATGGACATGGAAAAGTTTTATCCTGATTTATTTGTATGTTTGGTGGAATTTTGAGGGAAAATTTTCTATAAGAGGGGAAGGATGTTATAACCCCAATTTTTATGTTTATATGGTTTGAAATGCAATTTCTCCAATAAAATGTATGATTATGAAATTATATGATTTATGTGTAATGAGTGGATTTCTTTGATAATAATTCCTTTAAGTATATGATTTTGTGGACGCTATTGAGTTAGTGAGTCCAATATGATAAAAAGAGAAAGAAAGTTGAAAGAAATCAAATAATGCATTATTAAGATAGAAATTTGAGATAATGATGAAAATATAAAATTATGTAGATAATGTGTGAGATTGATTAGCATGAATGTTATTTTGAATTCACATGGTTTCTAATGGTGAAATGAATCCAAATAAAGGAAATAGAAGAGAAATAGAGAGAAAATATGAATAAAATATGCCTTACTTTGTGGTAACTTGCATATGAAGAAAACTCTCTTATAATCTAAAATTTGAGTATCAAACTTTACAGACGCGTAGTTTAAGTCATAATGGACTTCCCCTTAAAATTTGGGATTAATTGGATATGTGGTTTGGGAGATACAATTTATGTAAAAATCCCTAAAGTGGTGGAATATCATTAAATGTCGCATATGAATTTGATTTTCTAAATCTACATAGGATTTGGGCACGCACTGTGAGCCGTTGGATCTAGCATCCAATGGTGCCTGCAAATTCATCTAGATTCGGTCGGATTCGAAAAGGTAGATGAAGACTGGCCTTGGATCTCAGATTGCATGAGACCTAGTGCATGTGCAAGCGAGGAAATCACATGGGTGAGTTTGGGAGAAGGTTTCAAGGACACCATTAGAAATACATAATCCCACATGGATAGGGATTTGATGATGAGAATGGGGAGCCAACCATAGACATGAGTGACTATATATATGCTACCCCTCGACCTGAGACGAGCATCATTGATAATACTTTATTTTACATACTTTTTGTATATATTTTATACCTCTTTTAGCATATCTTTTGCTAACTTTCCCCACAATTTTGGCATATTTTTGTCAAAGAATTCACTTACACATCTTTCCTTGGTTTTACGTACATATATATCCCAAGTAAAGGTCTTCACCTCGACCACGACCCATTCATGCAACAAAGGCAATGTCACCATGGTCGAGGCCTTCAACTGCCTTAAGCGCACAGTCTCTTTGCACTCAAAGCCAAACCACGACCAGCTAGGAGGCTGCGACCATTTCCAAACTATGACCATTGCCGGACCATGACCAGCTAGTAGGCTAAGACCATTGCTAAGCCCATGATCAAAGCAGAGGTCGCAATCATCTTAGAGACCACGAGCCTCAAGCTGACCGCGATCCTTGCTAGACCACGAGCCACATGTAGACTGTGACCGAGTGGGGAAACCTCAACCTCAACCTCTCTAACATGCAACATCGTCTCTCTCTCTCTTTCGTATAGTCTCATAAAGATTACAAGCAACCATCTATAGCATCTATTCCACTCTCTCTCTCGAGATGAGGATAGATCTAAGTCTAAGGGTAGCCTCTCTCTCGATATGACCACACATAAACCACAAAGGATATGATATGATTTCAAGCTTTAGCATTTCAACACTCTCGTGCATTCGTACTACTCCATAACACATGATAAAAGCCTGAGAGTCGGGTTATCTCTTCTAAAGTATGACTACTCTGAATATGCTCCTTTTGGACGTGTGATTTAGGATGGTCAACTTTTTGGCGTCATTGTCAGGGACAAGGTAAAATGGAACTGCTAAGAACATGAGTTCTCTCCTCTATAATCCCATGCCTCAAGCTTAGAAATAAGCTTGATTACACATAAATCTTTAACCCTGCTAACTTATGGTTACTACAGTTCGTTTTATGTGTCCAGTTTTTCTGACTCGACCATACATTTTGTTTAGGTAACCGAAGAAAGCAAGTCTTATCGAGATTCTATTCCTCCTATGATATAAGATGCCTCCTTGAAGGGACGACCACCACTCCTTTGAAGAACGTGCTAGGATCCCATGCGATCCACCTTCCTCTAGAGAAGAAAGAGAGGAGCCCAAACTAGAAGAGCTTGTAGAATGTGAGAAAGAACATGAAGAGTGATGCGAAGATGACCGTCGTGACAAAGATCGTCGTCGTCTTCATAGACATAGAAGGAAACATGACAACCATGAGTGGGATGGCAAAAGAAATCGCAACCACATGAATGGTGAAGAAGACGATGAAGAAGACAAAATTCTCCATGAATTGGATGCTACCAGGGCCAACAAGTCCAGATGCCCCGTCATAATCCCCTACTTTTGATGAAGCAAACTTCGAACTGAAGCCTGCTATAATCTCAATGATTCAAAACAAGTCTTTTCGAGGAAGTTCCAAAAATGAAAACCCATACCACCACCTTGATTCCTTCAAAAACATTTGTGATACCATCAAGATGAGAGGAGTTCCCCAAGAGGAAATCTATTGCAAGGGATTTATCTTCTCCCTAGAAGATAAGGCAATGTCCTGTTATCTCAATCTACAACATCAGTCTCTAGATAGTTGAAGGGATCTTGTTGATGCCTTTGTCACCAAGTTTTATCTGACTGAGAAAACAATTCTATATATAGGCAAAGGATAATCCCATTCATGCAGAAGCCAGGTGAGAACCTACATGAGACTTGGGAGAGATTCGAAGAATATCTACGGGATTGCCCTCACCATAACTATGGAAAAGGTTTCTTAGTTACAACTTTCTATAATTGGCTAACCCCAGCTGAGAGGACATCACTGAATGTCATGGCAGGAAGTGATTTCCGAGGAGTGAAACCAAGCAGGACGATCAAGATCAATGAGAACATGGATGCGCTACAAGCAGGCATGGACTACGATAGAAATGATAGTGGATATGTGAAGAAGGAGACCAACGAAGGACGGTCTTCCGAAGCTAAGGCTTTGGAGGTGATCACTTCCCAGATTCAAAAGATAGCTACTTATGTACAACAATTGAAGGACTCAGGAAGCAAGGGAAAGAAACATGTGGAGAAAGTGATGAAGTGGGTTACCTGTGGCCAGGGAGGGCACAGAATTGACAACTACATTCACACCAGGTCGGAGGAATCTGATGATAGTGAAAGTGAGGAAGAGGATGAGAATGTCTCCTATGCTAACTTCAAGAGGCCAGACCATCCCAATTTCAATTACAAAAACAAGGATGCAACTGAGAATTCACATCAACTGAACAACCAGATGAAACTGCCGCCAGGTTTCAAAAAGAGAAGCAGACATACTCAGTATACTCAGATGACCAACTGTCATACCAACAAGAACAACTACTCAGTAAGAATTATAATTATCAAGGAGCAGGACCGAGCCAAGGGCAAGGATTAGGACAAGGAAAGGATATCAACCAACAAGACTAAGTCACCCAATTATTTGATTTCACTAAGAGGCAAGCCATAGTGAATAATCAACTAGCCCAAAGAGCTCTAGCTAATTCCGGAGTCCTGACAACCATGCAAGTTTAGATGGTGGATATGCAGACACACCAATGCCAAATTGACCAACAACTTGCACAGTTGGCAGAGTTGGTGAAGAATCTCTCGGGAAAAATTCCATCAAATACGGAGACTACTAAAATGGTTACCCTCTGATCTGGGAGGACACTAAATAACTTTGGAACTGGGGGCAACAATGAGGAAGGAAAAGATGAGGATCCACAACCTAAGAATGAAGTTACTCCTGAGAAGTCAGCCGAAAAAGGAAAGTATGCTGAAGAAAGCAAAAAGAAAAGCGGAGAAGTTAGGGATTTGGATCTTGTTGAGGAAATCTTCACGAAGAAAAATCCTTATGCACCAAGGGTCCCATTCCCGTACAAGCTCATCAAGGCACATCACAAAAAGAGATACAAAAAATTTATGGAAGCAGTGAAAAAGTTGCGCATAGATGTTCCATTTCTTGATGCCTTGGAGGAAATGCCTACATATGCAAAGTTTTTCAAGGATCTCATTACAAAGAGAAGAATGGGAAACCATGTTGAAACAATACATCTAGCGAACATGTCTAGTGCTTTTGTTCAAGCTGAATTGCCAACTAAAAAGAAAGATCATGGAACCTTCAACATCCACTTTTGTGTTGGGGACAACATTGAAAGGAAAGGTCTAGCAAACTTTGGAGCGAGCATTAGTCTCAAGCCCCTAAGTTTAGCTCAAAGATTGGGATTGACCAACAAGGTCAAAAAAACATGAGGATTGAACTGGTGGACTACATGTTCAAGAGACACATTGGTATAGTAGAATATGTCCCGATCCGTGTGGGATGATTCGTCATCCCATGTGACATTGTTGTAATAGACACTATCGAAGACCCAAAGTGTCCTATGATATTCAGACGGCCATTTTTGGCAACCGGTAGGGCTTTGATAGATATCACTGAAGGTATCAGAACTCTCCAGGTTGGAAGTGATCACATAGACTTCAAGGTGAAGGACGCCATGAAGGGACCATCTCTTTTCAAGTCAGTTTACTTCATGGATAGCTACAACCAATACTGTGAGGAGGTTCAAGAGGAAAATGCCATAGTAGATCCCGAGGGCCCTGAACAACCCAAATCCTCTGGTAGAAGACCCAAAAGTTGTTGAAATTCTGGATTACCTTAACCAAGGTGAAGAAGATCTCTTTGAGGATGAAGAAGTAATCGAGACTATAAAATATGCTTCTCTGGAACAATCAAGTGAAGAGCCAGAACTGAAAGCACTCCCTAAAGGACTGAAATACAAATTCCTAGACACTTAGGAAAGGAATCTTGTCATCGTTAATGCAAACCTAACAAAAGAATAGATGGAAAGACTCTTAAATGAGTGGAGAGAACACAGAAAGGCAATCAGATACTCTATTGAAGACATCAAATGGCTTAACCCAGCCCTTTGTATGCACCAGATAAATTTAGAAGAATCTATGAAACCACTGGTTCATCCCCATAGAAAATTGAACCAGTTGCTAAAAGAAGTAATCAAAAAAGAAATTTTAAAACTACGGGATGCAGGGATTGTATACCCAATATCCGACACCAACTGGGTAAGCCCCATTCATGTAGTGCCTAAGAAAGGGGGGATGACTGTGGTAAAGGGAGATAATGGTGACGAAGTCACTATGAGAATTGTTACGGGCTGGAGGATGTGTATAGATTATAGAAAAATGAATTTAACCATGAAGTAAGACCATTTTCCCCTACCATTCATTGAACAAGTCTTGGAAAGACTTGCCCACAACGACTACTTCTATTTCTTGGATGGATATTTTGGGTTTTATTAGGTTCCCACCCACCTTGATGATCAAGAGAAGATGACATTTATGTGCATCTATGGCACATATTCGTTTAGAAGAATGTCTTTCGAGTTATGCAATGCTCCTGCAACTTTCCAACTTTGCATGATTTCTATGTTTTTTGACTTCTTAGAAGATATAGTTGAGATATTTGTGGATGATTTTTCAGTATATGGGATGGATTTTGATGTGTGCCTAAGAAACTTATCCTTGGTACTAGATAGATGCAAGGATAAAAACTTGGTCCTAAATTGGGAAAAGTGCCACTTTGTGGTCTAGAGCGGTATTGTCTTAGGACATAAAATTTCCAAGAAGGGCATTGAAGTGGATCTAAGCAAAATTGAAGCTATCTCCCAACTCCCACAGCCGAAGTCTATGACTAGAGTAAGAAGTTTTCTGGGCCACGCTGGATACTATAGAAGATTCATCAAAGACTTTTTATAAATCTCAAAACCCCTATCAAATTTGTTAATCAAAGACGCACTCTTCGAATTCAATGATAAATGCTTAGAAGCTTTTGAAACCCTGAAGAAAGCTTTGACTTTTGCACCTATCCTACAAGCCCCATATTGGGAGGTTCCTTTTGAGACAATGTGTGATGCTAGTGATTACGCCATATGCGTAGTCCTAGGACAAAAGAAAAACAAAAAGCATCATGTTGTCTATTATGCCAGTCGCACATTGGACGAAGCTAAAGTAAATTATACCACTACTGAAAAGGAAATGTTGGTGATAGTTTTTTTATTTGATAAGTTCCGTTCATACCCTATAGATTCCAAAGTGAAAGTTTATACTGACCATGACACTATACATTACCTCAAGCAAAATAAAGATACCAAGCCAAGGATACTATGATGGGGTCTACTATTATAGAATTTCGATCATTAAATTATAGATAAGAAAGGAAAGGCGAATGTGGTAGCTAACCATTTATAAAAAATCATTTTTGATGAGGGAAATCAATTTCCTATTAATGATAACTACGGTGATGAAGCCTTGTTGACAGCCCAGTCAGAGGAATAGAGGTTACCATGGTTCGCTGATATTTGTAACTATTTGACATGTGGCCAGCTGCCAACTGAGATCACATATCACCAGAAGAAAAAGTTTTCTCAGACGTCAAGAACTATTATTGGGATGATATGTTGCTTCTTAAAAGGTGTTTTGATAATTTGTATTGTAGATGTATACCCGAGGAAGAAGTTTCGTCGATCCTGAAAGAATGTCACTCTTCACCTTATGGAGGGCACCATAGTGGAGAGAAAATTGTTGTGAAGGTACTCCAATCTAGTTTTTACTGGCCCACCCTATTTAAAGATGAGACATCTTTTGCAAAGGCATGTACGGAATGCCAACTCACAGGTAATATCAGCAAAAGAAATGAAATGCCTATGGCTGAATGGGTGGAAGTGGAGATCTTTGATGTATGTGAAACCCACTATATGGGCCCTTTCCCATCATCAAAAGGATACCAGTACATCCTTGTATCTGTCGATTATGTATCCAAGTGGGTCGAGGCTGTAGCAACTCAGACTTGTGACTCTAAATCGATGATCAAGATGTTTGAGAAGACCATATTCCCATGCTTTGGAGTGCCTCACACTATTATAAGCGATGGAGGATCACACTTTAGAGAAAAAAAATTTGAGGTGCTATTGATGAAGTATGGGGTAAAGTACAAGGTCACTACACCCTATCATCCTCAGACCTCAGGACAAGTAGAAGTGGCCAATAGGAAGTTAAATAAATATGGGAAAAGATGGTCAGTTATACTAGGAAAGATTGGTCTATGAAGCTTGACGATGCTCTCTAGGCTTACATGATTGCTTATAAGATTCCTATAGGAACAACTCCATACAGACTGATCTATAGTAAATCCTTCCATCTACCCCTTGAGCTTGAGCATAAATCCCTATGGGCGATCAAGTTCCTAAACATGGATCTGGAGAAGGCAGGCTAGAAGAGATTCCTACAATTTCAAGAACTCAAAGAGCTGAGACTGAACACTTACAAAAATAAAAATTTATAAACAAGGATAAGGTGTGGCATGATGTCCACCTAAAGAACAAAGATGTAAGTGAGGGTGACAAGGTGCTTCTGTTTAATTCAAGCATCCGACTTTTCTCGGAAAAACTCCAAACAAGATGGTCGGGCCCCTTCTCTGTAGTAAAGATATACCCACTGGGAATGATGGAGATTTCGGGGGAGAAAACATGAACTTTCAAGGTTAATGGTCATAGAGTGAAAAGATTTTACAAAGACAAAGCCTTTGTCCAAAGTTCTGAAATCAGCTTGGAGGAACCCAATCAGTCACCAGTGGAAAGGAATGACGAATTGCAACACCCAACTGAGAGAACCAAGGAATGAATGATTATGAAGTCGAGCTAGAGACTTTAAAACAAGCGCTTCTTGGGTGACAACCCAAGTTTTTGCTTTTTCTCTAAGCTTTTACTTTTCCTACCTTTTAGTTTGATTAGTTTTCTTCTCTGTTAAGTTTTTGTACATATCCTATTCCCCCTTTAAAAAGATGAATCGATTGATGAAACAAGTTTTGTTTTTATCAAGTACTCTGGCCGCGGTCTAGACCGCGGTCACATTGTTAGCTTTTCTTGAAGCAAGATGACACATCGCGTCTTGCGGTTCTACCGTTTAGCTACCTAGACTGCGACATGAGAATTTCTTGAGGAGAAGAGATCGTGGGTCGTGCCCGTGTTTTGAACACACCGCGGTCGTGGTCGCTCCTATTATGTATGTGCTCAAACGGGTCGCGGTCACCCCTCCTATATATACTAAAACCTCAGTTTTACTATTTCCCTTTACTTTTTGCCTTCTCAAGACTGAGTTAAACCCTTCAAATTCGACGAATTGTGCGACCATGACCGACCTCCTCCGCCGCAGCTGACTCGACGCCGCACCAACCTACTCTGTTTCATTGCCTCATCTATCAAGCAAGGTAACTGTCTAACCCTATTTTTTCTTTTCTCCCACCACTTCTATAGTCCTTTGTCGCCGTTGCAGCCATCACGGATTTTGGTTAGGACTGCCTCTTTTTTTCTGATTTTTTTTCATCGAATGTCACCTTTTGCGTCGCTACACCTCTGCCCTCCACCTTCTTTCCTAACCATGAGCCACTTCCAATCGTTCTCACTGATCAAAACCCCACCCTAGGGTGGTGTTTTCGAACAAAACTTAAAAACTTAAAAATAACCACCTGTCAAGGTCCTTCAACCTCCGCCCAACCCACCTGCCCAATCAAACAGGGATGAAAGGAAGTGGAATAGTTGAACTAGACATACCATGAGTTGTGGTATGCTTCAACAGCAACCGCGACCGCAGTCACGATCTACACATTGAGATACCGATGTCACAGTGTCCCCTCAACACATGAGTATCAGGCTCATACAACAGGTCGCAGTGTTGAAGATCTTTTCCTGAAGTCACGGTCCCCTAGACTGCGACCTGCTCAATTCAAGGCCGCGATCGTGACCTCCTTCACAAGGCCGTGACCATGGCATCTCTTGAATCACCAACAAGACCATGGGTCGCGGTCCCTACAAACATATTTAAACTTAACAATTTTTTTCCTAGATAATTGTAAGAAAATTAATCACTATTAAATTGAATATAAACTAATTCATTGTGAAAATGTTGTAAAATGTCTTCTCCCGTGACCACTGACTCCATCTGTAGGTAGGCAATATCCTTGAAGGAGGTAGAAAAGATAGTGGAAAGTCTGACAGCGGTACTAAAGAAAAACACATCTCTGCTGTAGCCAAAAGGGTTGAGATGTAGCTATGACTTGAACAGTACTAGAGGATCATGGGTCACCTAACACCGAAGAACTCTCCACAAGGCACTGAACAAACGGAACAAACAGCGACCTCCAAGTATCAACCATGAGAATCAGAGACCTGAGTTCAGGGAATGAAAAGGAAAGTTGCACCCAAGGAAACCAAGGGTGGCAAGAAGGCAAAACCAGCGATTGTTGAGAAACCAAGAGGACACGAGATAGAAAAAGGCAACTAAGAGAAAGAAGTCATGGGGGAAACATCACTAGAATCTGACAAACCCCCGTTCATGCCAAGGGACTCCGTATACCAATCTACCTATTATTGGATGGATCAGAACAAAGTCTTCAGCCTTGCTAGGTACCTAGACGTAGAGGATTTCAAGAAAATGAGAATCTATGATAGGGTAATCAAATTCTTAGAAGGTGTGAATTTACTCACTGTATGCACATCTGAGGCCAAATCTTTCAAGAATCTATCGGTAGAGTTCCTATCTTTCCTAAATAAAATCCCCATGAGTAGGGAAACAATGAAGGTGGGCGCAAAGATTACAAGCTCGAGGTAAGGCTAGGAGGTGAGCTTTACACGGTCATGGAGGTTGTGCTGAATAAGATCTTCACAAAGACAGAAGAAGAAGCCAAAGCCTACTCCACCGCCCCAGGAGAGAAGGAACTGATCACCTATGATAGCCATAAGATGTGGGAAGAGATGACCGATAAAGAAGAACACAGCTCAAAGAACTCAAAGGCCTCCCTAATCACCTCGTGCTTCATTCGCACAATTCAGAGGATAACGACATACACCATTTACATGAGGTATGAGATGGGAACATCAACCAAGGAGGACTTGCTCCTGATATGGTCGATGATAAATAGAAAGCTCATAAATATCAGAAAGATACTAATCGAACGATTATCTACGACAGTGGGAGGAGAAGAAAAAAAGGAACTCTGAATACTACATGGTCGGTTATATAACAAAGATCGTCCAATACTTTATGGATGTAGGAGAGATCTAGAAATATAAGGAGACAGAGGGACAATTAAAAATAGATATAAAGTCCCTCATCAACATAGAGATTCTAGCCGAGAAGGGTGAGAAAATGTACTACAAGTAGAGTTGCTCAAAGAAACTCCTCGCCCTTCTAGAGATGGCATTTTATGACGCGCACAAACTGCAGCCGACCCAGGATGACATAGAGAAAATGTTCTCAGGGGCACTACAAATTGACAAGGAACAAGAATCTACAGTCAGAGAGAGCAGTGCCCAAAATGAAATAAAGGAGAAGAAGAGAACAGAGAAGCAGAAAAAGTTGGCCTCGCAAAAGAAGAGGTAGATATCTGATACATTGATCATGCCAACTGCAAAGCCAAAAGCTACAGAGCTACCAACCCCCTCACCTACCCTCCAGAAGAGAAAGAGGTGAATAAAGAGCCCACATCTGTACAACCACATGAGGAAGCAGCTACAGTGGAGCCAGAGGTGGAAAAGAAGAAGCCATAGTGCCTAAACTGCAGCATGACAATGAACTAGAGGCTGAGCTGAATGGATAAGACTCCCAAGTCATATCAGAACCAGAATTACATGGAGCTGACGTGGACCAACAAGGTTAGTAGAAGGAGAAAGAACAAGGCCCACCACCACCACCTCTGTAACCAAAGGAACCAAGCATGTCAACGACGCGCATAGAAGAACAACTGCTCCGACAACAACAATGTCCACCCTCTTTCAGGGGTGTACTAGGTAATAGGTTTGACGCCATGTGGGAACACATGCATCAAACCACTGCAGTAAATATGAATATCACTTCCTCTTTATCTGTGCTAACAATGTAGGTATTGGTCCTCAACGACAGAAGTGAATCACTCCTGGAACTCATACAAGAAGCATTAAGCAACCAACGGATGATGATGGGAGTGTTGAAGGTAATGATGGAAGAAATGGAGGATTTAAATAAGGTGAGGCACAATATTGGAGCTAACATTGAACACATGTGTCACGACTAGGATGTGGAAATGTTCATCCTAGAAGAAGAACACAAGTGCCTCGAAGAGGACTGCCAAAAATTTGAAAAATAATGTGAAGAAATTGAGGAACAATGGAGGAAGAAGAAAGCAAAGCATTTGGTAAGCCCAACACACTCCTCATCAAGTCCCTCCAGCCATGACGATAACATGGGAGGGACCGGCATGGGGGCATAGGTGACGAAAGAAGAAAGTGCCAATGTAAAGATGGAACCAATGGTTTATAAGAAGAAGAAGGAAACTCCACAACAATCGAGCTCTCCCAACGACAAAGACGCAACAAAAACCACGACGTTGTTAAGGGAGCTCGATCTCAATAGCAGCTCTGAAGAAGGAGAAGAAGAAACTGACAAAGGTAGTTGTAGATGAGAAGAGTAGTAGACGACCCTACCTACAAGTAAGCTAATAGAAGAATAGAAACTCTCATAGAGAAGAAGTCACCGCATCGATGACAAATTTCAGCGCGACAGGGGTCAGCGAGCTCGAGAACATTCTGGCTGAGCTGGGCGCCAGTCTTGATGAGATCAATGAGTTCCTCTTGTTCCAAAGACACAATGAACATAATGCCTATCTCTATGATGGAAAGATCGAGGCAACTTTGTCTATGTCGGCGGCTGCCAAACTAGGCCAAACTTCTGAGGAAAGTAATATGAAAGACAACATAGCTGCAGAAGCTTGCTCAGAAGTAGCAGAATAAGTGGCCACAAGCCTACCGACAGTTAAAGAAGTGGAGCAATTAGCCACAACTATGTCGACTATTGAATAACCTTTGGCACCTTCGACACACAAAGGAACATCTGATGATGAGGATGACGGGCTATCCACTTTCTTTACAAATGAGCCCGCAAGGAAGCAGAGTATGCCAATTACAAAAGAAACACTTGGAGTGGATCCTCTCCTGCCATGCAAAATGAAGGAGATGGACATGCCTACAATATCACAGATTACGTGCAGAGATGTGCACATCTTGGTAGAGATCCTCAACAATGATCTACCTAGGTTCGACATACTATATAATAACAAGGTTAGATGTCTAACTAGGGATCACTTCTGGGGGATCTTCTTACAAAAGGTGTGAGTACATAAAAGGCTGTTTAAGGTGCTCTGCGCTACTCTCCTGGAAGAATTTCTCCACACAGACAAGCCGCAACCAGTTTTCAATGGAATGACACATTTGGCTAGAGTCCTCAAGAAAGAAGACTAGAAGACAGTAGATGTCACTGAGCTGAAGGTAGCAGTATGTAGAAGAGAAATAAGATATGTAATGCTACCCATAAGGAATGTAAGGCATTGGACACTGAACGTCATGGACTTGTACGCACTGAAGATGACAATGCTCAACTGTTGCGCATCCGAACTAGACAACGCCTCACTCATCTACAAAAGGAAATATGCAAGAGATGCCCTAAAGATACCACTGCGTCTGCAATGAGCAATCAAAGAAGTAGATGACAAATTCCAGGGCTTTTGGAAGTTCTTCTCCATCAACAAAAAGGTCCCTCAAGAAGAGGTTGGCTCAGGGGATTGCTCCATCATAGTGCTGAGAATGATGGAAGCCATCCAAAGGGCATTCCCCTAGAAGATCTTGATAATGAGGACCTACATGGACTGTGAGGTGTGCATGCCATGGAGGTCATCTACGATCGACGCTTATTTAGTGACCCAGAAATGCCTTTGGAAGTTGTGCCTCAGAGACTTCACAAAGATATCCCTCTTCCTGAAAAGGTGACTTGGAGGGAACAACTGAAGACCATATGGGTCGATCCAATAGAGACAACCAGGGTTGTGGCTTGGAAAGAAGGCTGGAATCAAGGCACTAAAGAAGCAATAAAGAACTTGTCAGATTACGAATCAGAGCAGCCTCCAGTAGTAGCAATCCCAGAAGAACATCCTTTAAAAGAATAGCATGAAGAGGGAGATGCTAAAGAAGATGACCCAGTCGATGTAAAATTAGATAGACTGGAAGGAGAAGTTACATCTTCTTTTAAGGACTTTGATAGATGGAGCTGCATTAGTCTGTCTTTAGAAAAATTGAATACCATTATGAGGTCCATGAAAGAAGATTATTCGTCGGGAGATGTCATCTTTGAGAGAGACATCATTTGTGTTCTTAAATATGACCTCTGAGAAATGTTGAAAATAGGAGGATATCTTTCAGTAAGCACAATGTCAGCTTACCAGGAACTACTAGGTGACAACATGTCAAATGCTCACATGGCATACTTCCTGCTGGTAGGTGACATCTTGAAGGACAAATGATCAGGCAAAAAGGACTGCCTGCAACAACATCTGGCGAAATCCCTACCGAACTATGTCTTTCTACCAATTCTTCATGACAATCACTAGACTCTGTTGGTCATCAATATCATCAAAAGGACTGCAATCCTCTACAACAACTCATGATTCAGCCTTTGCACTTAATAAAAAGACTAACATGATGACCACAAAAACTTCTACCGAAGAAAAGGCCAACACATGCATTGAGGAAATTGTTGATATGATAAAAAGCCACAGAAAGGGTACAAGAATACAACCGGAAAAGACTTCAAGAAGATGCATTTCTGCTACAGGAGCTCCCAATAGGTGCCCCTATCAAATGACTTTGGCTTCTTCTGTCTAGCCTAGATGATGGCCCTAGCTAATATAAAAGACAAGGTGGAGGGCATGCAGTACAAATAGTAACACACACTATGAGGAGTATACGCAAGCATGCTTCTCGAGTCTGAGCGGGCTTCCAACAAAAATAAGATAGAATAAAGAAAGATCATTTATATGTTTCACTCAAATTTTGACACCTTGAGATGGGGTGTAGGATAAGTTTGGGGGAGGGTTATAAATGGACTAGAGAGGTACATTTATCACCCTTTTAACTCTAAAAAATTTAGGTACATTTATCACCCTTTTACCTCTCAAAAATTTTTGTACATTTATTATCCTTTTACCTCTAAAAAAAATTCAAATTTTTTGCAAAAACTACCTTAGAAACTAGCCTTCTTTTCCACTAAAAGCTATAGTACTTTCATCTTCCTAGAGAGAAATAAACGAGCAACCAATATATATGTATACGAGTAAAACAAGAAACATAGCAATACTACTCTATCTCATTCTTGCAATAAGATGTTGTACGTGTCACAATCTTAACTCATGAAACCCTCGGAAACTAGACAACTTCACCTATCCATACTCCTGACTAACCACCCTCACCTGACATTTCTGACTAGAAAATCCTTATCTCCGTAGAGAAGGAAACAACTACCCTTTTTAAAGCATATCTAAAAAGAGGCTTGGCCGCCCAGAAGACCACTTAAAAATCCCTCTCACCCAAGCCTTAAAGGAGATGTAAAAAGCCAAAAAGAAAGAAAATAATAATAATGAGAGTTCTACCCGAAAAGATGCCAAAAGTTTCCATACGGCCGGTGTATTGCTGCACTAATGAATGCAGATAAGTCGTGCTTGTAAGTGGAATCTTGAAGCCAAGCTTACCCACCTCCAATCTTGAATGAAACTTATGAAACCACCTGAATTAAAGTCAGAAGCCCAAAAAGGGCAACACTATTCTTACAATAGTTGTGGGTGAGGAGCTCAGAAGGAAGAGGAAAACACTTGAAGCCTTAAGCCTACCCGAACACATTAGCATAGGGCCAAATGAAAATAAAGAAATGGTGTGAAAGCTACCTCTCGAAAAAGATCTTGTATTAGTATGGTTTTTACCTAAGGGGAAGGGGTGATAAGTTGAGAAGGAGGAACCTTTTATAATTGAAGTCAATGGCAAGAAAATGAAGTTATGCAACTCTAGTTGAGAGGGAGGAATGAGACTTTAAGATTAGAGAACATACCACAGAAGTCTTGATGCAAGAATGAGGTATTTCAATCGTGTTAAGTTCTAAATTTTTTATCACATAAGTTTTTTCTTTCTCTCTCTAAGTTTTCAAACCTACACTTAGCCTGAGGATAGTCTTGATTCTATGTTTGGGGGAATTTATAATAATTTATTTTATGTACTTTTTTGTATATATTTTATACCTCTTTTAGCATATCTTTAGCCAACTTTCCCCACAATTTTAGCATATTTTTGTCAAAGACTTCACTTACACATCTTTCCTTGGTTTCAGGTACATATATAGCCCAAGTCACGATCTTCACCTCGACCGCGACCCATTCATGCAACAAGGCCCATATCACCACAGTTGAGGCCATCAATTTCCTTAAGCTGGTGGTCACTTTGCACTCAAAGCTAGATCGTGACCAGCTAGGAGGCCATGAACATTGCCCGACCGTGACCAGCTATGAGGCCGCGACCATTACTAAGCTGCAATCATAGCAGAGGTCGCGATAAGCTTGGAGACTGTGAGCCTCAAGCAGACTGTGATCATTGCTAGTTCATGAGCCACATGTAGACCGCGACCAAGTGGGGAGACCTCGACCTCGACCTCTCCAACGCAAAGCACGAGTCGACCTTGATCGTGATCCTTGCTAGACTGTGAGCCACATACAGATTGTGACCAAATGGGAGAGCTCGCCTAACCGTGACTTAGGAAGAAATGGTGAGGAGACCGCGACCGCGGTCTTGCCCCTCCCTAAGACAGACCTCGACCATGCTCCAGAAGTTAGTTAAGTGGGTGGAGTATGCCTATAAATAGGCCACCCACCTATCTTCTCAAATTAGCAGATCAAAGATCAGATCTAGAAGGCCATGAAGTGTTGTTGCATCCCAGATTCATTCCATTCCACCCCATCCACTAATCTTGGATCTCCAAAGACGGAAGTTGAGCAGAGAGAAGACTGAAGACTCCTTCTTTAAGAGAAGAATATCATTTGTGCCATCAATGTGCTAGATCTAGATCCAAAAAAGTACCATGTCACATTATGTTCCCTCTCTCTCTGTCTAGATCTATCATTCCACTCTATTGTACTTCCCTCCTCATTTTGTGGGACTTCATGTATCTATCTTTCTGTAACGTCATTATGTTGTTCGCAAGTATGAGCTGCTAAACACCTTAACTTGGGTTGGGATTAGCCACTAAGGCTCTCCCAATAGGTATATTGTCTCTTTTTGTTGAATATATATACTCTTGTCAAGATTATCTCCATACACCTATTTTAATGCTTCACTTGTATGCTTAGCTACCATCTTGTGATGTTTGATAGTTGAAATCTTGAGATAGTAATATCACTTTTATCATGAGTTATGGAGTAGTACAAATGCACGAGAGTGTTGAAATGTTAAAGCTTGAAATCATATGTTATCCTTTGTAGTTTATGTGTGGTCATCTCGAGAGAGAGGCTACCCTTAGACTTAGATTTATCCTCATCTCGAGAGAGAGTGGAATAGACACTATAGATGGTTGCCTGTAATCTTGATGAGAGTATACGAGAGAGAGAGAGACAATGTTGCATGTTGGAGAGACATATTAGTACGTGAAACCTGATCTGAGTTTTTCTTCCATATACTTATTTCATCTTATTTTTGTTTTCGTTCGTTCTTATTATCTTTATTTTACTTGCTTTATTTTGAGAGCTAGCATTCCTTAGGGAACACCCTTTAAAATACCCTCTTTATCTGGAGTATAAGAGTGTTAGATTCCAAACACTTAACACTACCAACCTTGTCCCTGTATGCGACCTTGATCGCTACATTGGACCCCGTTTATCATTGCGGGGGGCTGAGAGTCGGGTTATCTCTTTAGAAGTATGACTACTCTGAATCTGCTCCTTTTGGATGTGTGATTTAGACCGGTCAATCATGAACTTAGGCGGAACCTTCTCATCACTGATTGCAATCTTTCTTGTGGTATTGCACGAGCTCTGGAAAGGTGCATCTCATGGTACTGTCGTGGAAGAGTTGCATATCAAGAAGACCATAAAAGGGGAGAAAAGACCCTGCTACCCCTGGCTCCAGACAAGGCATGGAGGGGAAGGTTAGTCCTTCCACCTGACACTAAGCATACAACTCATGTAGTGCCACAGGATGCATGGAGAGCAGTGATTGGCGGAGACAAGCCGCATCGGATTGACTAGGTAAGAGATCCTTGCTGACGTCTCATCTTTTTATCGGTCTAGGGTAATTAACTTGCATAAATCATAACTAATGATAGGATTATCATATGAGGACAAGCTATATATGAATTTTAATAAGGAGAATTCAAGGAATTCAATAACAATAGTTTTGAATCCTGAGTCTATTCATAGTTTAAAAAGTACATAAAGTTTCTATCTTAATACTTACATAAATAACAAACCCTAATTTGATGATTAATGAAATCGGGAAAAGTAATATGGATGCTCTATGAGAATATTAACTTGTTCTTAATAAAAAAGATGTTTTGAATCTAAATAGATGATCCATATGCTTAATAGGTTAATTTAGGGATTCATATGAATAAAGTGTGTTAATGGGCATAGAAACCTTAATTTAGGTGTAAATGACTTTTAATGAGTTATATTTCGAAATACTATGTATGAGATGAGGTTAGGTTGATCCTAAACTAACTTGGAAATAAAGAGTATTTAATATGAATAGATGAGTAATTAGGGTTTTGGACATAGAAAAATCGATCTTAGGGTTTGTTGACCTAAAAAGGATAAATATTGAGAAATTGATCTAAGGAACCCTAAGGAGACTTACAAACCTTAGATAGGTATCCCAAGTCAATCAAGAGTTGTTTGGGATGTGATGGTAACAACTAGGTGTTATATATGTTTTTAGGATCAAGGATTTCTTGATTTGGTCTCTTACCTTTCTTGATTGGACATGTAGTTGGATTTGGATATCTTGCTTCATTTGATTCATAATTCGGTATGTGGTTACACTTATGGATAATCGCTCTAGTTTCATAGTGATTTCTGAGGTTTTACGGGTTTCTTGAAATTAATTACTTGGTTGACTTTTATTTCATGCAACTATAAAGTAACTATGGCTATCACTATAAATATTATTGATTAACTAGCCCAGATCCTAGTCCTCCTATGTAGCTTAGATGATGATGAGACAGATGACCTAGTACAAGGTCTACCATTGGGGTAGGATCATCATGTTATAATGAGTCGATGTGTTGGTCTACTCTTGGGTAGGACCATACGACTACACAACCCTAGGTCATGGTCTACCTATAAGGTAGGATCATAGGGGCTAGTTGAGATCTACCATATGAGAGAGGTAGTATCCATGTCCAGTGTAGGATAGCACAGAAGCAAGGATATGTAGGGACCGAGTAGTTATGTTTAATATGTAAAGTTTGATCTGTTAAACAATAATTTGGTTGCATTATGTTGTTACAAATAGATGCAAGATTTTGGATCCCCCACCTACCAGTATAATTCATTATACTAACTGTCGTTTTGTTTTTCAGCATTTTAGGTTTATCAGAAAGTGGATATTCCTTTAAAGTGACATTGAATGAATAACTCTCAATGAAGAATTGGAGATTTGTAGATAGATAGTTTCTTATCTGGGTAAATTCCCTCAAGTACTCTATTTTTGAAGAATTTTTTTATCCTATTTTAAGCTTAGTTGTGGTAGAATTTATTAATTAATTTTTATTACTTGCAAAACCATATGATCCTGTTTTGGGATAATGGCACCAACCTCTTGGTCTTCCTTAATATGTGGTTACCGAGGGGTGGGGTCGTTACACCATACATATCACATTGACATTTCATTTATTTAATAATATAGAAATAATCATATTTCTAGAAGTTCATTATAACATCATCAGAGTTACAACCTTGATTTTACTCATTTAATGAGTGATTTGAGGATATTGATGAACATGATACATGATATCAGTTTGTGATAACCTTTTTATATTTAGTAATATTTAACTCTGAGTACCTTGTCACAACCCCTAGATGTGTATAGGAACACTCGTATTCCTTCCTTGACTTTCTAACATCGGAGAAGTTATATGGATCACAACATATACACTACATAATCTAACTCCTTACTTAGTTTGGTTACTCATCCTTTAGGTCATTTCAATAGAAATGGATATTATCTTTCTTCATCCCATGTAATGAGAGATATTCTACCATTATTTCATTGAGACAATATAAAAAGTAGATCAAGACTAAAAATGATACAATTTAAATATGTAATAGAATGATCCAAATATGATACCCACAGATTCTCTTGTCTTTAGTCATAATCATTCTCACTTGAATATTCCCTATGGCTTATTGTCTTGGTCGTATGCCTCTTTTTGTTATAAATTCTCAAATATAAGTGGCAAACAAGGCATCATGATTATATCACTAGAACCATCTTCCATATACATAAACTCATCTAAGGAACACACAAGGTAACACCATTTGATCTTATTTAAAAGTCTCATCAACAATCAATTCGTGTGAGGCATAACATCCTAGAACGATAACTATTTCAGTCACAAGTGTGAAACATTACTAAAGGAGAACATCATATTGTAGTTCTTTCAAGATTCAATCATCATTATAAAAATTAACAAGGTTACATTCATTTTTTGAAGGGCTTATTAATGATCATTTGATGTATGGAAACATTTTTTACTTTATAAAGTATAAAAGTATATATATAATTTTTAGTATTAAACCACAAACATTTCTTAATTTACCTAGTTTTTCTCATATTTTACTATACACAAAAGTTTCAATAAAGCCTTCATCGCATCAATATCAAGCCATTGACTACAAGGCTTCAGTCTCCAAACATTAACCACAAGGAATCATGTCATAGCACACTCTTCACAAGAGTTAATTCCAAAGAAATCATTTAATCTTTACACCTAGTCTATTTTGCTGAATATCATAGAAACTAAGAGTGGAAATGAAGAACATCTATCTTTGTCAAGGGGAATATTCTAACTTAGACTAGCTTTCATAGTAAGTAAATTATTTTATTTGGCTAATAACTGCATGTACAAATCTTTTTCATGCTTCACTACTAAAGTTTTCATTATGCATACCTTATGAAGCCCTAGTTCAATCACCAAATATATAATTGGCATAATGATCCAATTATATGACAGTATCATATTACATGGATATTGTTCATTTTTATAGAATCAAAAATGATTTTGATTTTTTGAAGTATGAATATAACACTAACTTCAATAGGGGAAGGGATAAAAGGCCATTCGTTGATTTTCACACTTTGTTTTGGCAAGAAAAGATTGATTTTAGGTACCATTCAGTCACATATAAGCATGCACGAAGAAAATTCTTCAAGAAGTTTGTTTAGGGAGTTTATTATCTTTGGCACATACATAGGGAAAAATATGCAAACATGACAAATGGTTTTTTATATCCAAAGAATCCATTCATTTCAACCCAAATCATAGGTTTGTCAATATGCAAGAGTGATTCAATCCTTACTTACACTTGGATTAAGATATAAAATGTATAGAGATGTAAGAGGAGTAAAGCACTAATCTAGAGAACCATGTTTCTATAAGAAGAAGCACTAACATTATCTCCACAACTCCATCAAACATCTTCCATCATCAAACCTTGCATGCATTAGCGCCAAGTAGATGAAAGAAGGTGAAAACAAGATGCTTTGGGTAGAGAATAGAGTTTTCTATCATATAACCATGAGAACTCCATCCAAGAAAGTAGAGAGGAGAGAAACAAAAAAAATGAGAAGAAGAGAAGAAACTTCTATGGATATGACCTCTACTATGTTAAGAAGGTGTTTCTAGCTTGGATCTTACACGTGCTAAATTGCCAACATACAAGAACTTTTCTTCACTAACCCATTCTTCTATCTCCAAAAGAGTCTATCTACGTCTAAAACTATCTAACTAGGGCTTACAACATAAGGAAGTCAAATATATATATATATATATATATATATATATATATAGGGTGTTCATTCATTCCCCACGCGGGTAGCATGGGTTTTCGCTACCCTTCAGCCAAAAAAGTAACTCTCATAGCTAAGAAAGTAACTTTGCTGTAAAAAAGTAACTATGGTGTCAAAAAAGTAACTATGCTGGCCAAAAAAGTAACTCTGTACAAAATATACAGCAGATATATATAAGGACGAGTTTTTTTTATTTTGGAGGGGCAAATGATATTATTTTTGGCTCAAATTTTTTGGAGAGCTAGACAAAATAGTCATCTACAATTTTGAAATTTTTTTTTGAAAAAAAGTGATCGGAAGGGTGGGTAGGTAGCTACCCGCACGGGCAATAAAGATGGGCCCATATATATATATATATATATATATATATATATATATATATATATATATATATATATATATATATACATATATATATATACACATATATATACATATATATATATTTATATATATATATATATGTATATACATATATATATAGATATATATATATATATGTGTGTGTGTGTGTGTGTGTATGTGTGTATATATATATATATATATATATAAGCTTAAAATTTGCTACCCGTCAACCCAAAAAGTAACTATCTAGTTAGAAAAGTAACTTTGTGAATAAAAAAGTAACTATGTAGATAAAAAAGTAATAGTACGACTCAAAAAGTAAATCTGGGAAAAATACACAACAACTATATATGTAATTTAATATTTTTATAGTTGTTGAAAATTGAACTATCTATGCATGAAAAGTAACAGTTTGCAAGGCAAAGTAACCCTTTACATGCCAAAAGTAATAAACTCCAAAAAAAAGTAAAAAAAATAGTGGGAGGGTAGCTACCCGTGCGGGTATTGAACATGGGCTAAATATATATATATATATATATATATATATATATATATATATATATATATATATATCTATGTGTGTGTGTATATATATACATATATGTGTATATATATACATACATATATATATATAAGTACATATATATCTGTATATATATATATACATATATATATGTAAATATATGTATGTATATATATATATATATAGGGCCCATCTTTATTGCCCGCGCGGGTAGCTACCCACCCACCCTTCCCATCACTTTTTTTCAAAAAAAAATTTCGTAATTGTAGAGGACTATTTTGTCTAGATCTCCAAAAAATTTTGGCCAAAAATAATATCATTTGTCCCTCCAAAATCAAAAAACCCGTCCTTATATATATCTGTTGTATATTTTGTACAGAGTTACTGTTTTGGCCAGCAGAGTTACTTTTTTGGCCACCATAGTTACTTTTTTGACAGCAGAGTTACTTTTTTGGTTGCAGGGTAGCGAAAATCCAAGTTACCCACACGGGCAATGAATGAACGCCCATATATAAATATATATATATATATATATATAGGGAGTTCACTCAATGCCCGCGTGGGTAGATTGGTGTCGCTACCCGTGCTTTGAAAAGACGGTGGCAGATATTGTAAATTTATACTAGCAACTCCCGTCTCTGCAGTCCTACCTTCGTCTTCGTCTTTCTCACCCTGGTTCTTTACCCTGGTCCAAGCACCGATCCGATGCTCTTTCCACTACCGATTACCATCTCCATCCTTTTTGTCGGCTACTCAATTAGCCACACCGACTAACGTAGTCTTTCTCCTCTGCTTGTTTTCCGTGATCACCAACTTCAGAGATCTACTACTGTTGGCCTATTATCCTCGACATCTTGGGCGCCAGTATCATAGCAGAAATGTTGTGGACAATGGAACTCGCAACGGACTTTCCACATGTGAAGCACAGGATGGAGGAGGACTTGCCTTTGTAGATTTTACTCTTGGAGTACATGGCATCTTCTTTAGCTTGAGAGGATGGAGAGACTTGTTCCATGATAGCTTCAATTTGAGCCTTCATTTCAGCCTTCTTCATTCTCTTTAGCTATTTCTTCTCTTGTCTTTCTATTTCCTCCCTGTTGTCAAGTGTAGCTTCATGTGCTTGTAGATTTCCAATGAGCTCTTCAATAGGAATATCCTTAAGAGACCTTGCTTCTTCAATGGAAGTCACCTTGGGTTCCCACCACTTGGGAAGAGTTCTAAGGATCTTTGAGTTGATCTCTCCACTAGACATAGGATATCCAAAAATAGCAAGACCATTCAAAATGGTGTTGAGCCTTGAGTACATGTTGGCTATGCTCTCCTCCTTTCCCATCTTGAAGTTCTCAAGCAGCCCTTTGAGCATGTAGACTTTGGTTTCCTTCACTTGATCTGTCCCTTCATAAGTGATGCAAAGCTTTCTCCATACCTCAAAGGCTGTTTCACATGAAGAAATCAGGTTGAACTCGGTGGGGGTCATGGAGGCATAGAGGATGTGCATGGCTCTAGCATTCAAGGTTGCTTTCTTCAAGGTAGCTTCATCTCATTCTTCAATCTTTGTCTTTGGTAACATGTATGGGCTGTTCACCATTTGCCACATCTCAAGACTTGATCCTTGGATGTAGAATTGAAGCCTTCTTCTCCAATAGAGGAAATTTCTCCCATCAAAGATTGGAAGGCTGGTCGAGAATCTCCCACCTAGGTAGTCACCCATCTTCACCTACTTGTTGAAGTATGCTTGGAGAAGACCCACTCTAATACCAATTGTTGGATCCTAGATGGGTGATTAGATGCTCTAGAGGGGGGTGAATAGAGCTAAAAGCACTTAAACAAAATTCTATAAACCTTCAAGATATATCACAAGATAAGGTTGCTAAATAGGAAATTTGTGTGCAACTAAAACATAGATAGCAAGGGAAAGAGAGATTGAACATGCACCAGTTAGACAAGCTATTTAGAGTGTTTCCACACTTCAAACTAGAAGTGTGTCAGTGCACTTGCCTAGAGAGGTCAACCTCTAGCACTTCCAAACTATTGCACTCTTATATTCATTCATAAGACATACAATGCATGACCAAACAAAAGACTTACCTATCCAATACAAAGAGTCTTCAACCTTACCAAGGACTTACCAACTTTGCAAGAGTCTTCGACCTTCTCCAAGGACTTACCCACTCTTGCACAAGTCTTCAACCTTGAAGGGATCACCCACTTTTCTTGGATCTTCAACTTTTGACTTCACCTTCGCTCGGATAAGCTTCCACCAAGGTCTTACCCACTTGAGCAAGGAGTCTTCTGCCTTCACCAAGGGCTTACCCACTCTAGCTCCAAGTCTTCAGCCTTGATCTTCACCAAGGGACTCCTTCCCTTATTCTTCTTCACCTCTCTTGGATAAGAGAGAGAACCTTCATCTTCATGATTGAAATGAGAGAAAGGGAGGTGGTGGAAGTGAGAGCCTCACAAGATATACATGTAGGACTAGCTCTCTTACAAATTTGTTACTCACTCTAATAGATGTAGCAAGTGATTAAGCTTAGAGAGAGAGGAGGAGGTTGTAGGAAGCACTCAACTATAGAATAGGGACCTCACATAGAGTTTTGCAATGAATGCTCAACCTTGGAATGAAGCCCAAGGGGTCCTATTTATAGCTGGGGATGCCTCTTAGCCTTTGGGAACACTTGTGAACGGAAACTAGCCATTTAGTGGCTTGCAACAGATCTATTTTCACTTGTTGCAACTCCACAACAGCTAGAAGCACTTTTCTACATTTTTCCGTATAGTGCAATCAGTTGAGTTTCTATAAGGGTAACTCGACCGATAGAGTAAAAGACAAAGCCGATATTCAGACCATCGGTCAAGTTTGTCCTGAGGAAACTCGACCGACCAATGAAAATCGATTTGGTCAGTTACTCCATCGGTCGAGTTCTGTGTAAACACAACTCGATCGATGCAATCTCCATAAAATTGATCAAGGATGATCGGTCGAGTTTTCCTGCTGGGAAACTCGACCGACAAAGTGCCTGTAATCAATTTTCAAAGTTGCATATAAAGTGCTCTAATATTCGATCTATGTGCTCCTGATATTTTTCTAAGCTTAATTACAAGTCATACAATCATTACAGGTGATTTACAACATGATTCTAATAGATTTACATCATATTACAAAAACATGCACTTGTATGGATTTTAACTTGTCTTTTCTCCAATTTGATATGCGCAAGTTAGGGCATTTGGAGTGTGTCTACACCTAAACTGAAGTCACTCAAGTAGAGACATTAGACACCAATATGTGGAATGGTTAGTCATCATCAAAACACAGGTTTAGTCAATTTAGACGTGAATCAACATTGACCTAATTGACCTTGAGTCAACAATCTCCCCCTTTTTGAAGACGACAAACCATTCCATAAATGTATTGAAAGCATTTAAGTAAATTCATACCTTTGGAGAAACCTAGGGGTTTCAATAGGACTGAGCTCATATGCTCCCCCTCAATTGATGTGCATGGAGTTCTCATACTCCCCCTCAATTGATGCTATTTCTCCTGCATGGTTAGCTTTCATAACATATATAGAATACTATGTCTTCTACTCATATATGTTCTACACATATATGTCTTCTCCCATTTTACCTTCTCTCCTTTATATGGACATGCTTCTCTTCTTCATGTAAGACATGCCTTCTTCCTCTTTTGTCAGAAGAAGACATACCTTTCTCCCCCTTTGTCATTTAAAAAAGTGGGGTTATGAAGAAAATAAGAAACATCACTTGTTAAAGAGAAAGGAGATAACACAAATATATATAAGGAGAGTAGAAGAGCATAGATAGGGTCTTGTCCAAGCATAGAAAGAAAAGCAAGTTAAAGCATATACTTGAACAACCCAAAATGCAAGATGAAATGCTACAGAAAAACAATAAAACATAATTTTGACCCTCAAGATGATAGAATTTGACCAAAAAACCATCAGAGCTCATCGCAAAGGAACGAGTCTTGCTTAGAAGGTTTTTGCTGCATGAAAAACACTAGTCTTGCACCAAAAACTGAAACTGGAACAAAATCTGCATAAAATCCAAAAAAATACTCCACTTTCTACATATAATGTAGATCTATGTACCCTACATCACAATGTTATGCAAGCAACTCAAGATAGTAGATATGCAATTCAAGGAACAAACTTGAGCATGTATGAGACATGATACAAGCATAGCATATAGATGAGCAAAGATGCCAATTATAAACAAGGTTAGAACTACATGTATATGAACTACTAGTAGATGTTATCACAAGTTAGGACTACTAGTAGGATCTAGATCATAGCAAGAGATACCAAAAGATACACAAGATAAAGCAAGCTATGAGTAGATGTAGAGATATATCCAAACAAAGAGATAAGCAATTTTAGAAGCATGAAAGGATATAACTCACTAGATATGCATCCATACCATAAGATGATTACCCCTATGAACCTCAAGGTTGTATCAACACAAGATATACACCTAATAGATGTATCAAGTTAGAGCACAACGTAAGCAATTCTAGACACAACCAAGAGATCCAAGGTGATCATCATCAAAACCTGCAAGACAACTAACAGAAAGTAATTGCAAGATATAGGTATACCAATTTAGAGCAATTAGAGAGATAGAGTTGTAAGAAAGATAGGAAATTTAAAACATGGAAATATACATATATAAAGGTACCAAAGGAGTGCCAAAGAATAAGGCCATTGGTTGAGAAAATCTAGTTGAGAGGGAAATTCTCACTCAATAAGCCAAATTTATATTCTGTGCACAGTGTTATCAGTCGAGTTCTGTGCATTGACATCTCGACCGATGACAGCTGTTGGCAACACCCATAGGTGCCTATCGGTCGAGTTTCAATAGGGAAAACTCGACCGACAAAGCAGCTGTCAAAAAGCACATATATTTCATAAAAACATATTTAAAGGCATGGTAAATATAGAAACCATATCCAAACATGTCTAAGCAAGTTAGTAATGCACTATAGAAGCATTAGAAACAATTTTTGAGAAAGAGTGTGAAGAGAAACACAAAATACCACTTTTGACTCAAAAACAACATGCATAGTGCACACTATCTTGACAAAAACAAGTTAGAAATGGTTATAAGCAAGAAAATTTTACCTTTGTTCTTACCATTCCTTTTTCTATTTGTTGTCACCTTCTACACATCTCACCTTTCTTCTTTCATGTGGATTGACAAGTCAATTTGCAATTCAATAGCTCAAGTCAATCCATTTTCAAGTGCCTACAAGAAGAAAGATGAAATGGTCCCCAATCATGTTTTTGGGTCCAGAGGGGTTAGTTTAGCAACCCAAGTCCTATTTCTCTTGGGTGCTTTCCTAACAGGACAACAAGTAGAATAATGAACAAAATCATTGCAATAGTTGCATGTGCCCATAGTCTTGGAACTAGAGGATTCTCCATGGAATATTGGAGGTCCTTTATCTTTGTTGTTCCCTTGACTACTATCATACCCTAAACCATGTCTACCAATTTGTTTAGTAGTATGGTGTAGGATGTCATTAAGACTCTTTTTAGAAACTAAGAATATTTGCAAGGATGATCTCAAACTGTCATTATCATGCTTAAGAGAAGCAATAGTAGAATACAAATTATTGATATTATCTCTAGCATGCAAAAGATCATTTTCTAAGCAAAGAGCTTTAGTTAAATAAGAATCTCTATCAATATGAAGAGCAGCAACATCATTCTCTCTATTTGTAGAACTTGAACAAGATTCATGCCCATTGATTTTAGCAAGCAAGGAGGCATTTTCTATTTTTAATTCATGCAAAACAAAATCTTTGTCCTTGTTTTTAGATTTAAGAACATCAATATCATGCATGAGAGAATCAACAATTAAGGTATGCTCTTCATTAAAACTAGTCATAAGAGGTTGAGCTTCTAGAAATCTAATCTTATCAAGCAAACTAGCATTTTCAAGTTTAAGAGAGTCTATTTGGCTAAGACAATCATTTTTATCATCAAGCAAGCAAGAATTAGCATGTTCAAGATCATCTAATTCTACATGCAAATTATCAACAATTTTAGCAAGCTTTTTCTTTTTCCTTTTAGAAGACTTAAGAGAGACACAAATATCATGAATAATAGCAATCAAAGATTCTTTATCTAAAGAGTTTAGATTTACCTCATTTGAGTCTTCACTTGTTGATGCTATAAGAGCAAAATGGCATTCTCCTTCATCACTAGAGCTTGATCTTGATCCTTCACTTGAATCTTCACTTGAGCTTGAGTTGGAGGAGCCACTTGAGCTTGATTGCCATTTCTTGTTGTGAAGATGGGTCTTTTTGCCTTGTGGGCAATCTTCCTTGTAGTGACCCTTCTTTCCACATGTGAAGCACCAGATGGAGTAGGACTTGCCTTTGTAGAGTTTACCCTTGGAGTACATGGCATCTTCTTTAGCTTGAGAGGATGGAGAGACTTGTTCTGTGATAGCTTCAATTTGAGCCTTCATTTTAGCCTTCTTCATTCTCTTTAGCTCTTTCTTCTCCTTTCTTTCTACTTCCTCCCTCTTGTCAAGTGTATCTTCATGTGCTTGTAGATTTCCAATGAGCTCTTCAATAGGAATATCCCTAAGAGACCTTGCTTCTTCAATGGAAGTCCCCTTGGGTTCCCACCGCTTGGGAAGAGTTCTAAGGATCTTTGAGTTGATCTCTCCACTAGACATAGGATGTCCTAGAATAGAAAGACCATTCAAAATAGTGTTGAGCCTTGAGTACATGTTGGCTATGCTCTCCTCCTTTCCCATCTTGAAGTTCTCAAGCAGCCCTTTGAGCATGTAGACTTTGGTTTCCTTCACTTGATCTGTCCCTTCATAAGTGATGGAAAGCTTTCTCCATACCTCATAGGATGTTTCACATGAAGAAATCCGGTTGAACTTGGTGGGGGTCATGGAGGCATAGAGGATGTGCATGGCTCTAGCATTCAAGGTTGCTTTTTTCAAGGTAGCTTCATCCCACTCTTCAATCTTTGTCTTTGGTAGCATGTATGGGCTGGTCACCATTTGCCACATCTCAAGACTTGATCCTTGGATGTAGAATTGAAGCCTTCTTCTCCAATAGAGGAAATTGCTCCCATCAAAGATTGGAAGGCTGGTCGAGAATCTCCCTCCTAGGTAGTCACCCATCTTCTCCTACTTGTTGAAGTATGCTTGGAGAAGACCCGCTCTGATACCAATTGTTGGATCCTAGATGGGTGATTAGATGCTCTAGAGGGGGGTGAATAGAGCTGAAAGCACTTAAACAAAATTCATTAAACCTTCAAGATATATCACAAGATAAGGTTGCTAAATAGGAAATTTGTGTGCAACTAAAACATACATAGCAAGGCAGGGAGAAATTGAACATGCACCAATTAGACAAGCTATTTAGAGTGGTTCCACACTTCAAACTAGAAATGTGTCAGTCCACATGCCTAGAGAGGTCAACCTCTAGGACTTCCAAACTATTGCACTCTTATATTCATTCATAAGACATATAATGCATGACCAAACAAAAGACTTACCTATCCAATACAAAGAGTTTTCAACCTTACCAAGGATTTACCCACTTTGCAAGAGTCTTCGACCTTCTCCAAGGATTTACCCACTCTTGCACAAGTCTTCAGCCTTGTAGGGATCACCCACTCTTCTTGGATCTTCAACTTTTGACTTCACCTTCACTCAGAGAAGATTCCACCAAGGTCTTACCCACTTGAGCAAGGAGTCTTCTTCCTTCACCAATGGCTTACCCACTCTATCTCCAAGTCTTCAGCCTTGATCTTCACCAAGGGACTCCTTCCCTTGTTCTTCTTCACCTCTCTTGGACAAGAGAGATAACCTTCATCTTCATGATTGAAATGAGAGAAAGGGAGGTGGTGGAAGTGAGAGCCTCATAATATATACATGTAGGACTAGCTCTCTTACATATTTCCTACTAACTCTAATGGATGTAGCAAGTGATTAAGCTTAGAGAGAGAGAGGAGGCTGTAGGAAGCACTCAACTATAGAATAGGAACCTCACATAGAGTTTTGCAATGAATGCTCAACCTTGGAATGAAGCCCAAGGGGTCCTATTTATAGCTGGGGATGCCTCTTAGCCTTTGGGAACACTTGTGAACAAAAACTAGCCATTTTGTGGCTTGCAAGGGATCTATTTTCACTTGTTGCAACTCCACAACGGCTAGAAGCACTTTTCTGCACTTTTCCATACAGTGCAATCGGTCGAGTTTCTATAAGGCTAACTCGACTGATAGAGTAAAAGACAAAGCCGATATTCAGACCATCGGTCGAGTTTGTCCTGAGGAAACTCGACCAACCAATGAAAATCGATTTGGTCAGTTACTCCATCGGTCGAGTTCTGTGTAAACACAACTCGACTGATGCAGTCTCCAGAAAATTGATCAAGGATGATCGGTCGAGGTTTCATGTTGGGAAACTCGACTGACAAAGTGCCTGTAATCAATTTTCAAAGTTGCATCTAAAGTGCTCTAATATTTGATCTAAGTGCTCCTGATATTTTTCTAAGCTTAATTACAAGTCATACAATCATTACAAGTGATTTACAACATGATTCTAATAGATTTACATTATATTACAAAAACATGCACTTGTATGGATTTTGACTTGTCTTTTCTCCAATTTGATATGCGCAAGTTAGGGCATTTGGAGTGTGTCTATACCTAAACTGAAATCACTCAAGTAGAGACGTTAGACACCAATATGTGGAATGGTTAGTCATCATCAAAACACGGGTTTAGTCAATTTAGATGTGAGTCAACATTGACCTAATTGACCTTGAGTCAACAGAAATCACTAGTAAATGTTATAATTTAGTATGAGCAATGAAATAAGGTCATGTGAATGAAACATGTTACATGAGGTGTTAATATTAGTGCTTAATAAAGATGAAAATATAGTTTGAAAATTAGCACAACATAATGATTATGACACCTTGATGTGATCAAGTAGGTTAACTATAGTTAACTCCCTCCTAAAGGACATATGTTAAAGTTGAACATGTTCTAACCATTAGCTCAATAAAATGTTGATGACACCTTGATATAATGGGTTAACTTTAGTTATCTCATTTAGAACATGGTAAAATGATGTGGGAACCCTAATGTATGGGTAAAGATAAGGATGTAACCCTAACATATGAGATATGTCATGACATAATTACAATTTTGAAGCCCTTGTTTCGATCTTTTATGAAATGGTGATTCACCTTTGATGTTTTAAAACCTCCTAATAGTGGTTTGGATATGATTATGGGGTTTTGTTTTTGGAAATGTTGCAATTAGAGTGGTGTCCAACATATGGATCAAGACCTTTTGGGTTTCCTTGAAGTAAGAGGATGGTTTAATTTCAATGATGAAATTCTTTTAAGATGTATATGATGTGATAGATTGGATTTTGGCTTAATTTTGAGGAATTTTTTTTTATTATAAGGTGTGTAGGATGTGATAAAGTGAACTTTTGGAATCCTTAAATGTCCAATGACATAAGTGAATTCTTTTGAATTATTTGGAGAATTATAAATTCTTTGGTCAAGTTTGGATGCTGACGGATGTTGATATTATGATTAAACTCCCTAAGTTTATACCCCTTAATATATTCCTTTTTGAGGTATTTAATTGACAAGTCATATAGTTGATTTTTGGTATCAAAATTGAATGGCAAGTACATTGAGTTGTGATAAAGTTTTGGTTAAAATTTCATAATGTTTGGAGAATCCTAGTGGAAGTTATTTAGGTTTGAGAATGATGAAATAATGTGCATATTGGGATATTTTGGAACAAAGTATTCGATTCATAGGCTAAGTTGTAATTCTAGGAAGATGTCACACAGTGCAACATGCCCTTGAGAATAGGGTGGCCACAGATTCACTATAGACCAGGATCCATCTCCACCGCACATGAAGAACCAACCTTCAGGATTGCTTCTTCAACATTGCGGTTACACCTTGACTATGAGAAACAACCAAGCACAACATGGCCTTCGTTGATCGTGGCTTCAGAGTGGTTTTCATGCGAGAGAAGTTGTGACCCTAGGTGAGATATTTCCATTGACCTCTTATTTGGGGCGAACGACCATCTAAGGAGGGAGTTCGAGCTCCCGCTCCTCTCCATCTCTCCACCGAGATGAGCAAGTCAGATTAAGAGAAAGGGAAATGATCTAGAGAGGAGATCCAAGGAAGATGAGGAAGGAAAAACAAAGCTAGGTCACAGTGGAGTTGAATGTCACTAGTTTCGTGCCCAGCCACTGTGAGTCCCATGGCTGCCGAAGACAATGTTCGAAGGAGATGAGCTCAGAGTTGGGGACGTCGAGCCAAGGCTCTACAACTCGATCCAAGAGTCCCTTCATGTCTTTGAAGCTCTGAAGAAGCTTTTTAGTGCCTCATCCATGAGATTAGAGGCATGGGAGCCTTTTTCCCCTTTCCTAGCTCCGCAGTGGCCGCCATGGTCAGTGAGCTCGTGGACATGGAGCTCCAGAGGTGAACCCTAGGAGACGAGTAGTCGTGGGCATCCAGAAGAGGTAGTTGAATCTGACCGTGGCCCTAGGAGGCATCGAGGAACTGTGAAGCTTCTAGTTTTGCTCGCCGGAGTCGAGCCGTGCGGTGGCAACCCCGTGAAACAGAGTTCCAGCGGACTCGTGCGTCTGCGTTTCGTGAGACGAGAGAGGGATACAGACCGGTCCAGGATCTGAGAACCAGCCGGCTCAACCCATTCTAAGTGCTCATGACCGCCAACCTAGATGAGGAGTCACACCTCCAAGTGGCCACATGGCGACACACGATTGGCCTAAAGAGTTTTATATCCCAAAAATGCGCAGATCTTACAAAATTCATAATAAATACATCCCTTGTTAGAAAATTACAAATAAGGTACCAAAATTCTTAGAAAAATGCATAGAACAACATGGAACCATAATATCAAATTTTTATGCTTAAAACACAATGATATCATGTAGGATATGTTATACTTGTTTCATGAATAATAAATAGTAAATGATAACCTAAAATTATGAGATTGCATCAGTAACTCTTAAATGTGTCTTAGAATCCATGTGACATCAGATATGATCATTTTATGACATATAATCATTTTTTTTCTTAGAATGTCTATTTAGGGCTAATAACCCTAAAGACAATGCAATAAATATATACAATGCTCAATAAATGATGGAATTCACAAAAAACCCTCTTATCAGTAACTGGAAGATAATTTGTAAATATGAGATCAACTTATACAAGAAATCCATGTTATATGAAGTTGACCCTGAATACATGGGTTGTAACTCTAATTTGAATAATGTGTATAAACTATGGTTAATATGTGCACAAAAAGGATATGGAACCTAATGTTCAGATAATGAACCATAATCTAGAAAATGACATCAGTAAGATAAATCTAAGACAAGAATGCAAGTAATGATGCACATACCCTAATGAACACGATTAGGGTTAAGATGATATGTATGATGATGAGAATTTGATGATAGTATAGGTCTTGTCTTTATCAGGGTTTGACCAAGAGGTCTGGGTTGACAAGGATATAGTTGATATCAAGAATGTGGTATAGATTATGATATGTCTTGATCAAGGTACACCATTACCTCTTAATTGGCTTATTATACAATATGCTTATGTTATATGTGTAGTAACGTACTTGGCATATGATATTGGATGAAATGATTGTTCTTTCATGATATGTTGCTTGATTTTCTATACTTATGTCTATGAACACATGAAACGTAAAATATTCTGATCCGTCATATGATAGCACTAAACTCTTTGGTAGTACAATGCATTAAAGAAACATCAATGCCCTTGGTGGCCGATGTAACATCAAAGCCCTTGGTGGAATATGTATGAGTTACATGGTAAGGCCTAAAAACATCAAAGCCCTTGGTGGAAGATGTACAGGATATATGATTGAAATGTGTAAGTATTAGTTTTATCTTATTGCCAAGATATGATGAGAGGTATATAAAAGACACAAAGGCTTACTCAACACAATATTCTTGAATATTGTGCTGACATGTACCACATGTAATCTTTTGTTTAGGTTGTGGTCTTATGCTCTTGAATATCCAAGATAGTTGAGAGTTGTGTGGCGAGCTGATGTACATGTGGACCTGTTGTCTTAAGATCCTGTAGTTTAGTGGTAGTACAGGTATATGTATAAGTTTGCTATTCAATATGTAATATCAAATGTTTTAACAATTCATTATGTAATTATATGTTAAATGGTGAACATGTGTTGTATGGTTTTATTATTGTTCATGTGCATGTGCTACTTATTGTTTCCTTCTGACTCCCTTAATTTTCTTCTTCTTAGCCTAGTGTTGGATGTCTACATTGGGATTCTCACTGATCCATGTCTTGAGCTCAATCTTGTTATCAGAGACAAAGGAACTGTATGATCATGGCAACATTAATCATGGATTGTAGGTTGAATTTTTTCTCCAACTTTCCAAATTACTTAGGTAGTAATGATGTGTTGCTAGATACCCCTTATGTATTGTGATGTCATAATGTCTATCGACATTCACTGCCAATGTAAATTGGGAAATAAAGGGTCACATGCATAGAGTGCACTTGGACTAGAAGTTTATTCATGAATGGTATTTAACATGATTACTAAAGTATTTAAGTATTCACTTTAAATATTTGAGGTTGAAAATTGAATTACTAGACTATGAACAGATTAGTTCAAGTGATAAATCGATTGATTCAAACAACATTGGCTGATTATTACCTGAGCTAGAAGAATGAAACAACTATTTCACAAGTGAAACGACCACTTCATTATATGAAATGACCATTTCAAAACTGAAATGAGTGGTTGATCATCTAGATTACCCAGTTCAATGATCAATTTGATTGGATCAAGCATTGATGTTGATGTCGTGACTGTGCATTAATCAAATATTGAATGTTAGTGTGTTTGAAAATAGGTAAGCATATCAACCGACTGGTTCACATGTGAACTGAGTGGTTTACCATTCATAGCTTCCAGAAAATTATATGTCTCTTCGACTCCCAAATGGACTAGAAATGCAAACCCTAGCCCCCCTATAAATAGAGGGGTACTGGGGGCTTTCCAGACATAACAATAAGCTCTAACAATTGTTGTCCTCTCTGGTTGTGGTAACCAAAAGAGCCTAAGAAATATTACACATCAAAGTGAGCGATAGTAAGGAAGATACAATTGGGAGAGAAAATCAACTCTAGTAGGTTCATGTTGACGGGATAATTCCTCCTCGTTGGCTCTGGTTGCGCAAAATGGAGTTCCCAGTGGTTCACATGGACTACTCTAGAGGTGAGGAGGCTTTTTCTACCCACTAGGAGGACACAAACAATCGCTTTCCATTGTACTACACCAGGAAGCTATCATCGCTAGTTGTTTGAGTGTTGCTTGAAGAAGAAGCATGTTGGTGTAAGAGTTTTCACTGGACTTTCTCTAGGACTAGGTATATCTCTTGTTATCATCCTTCCTATATATATCATTTTTGACACGATCTCACTGGCTAGGGAATCAGGCATTAAAATTTTTGTTTCAGTTGCCTTATCTGTTGTTTCAGTTTCCCAACAGTAGTATTAGAGCCATATCAATTTACATTGTATCAGGGACTTAAATTGAAAAGATCATATTTATTTTATTGCATATAATGTGAATATTAAGCTGATAAAGATGCATATCGATTAAAATACCACATACAATCCCACAACTATATATATATATATACATATACATATACATATATATATGCAATAAATATACATCACCCTAAAAGTGTTTTGATGGTGGTTGTATGCATGGTTATGGCTAAAACCCCTATGGATTGTGTGCATGGTTGTTTGGATTATTTTCTATTGTGATTTGGTTTGCATACCGAGCCTCTCCGCTCCTTTCCAAATGTAAATTGATGATCCTCTTCCTATATTCCCCTTGAATGTAGCTTGAGGTTTTCCATTTTAAAATATAATATGAAATAGGATACTTTTAATTTGTGTTTCATCATGAGATGTCTGTCTGCACCATACAAACTGACCAGCCAAGATGTCGAGTTGATCGACTAGAGGACTAATGAGACTAGACGACAGGAGGTACCAATACAATGGTGGACCAACCGATCGGCTGGAGGAGTCCAGACATTGCTTGAACCAGAAACTAGACGACTGATTCAAGAGTCCAATCAACTGACCGAGAGGCCAACCGATCGACTGAAGATTTGAACCAATCGACCTAAACTAGTTCCAACACAACTTTATGTAAGAACAAGTTGTACATATTATGTGGACCTTAGGTGGTAGTAATTCCTTGTGGCTCCAAGGAATTACATTAGACTGGCCAGAACGATCACTCATATATTTTTGATTGCATGTTTTTCATTTGTGGTTATAGCATGTATATGATACATAAGTATGTGTAAATGGGATATGTATATGTAATTATATAAAATCCCACAATAAATATTAGACTAAGATACTTTACATAAGAAACACACATGAAAAGAATTATCGACCAAGCATGGGCATGCACTAGCGTGGTGCACTTTCTATCTTATTGAAGTGTGATGGTAGATATGTGTGTCTATCCTAGAAGAGTGCATATTCTATCATGTTAGCTATTGGGTCAGACTTAACTAGGTGACCTTAATAGGGTTAAGTTCCTATAAGCTTACAAATAGATTATGGCAAGAAGTTGTACATACCATCTATCCAAGAATTTCATTAGATGCAAATTGAAAAACGTTACCAACCTTAATAATTGGTTTATGAGCACTAGCGTTGGTTGCGTATTAACTTAATTAATTTGGAACTTGGATCACTAGAAGGTTGTACACTACAATTTTCCAAATTGGTTGTGAGGACTATCAATATGAACAAAGTATTGGGTATGATATTAATTAAAGGCCTAATTAATATCGTTAAAATTATCAAATCAAATAAAATCAAAAGTGTTTTGACTAAAGTTGTAAATTTATTTTGCAGAAACAAATGACAAGAAAATCATCATTGTGATCAATTTTTAAGAAGGACAAACTAAACTAGACAAACTTCTATGACTTGTTCTAAACTTTGAGAAGGGTTCTCAATGATGAGCAAAAGCTCTATGTCCTGGATACACCAATGCCATAGGAACCTACTCCTGATGCACCTAGGGATGAGGTGGATTCTTATTGGAAGCATGAGAATGATTCCTTGGACATTAAGAACCTTATGGTAAGCTGTATAAACTATGAGTTGCATAAATAGCATGAAAACAAGGACATTTTCAAGATAGTAAAACATCTTAGGAATTCTGTAAAGCAAGAAAGTTATAATGTCTCAAAAGTGATGTTTGAGTGCAAACTGATAAAGGGAGACCCAATATAGTCCCATGTGCTAAATATGATTGGGCAATGTGGAACATCTAAAGAAATAGGGATTTCCTTTAGGTCAAGAGTTGACCATGAATATGATTCTATAATTGTTGACTAAATCATATAGCCATTTTATTGAGTGTTACTACTTGAGTAACTAGGCCAAACTGATGTCAGAATTACTTGGCATGTTGATAAATGCCAAATCAAGAATGAAGAAGGACAAACTTGTGATGATGATCAACAGAGTGAGTTCTAATGACAAAGGAAAGTCTAAGAAGAGTTCTAGACTAAGTTGATGTCCAAGTCTTCTGCACTCAAATGAGGAGAATGGTAAGTGCAAAAGGAATATGTCCTTTTCACTTAAAGAAACTGAGGAAGAAGAAGAAGGAGATAGAGATCTCCACTTAAGGGCTTGAGAAGAAGTGATCTAGAACTGTGTGGAGCAAGGGTTTCTACCACTAAAGTTGGAATCTATCATTCATCATGATTGACATGTAACAAAATTAGTGAGTTGCTATTATGCAACTGCCATTGATGAAAACATCATGTATATTGTATAGACAAGAATGTTATGAATATATTGATGTTTCATTTTAAAATATAAGATCTTATATGGTGGTACCCTATGTCTCATAATCTATACTGGATAGTTGTAAAGGAAAAAGTGCATGACAAATATATTGAGTGACTTGATGACTCAAAATACCTATAACATTGTCATGTAGAGCACATAAATGATAAATGCATTTGTAGAAAACATAATTATGGTTGTGTAGGTCTTTTGGTTATTGAACCAATCGAGATATGCCACTCTTATTTATTGGTAAATATGAAAAAGCATGTTCACTGGATGTATTCAGAGAGAAACTATTCTATTAGGGCTTATACATAGTGATGTATATAGACCTTTTAAAATAAATGCTAGAGGTGATTAATAGTACCTCATTATATTTATTGATGATCTTAGTCGATATGGTAATTTGTATTTAATGAAATACAAGTATGAAACTCTTGAAGTGTTCAAGGAGATCATGAATGAAGTACATAACTGGCTTGGTAAAGTATAAAGACACTTCCATATGATCTATGTTTAAATATTTTAAGCCAGGAGTTTGAGGACCTTCTAGGAGACTATGATAGTGTATCCACCTAAAACATAATGATGTATCAAAAAGAAGGAATTAGACACTATTATTCATGGTGTCATTATCAATATTGTCGAGCTGACATTCCAATTCACTTTTTGGAACATGGTCTACACTAAACAATGAACTGTCTAAAATGGTCCAAAAGATGCCATATGAGATATGGCATGGGAAGTGTCCTGATATGTCTTTTATAAGGAGTAGGATTGAAATCTTATGTCCTGATATGTCTACAAATCACGTAAATGTTATTTTGTTGAGTACTACTTCTATTCCAACCCAACAATAAAATTGTTTGTTGCTAGGATGGCTGGATTCCTAAAGAGAACTTAGTTCCAAAGGCATAAGTGGGAGCAAAGTATAAATGAAAAAGTTCAAGTCAAATAAGAAAGTATTGAACCTAAAGAGGCATAGTATCAACAAGGACAATCACAAATTTTCGTGAAATCTGATGTTCCTTGTATAACACAAAACCTCATAGATCTAGTAGAACACGCCTTGAGATTGAAAGATTAGGATATATTATGGCTTAAGAAGGTAGTAAATTGGTCATAATATGATGAGCCAACAACATTCGTAGATGCTATAGAGGGACCAAGGTCTTAGAAAGTGCTTGAGGCCATGGGACCAAAACATGGAGTCCATGTACACCAATAAGGTATAACCTTGAGCGATCCACCTGAAGGGGTATAACCCATAGGGTGCATTTGGGTCTTCAAAAGGAGACCAACATGAATGGTAGTGTATGAACATATGAGAGCAGATTGGTTCTCAAGGGTTTCAAACTTGTTCAAAGTGTTGAACATAATGGAATCTTTTCACCAGTTGCCTTGCTTAAATCCATATAGATCATGCTTGCTACTGTAGCTTATTATGACTATGAGATTTTACCTATGAATGTTAAAACCATATTCCTTAAAGGGAATAGTTATGAGGATGTGTGTGTGACACAGCCTAAAGGTTTTGTAAATCTATTATGTAAATAAAGTCTATCAGCTACAAAGGGCAATTTGTGGATTGAAGCAAGCATCTCAGAATTGGAATCTTCAATATGACAATATAGGAAAAAAGCTTGACGTTAGTCAAAATGAACATGAAAATTGTGATTTAAAGATTTAGTGGGAGTATATTTATATTCCACATAATGAATGGGAATAATATCCTTATACTAAAACTTTAAAACTTGGCAAGGAATGAACTTTCTCTATGAAGGGTTTAGGTAAAGCATCCTTTGTGATATGAATTGAGATCTATAGAGATAGATCTGGAAAGCTTCTTGACCTTAGAAAGAACACATACATTGGTAAGATGTTTAAGGGGTTCAACATGCAACACTCAATGAGAGAAAACTTGTCAATGTTCTATGGAATTAGTTTCTCAAGAGCCTAGTGTCTCAGTTCTTGTGAAGAATGGGAAAAAATCAATGAGATGCCTTATGTATTCACAATTGAATCTATCATGCATGCAAAGTAATGTACTCATCCCATTGTCTCATATGTGGGACATGATGAGAGGATATCAGTTAGATCCTCATGGAAGTCACTGGACTACCAAAAAGAACATCCTTAAATACTTGAGAAGCACTAAAAGGATCAGTTCCTTGGTTATGGTAATGAGTAAGAGTTGGGTGTAAAGGGTTACACCGTTACAAGCTTCTAAAATTAGAAATAAGAATAATGATCAAAATCTAAATTTGTGTTTGACCTTAAAATAGAAGCGTAGGTTGGAAGAGTTCTGAGAAAAAGACAATTGTTTGATTCTAAATTAGAAGACGAGTACCTTAGTTTTATGAGAACAACAGAGGGTACTATATGAACCTAGCAATTCATATCAATGAACTTGTAGGAGGTTCTAACCATCGAATACACAATATAAATACTATGATAGCAATGGAGCTACTAGCTAGGAAAGGAAGCTCAGATAGCATACTGCAACACTTTCATCTCATACAAAAGTCGTACAACAAGGAGATGTGAAACTTGCAAAATACTGGTTAGAAGAAAATGTTTCTAACCCTCAATAAACACACTTGTGTAGTAGTAACATGATGGACATGTGGAAATCACTTGGAATAAGAATCATTGGTGATTGGATCTAAGTGCAAGTGGAGGTCTATTGGTATTTATGCCTAGAGAGCCAATCATATGATCATTACAATGAGGCATTAGAGACCTGATTTCATAATGATAAAGGTAACTCTGTCTATTATGTTTGTCTCAATCATGAGATGATGACACAAACATAAGTAGATGTCTAAAGAATGATGTTACTTAGTGACATATGTCTTTAGGTTGAGGACATAAACAATAATACATAAGACTAGATTGTGTGTTGAATGTTGACAAAGTCTCATTAGTGATGATATGTGATATCAAATCAAGCACACATGTACACATTAGATAATAGTGTATCAGATAGACCCACCTTGAGTGTGATACATGGAGATAAAGAAATGGTAGTCAGAATCAACTATCATAGTGATAGTGGTGATTATGATTCTTAGACCTGAAGTCAGTACACTCGTCACATGTTGTTCAATGTATTAAGACATCATACAATGTGACCTTGAATAAGGGTTTCCATAAAGGAAATGCTCAGGTGCATTGTGACACATGGGGATTGAGTGTGAGTGATATAGATAAGATTTGTCCTTCCTATAAGAGTTTGATATTTAGTCCACTTGATATGTAAGACTGAGAACCATATGGCCATACTTGTGTGACTCAATATATGATATGTGAGCACACATGCATCTCATACAATCTTATCTAGTTCAAGGAACATCGGTTGAATGTTTAGAGGATGACGATTCCATACTTCGAGTTTAATCTCGATATCAGAGAAAAAGGAACTATACAAAAATGGTATCCACTAATCATACATTGTAGGTTGAAGTTGTTTTCCAACTTTCCAAAATACTTGGGTAGTAATGATGTGTAGCTAGATAACACTCATTGCTTGTGATATCATAAATTGGTTATGGGCATTCACTACCAACGCAAATTAAAACCTATAGGGTCACATTACTAGGATGCACTTAGAGAATAGGAGTTTATTCATGAATGATGTTTAAATTGATTACTAAAGTGTTTAGGTATTCAATTTAAACAACGGAGGTTGAAAATTGACTGATTGGACTATGAACTGAGCAACCCAAGTGTTTAACTGATCGATTCAAGTGTAAGGTCAATTCAAACAACATTGGATAAATATTTCATGAGCTGGAAGAATGAAATGTCAATTTCACAAGTGAAACGATCAATTCATGATATGTAACAACCATTTTACAAGTGAAACGACTGTTGCAAAGTGAAACGATAGATTTAATGATCAATCCGATTGGATCAAGGATTGATGCTAATATCATGACTGTGCATTAATTGAATATTGAATGTTGATGTATTTAGAAATAGGAAAGCATATGAGACAACTGATTCAAGGGTTGAACCAACTGGTTCACACGTGAACTGACCAGTTTACCATTCATAGCTTCTAGAAAATTCATAAAAGTTTGTCTTTTCGACCCCCAGATGGACTGGGAGCCCTGACCCTGACCCTCCTATGGATAGAGGGGTACTGGGAGCTTCCTAGACACAACAATAAGCTCAATCAAGGGTCACATTGCAACTCCAAAGGGGACGGTCACCTGCGACTCCCCTAGCAAAGATCAGGAAAAAGGTGATAGGGATCCCCTTGGATGAGATAATAGGAAGGGAACGGACACTACTACAGAAATAGCATTCAATGTCACTTTTCTGGGCGTCGGTTATTAAGGAAAACCGACGCCTTATATGTTAGGCATCGGTTGTTTAAGCAAACCGACGTCTATATTCAAAGACCAGCCAGACACGGGTACCGCTTTGTATTCAGCGTCGGTTGTTTATAACAAACTGACGCTGAAAGTCGGCCGCGAAATCCAAATTTTGATCAAAAAAAAATAGTGTCATTTTCAGCGTCGGTCATGTAGTTATAAACCGACGCCTATGTGCGATGAAAATTTGCGCAAAAAGTGTCACTTTCAGCGTCGGTTATCCTTTTATAACCGACGCTGACGGTGGTTCCCGCCAAACAATTTCATGAAAATATCGTCCAATTGGACGTCGGTTGTTGCAAACAACCGACGCTAAATATGTTTAGGCGTCGGTTGTTTTAAACAACCGACGCTATTTGGGAACTTATAACCCGCGATCGCCCGACTCTTCCCCTTTCTTCTGTTTCATTGCGAGCAATTACCCTATTTCTCTGCTGCCGGCGATTTCTCTCCGGCGATTTCTTCTCCAGTGCCATTTCTCCGGCTATTTCTTCTCCGGCGCCCCCTTCTCCGGCGCCCCCTTCTCCACCACCACTCCTCCTTCTCCGCGCCCCCTTCTCCGCCGCCCCTACTGCCCGCCCCTGCTGCCTGCCCCTGCTGCTCCAAGCGCCTGAGGCCGCCGCCACGCCTGACTCTTCGGCGCCGCCTGGTGCTTTTCCACCGTTGTCGCGCCGCCGCAACCACCGCCAGAGCCACCGGAGCTGCTAGCTGCTCCTCCACCGCCGTCGCTGCTAGCTACTTCTCCAGCCAGAGCCACCGGAGCCTCTGCCTTCTTCCCTCTGACAAGGTTGGTCTTCCCGCTGCTAGCTGCTCTGCTTTTTTATGCATCGATCAAATTGTTGTGATAAAAATGCATGTAATGTATTTGATTAGAGTTAATCTAATCTGGATGTTCATAATAATGGTATGTTAAATATGATGATTAGGGATAAATATAATGTCTAGTACACAAATATTAGATGATATTCAAGAAAACCCTAGTTTGATGAGCATGTTGTTAATCATGTTAATTATGATTCTTCTATATATTCTGATGTCATTATATAATTATGTGATCCCAACATATTAAATTGAATTATAATGATTTCATGAATTATAGGGTTTTAAAGTTGATAAACATGTACATGCAGAAATAGGGTTATTAAACCAATGGTTATAACATAGTATGATCTTAATCTGATCTGGATGTTCATAATAATGTAGTATGTTAAATATGATGATTAGGGATACATATAATGTCTAGTAAAGATTCCTAGACCTTTTGTTTGAAACTATTGATTTCTTGATTTATTATTTAATAATGCTCTATTGATTAGGATTAACCATGTTGCCTGTACTTTATAGACATTTATTATATATAAGAATGACAACACATGTATTTGTTGGCCTAGAAACCCATCCAAGATTGGCTCATTAGGAGTAAATCTTGGATAGTCCCCGGTTTGGGACTGTTCTTGAACACCTAATCTCACTTAGGATGTAAGTGTATAATGTGTATTGGGTTTTCGAGAAAATTTCAGTAGCATTTCCCCGTTTGTTCTCTAAGTACATATGTACTTAGAGAACAACGGGGAAATGCTGCCGAAATTTTCTTGAAAACCCAATACACATTATACACTTACTAGTGAGATTAGGTGTTCAAGGATGGGATAGGTGGTACACATTTATTATATATAAGAATGACATCAAATGTGTTTGTTGGCCTAGAAACCCGTCCAAGATTTACTCATTAGGAGTAAATCTTGGATAGTCCCCGGTTTGGGACTGTTCTTGAACACCTAATCTCACTTAGGATGTAAGTGTATAATGTGTATTGGGTTTTCGAGAAAATTTCAGTAGCATTTCCCCGTTTGTTCTCTAAGTACATATGTACTTAGAGAACAACGGGGAAATGCTGCCGAAATTTTCTTGAAAACCCAATACACATTATACACTTACTAGTGAGATTAGGTGTTCAAGGATGGGATAGGTGGTACACATTTATTATATATAAGAATGACATCAAATGTGTTTGTTGGCCTAGAAACCCGTCCAAGATTTACTCATTAGGAGTAAATCTTAGATAGTCCCCGGTTTGGGACTGTTCTTGAACACCTAATCTCACTTAGGATGTAAGTGTATAATGTGTATTGGGTTTTCGAGAAAATTTCGGTAGCATTTCCCCGTTTGTTCTCTAAGTACATATGTACTTAGAGAACAGCGGGGAAATGCTGCCGAAATTTTCTTGAAAACCCAATACACATTATACACTTACTAGTGAGATTAGGTGTTCAAGGATGGGATAGGTGGTACACATTTATTATATATAAGAATGACATCACATGTGTTTGTTGGCCTAGAATGTGAACAATCATTGTTTTTTATATTACTTGTACATTGAAGGATTGCTAATTGATAAAAGATCACAATTTTAGAGACATGTATGTTTATACAAATGCTAAATGTTTTCCTTATTCTAGTTGATACAAATGCTAAATGTTTTCCTTTTTAATGAAATTTTCAGATGGCTCACCATGATGAGAATGATGTCCATGATGAGCATGAAGTCCATGATGAGCATGCTGTCCATGACGAGCATGACGAGGATACCAACGTAAGTTCTAAAAACATATCCCGTATTTCTATAAAATTCATTATCTTCTAGTTATGTCATATATCCTGTATTTCTATATTGGCTTAATTCGGTGTGTTTATTTTTGTCAAATTTTAGGTTGATGATGCACAGCTACCCACTGAAGCAATTGAGCAACTTGATGCGCAGCAACAAAAACTTAACAAGAAAAGGGGTATCACTCTGTTGAAAAAGTTACTTGCGCTGAGTGGCAGTGGATCCAAATTGGTTGTGGAGTTTGATAATGGAGGGAATGCAATTGGAGTGAACCGCAATAATTTTATAAACTATCTTGGGGTTGTCACTCGAAGCCATTGTGGTGTTAAATATGATAATTGGCATAAAGTTCCTCAGGCGAAAAAAGACTTGATATGGAAAGATTTATGCGTGAGTTATTATTATTTGCAATTCTATTTTGTAGATTACAAATTCTATTATTTGCAATTATATTTTTGGTACTAGTTAATAACATTTCTATTTTACAGAATCTGTTTGCATTGGATGAGATGTTGCATCGTAAAAGTGTGATGCAACGCGCTGGAAAGATGCTTAGGAATTACAGGACAAATCTGAACAGAGAATACATAAGACAGGGTGATAAGAAGAAGAAGTCAGCCCTTGAACAATGGAACTTCTTGGACAAAGAAGATTGGGACAATTTTGTTGCTTCAAGAAAATCTGAAGAATTCAAGGTATTAGGCGTCACTCCCATTTTAATTAATATACATTGTATTCACCTATTCAAGATTAACATTTAGTGCTACTAACCTAATTATAAATGTGCATACTAACTAGGCCCTCAGTGACGCACAAAAAGCAAGGCGTGCACTGAATGTACATGACCATACTATGGGTCCAAAAGGCTATGCAAGCGTTCGCCAAAGACTACAGGCGGAGTCTACGGCTACTCAGGAGTCTGCAACTACTCAGGAGTCTGCGGCCACACCCTTCCCTCGCCATGATATCTGGATAGCTGGCAGGAAAAACAAGAAGGGTGAAATAAAGAAGCCCGAAACTGCTGAGGCGGCTGCAAAAATGGTAAAATACAACTCTTAGAGCAATCATTTGAATATTGATTATTTGTGGTGTTAACTTACCAATTTTTGTTTATGGTGATTAGCGGGAGCTGCACGAGCAGAGAAAACAAGGCACGTTCATCCCTCAGGGCACAAGGGATGAATTGACAGTTGCTCTGGGTAACCCAGAGCATCCTGGACGTGTTAGAGGTGCCGGCGCTGGTGTGGGCATCAAAGCATTCTTTGGGCCATCCCAGCGCAAACCCAGAGCGGGACTTTCTCAAGAAGAGGTAACATATATATTCTATTTTTATAATGTTACTGCAAAAGGAAATTCATTAATAAAAAGCTAATATTTGTTTTATCCATGTATAGGAGAATAAGAGAGTCGAGGATATAGTTGCTAAGAAGCTCAACGATGTGGTTGCTGAGAAGGTCAAGGAAGAATTGCTGCGGTGGCAGACATCTCAGGCTTCCAATCAGCCTATGCCGACCCACTCTTCTCCTGGTGCACAGACTGCAAGTAATCCTGGAGACCCATCGCCTAACACATCTGCTGTAAGTATTGTTTATGACATTGTAGCTAGTCTTTTCAAGATGATATGTTTTCAAGATGATATGTATATATGTATAACATTCTTTACGTAAATTTGTAGGCATTGAAGCCATGCCACTTAAGAATGGAAAACTATGTTGTTGCAGAGGCGCAAGCTTACCAGTCCCTTCCTGGGGCAACGTTTCATGGGACTCCAATGCCGCAGGGCTACATTCGTGTGAGCCCGATACATGTATTACCCGATTGGAGGGAAGTTGCGTTGCCATATGCCCACCCAGATATTGATACACTTGGTGAGGCAGAAAGCGGGGTCATATTGTGGCCCAAAGCAGATGTCCTCTACACGACTGAAATTGTAAGATAAATTTACATTGATTTAGACTGTTAATGTGTATATATGATGTCAACTGATCTGAAATTATATATACAGGTTAAAAAGAAGACACCAGGAGCACCTAGGCCTCCACCTCCAATTCCCGCATTACCAACTTGGGTTCCAACTGACCTACAATACCCGTTAGGTCCTGCTTGTAGGGGAATGGCATGTTGGCTACGGGCACATAATATACTTTTCCCTATAATTGTTTCTTTAGATGCAGATTATGCAGGTCAATCATACGACAGCTCTTTATTTATACAAGATATTATTGAGCTGTTTATGTATGATTGGTTGAATACATCAATGATAGAGACATGGATAAGGTGAGATCTTGTTTATACATCCATATACCTTTTGTAAGATCCGGTGATCTAGTTTCTTATATATTAATGCATACGTCTATATGTTTTGCAGCTACTTAATCGAAGATCATTGCAAACAATTTGCATATGATCATGTGGGATTTTTGATTCCATCATTGATTAGTATGGTAGCTAAAGACCCTGATAGTGTTCAACAATACTGTATAGATGCTTTTACAATTTTTTGTCATCAAATGAAGACGATGATAATAGCTCCATTCAATGTCAAGTAAGTTTGCTTTATTTATAATTTGGACTTAAGAAAATTCCATTATTATTTTGCATTTTGAGTTATTAATTGTTAACTTTTTACCTCTAGTGGTAGACATTGGGAGTTACTAGTTATTGTCCCTGGGACGTTCACTGTTTATTATCTAGATCCCGCAGGAAGTACATTAAACACTAAAATTGGACACGTAACCAGAATGGCATTATTCTGGTGAGAAATATTTCATTTTTTATATCCGTTAACATCTTTTATTACATTACTATTTACTTATGCAACTTAGTGTGTTATATTAACATGTAGGGGTTTAGATGCATTCAAAAATGCTGGAGGAAAGGTCCCAAGGAAAAAGAACCAGCCATTGTCTTGGGAGAACGTAAAAGTAAGTTCCCGACTCCCCGACTCCAATGTATATATTATTGATGTGAATTGTGCTTAGTTGTATTAATTTGTATGTTTCAATTTATAGTGCGCTACACAAGACAATGGCTGGGCATGCGCATACTATGTGATGTGATTTATGCAGATGATTATCAAACATGCAGCATTGGACATCGATACCATACATGAGGTATTATATATAGTCTCATTAGTTAGTATGAAATATATCAATCTTATTTTTATATTATTACTTATATATATACATCATTCTCTTTGTAGGTGTTTAAAACTGACCACACTATAGGCAAACGCTTAAAAAATGTACATGCTCCATATACGAGGGAATCATTAAATGAAGTAAGAGAAGAATGGGCAATAGCTGTACAAACAGTGGCAACTGTAAGATATAATTGGGATGTTGATAGTGATGATGAATGATACTTTGTAAATGAATGTTTCTGAATGTTAAAACATGTATTTGAATGATTCTATATGTGTGAACATGACAATTGAATTGATGTCTGAATGTATCTACTTGTGTGAATCTTTTTATGTTAATTTTGCAGGTTTGTGGCCTGTTTGTAGGCTGATATCAATGGATGTCGTAAACCTGCAGTTCAGAAAACTGAACTGCAGGTTCTCATCCTGCTGACCAGCCACAGCAGGCCTGCAAACAGATTTATAAAAAAAAAATAGAAATAGGCGTCGGTTATTTACCGATAACCGTCAGCACAGACTTACAGCGTCGGTTTTTTGTTGAACACTGACGCCAAAAGTGTTCGCGCTACAGGAAATGGGAGTCATCTAGGACACTTTTCGGCGTCGGTTGTTTAGTATATAACCGACGCAGAAAGCGTCCTAGATGACGCCGTTTTCTGTGGCGCGAACCCTTTTGGCGTCGGTGTTTTATAATAAACCGACGCCTTTATGTTAAATAGGCGTCGGTTTTTTAACCGACGCTGAAGTGTCCAACCTTTTAGCGGCGCCCACATAGGCGTCGTTCAGAAACCGACGCCAAAGGGGGTTAAACAACCGACACTAAAAGGCACTTCTGTAGTAGTGGGAAGAGAAAAAGAGTAGAAGAAGAAAGAAGAAGGGAATGAAAAAGGAAGCTCCTTTGTGGAAATTAGGAGGCTGCTCTTGATAACATGTAAAGAGAAATTCTTATTGTAAAGATCAGGATTATAGAGAGTGTCATATATATATATATATATATATATATATATATATATATATATATATATATATATATATATATATATATATATATATATATATATATATATATACTATAAAAAGAGTGAATAAGTTGCGTTAATTACAGTTATGCCATTGGAAACTTCCCAGCCAATCAGATTCCAGAAATTCAAATTTCCGACAACCACAAAGTTCCTCTCTCTTCTCAGAATTTTCGGCAACTTTTCTTCAATTGCGATTGACGGTTTGTAACCCTTCTCCACCAGACAACAACAATCGTGATCGCCTGAACGTGGAGGCTAAAATAGTTCCACACGTTTCCAACCACAATCACTATCTCATGAACGTGGAAGAAGCCATCCGCCCTTTTGATACTCCATACTCTAGGCAGTTGCTATATTAAACAAATCAAAGACGCTGGTGATATGTCCCCGTAAGATACACCGGCAATGCATCCTACGACGTTCTGGGAGGCTTCCGTGAAGAGCAGTGCAAGGACGGTGACCATCATCCAAATGGAGTGACAGGTGCCACAAAAGGCTCAAGAGGACCACAAACAATATAGCCAAATGGACAGGTCAGAATCGTGATGTAGGTAATCTGCAAATATGCGGTGTTGCGAAGATCTGAGAGGTGAACGGGACACCGGCGCCGCCGCTGTAGAGGCCGCGGACTAAGGTCAGAATCGTGACGTAGGTAATCTGCAAATATGCAGTGTTGCGAAGATCTAAGATTGGGTCATAGATGCAAGGTACAAGGAGGGTCTGAAATTTTTTACCTCCACTTGGGCAGACGGTCCTGTACGCAGTAGAGCTCACTGAAATCTCATCTATTCTTCGGTTGTGTCGACACCGTATGACTGGCTTATGTCGCCTTTGCCATAACACCATTGTGATTGCCATTGAACACGGTCAGTTGTCCTCTTTTTTACTGTGGTTCTTCTATTTATTACATCAAGTATATATAGTTACTCTTGAGGCTTTGATTTGTTTGATTACTAGATTTATTACATATCGCAAGTATTAATATATATACATATTTCATTGTGTTTTACTTGACTTGTAGTGTGTTCTTTAGTTAACTCACAAACGTATCCAAGTGCATTTAAGCAATAAGATGGTGGATGATGCAACAGAGGAAAAAGGAAAATAAGATGTGTCACACTTACAATGAGACCAACAATAACAACCAATATGGAAGTTCCGAAGACAACTTTATAACTAAGGGCAAGATAAAAATTTGGGACTTTTCGAAACAACATTCAATGTCCATCGAGTTCCTCCCTAGCTTCACTTCAACATACATGCCTTTGGATCCATCACTGGACAACCATGTGCACCAAGGAGGACCATAAGAGGTGCATGTCAGTGATAAATCTTTCAGACGTCGGAATATAAGATGATTACTTTGGTTGAGGTTGTGGCTTCCTATCTTCTTCCCTGGTATGTTTGTTCATGGAATGGGCATTGTCTTGACTTCCTAAATATGTTTCATCCAATGCAATTGTTTTCATTTGTTTTAATTACTCAAACGTCGATTATGCCGCATAGGTGAACAATTACCGATATTTTCGTTACATACTAAATGACGTATTGATTGTTTCTATTCTTATGTAGAAACTGCATCGCAAGTTTTCATTCAGGTTTCATGCATTCACTACTGGTAATATACCAAAGCATTTATTGTCATCAGAAGGATGAGAAACAATCCTTGAAACAATTTGATTTGTGACTCTATAGAGAAGAACATATTCACGTGACTTGTCTTGAAAAATGCTAGCTATCATATAATATCATTTGTGTTCTTTCGTGTTAACAGTAAAGTTTGCTCAGATAGTTGAGATACCCCTATGAATATGGTTATCATAGGATCAAATTGGAGTCTCACATATGATTTGACTCACATAACTTCTGTATAGAATAGGCCTGCATATGTTTCTATTTAACAAGTTTAGTATGTAAATAAATAATCTATATGATAATTTGTATACTATTGTGTTAGGTAGGTCGTAAAGGAGATGGGCTGGTTAGCAGAAACATGTGCCTCCAATCGAATAAGTTAATGACATATTTAGTTGTGATGAATTCGTTTACTTTTACATTTTTCAAGTTCAGTTATTATAGACTTTCTGGTCAGTGTAGCTCAGGTGGTAGGCACGGTGTCCCCCTCAGGGGGGATCCTAGGTTCGAGCCCCCTATTAAGCGTTGGATTTATCACCCGCCAGTTATCCGGGCTATTGCTAGAAAAAGGATGCGGGGGCAGCCTGTAAATGCTGTTATTATCTTTTTTATTATAGACTTTCCTTTCCACAATTTTGTAAACCTTTCTCCTATCAAATACATTCATTATAAATATAGACATTAATAAGGGAATAATATTAGTACTGGTGCATTAGAGGGAAAATGCGGAAAAATATTTAGTAGGGACTTTTTGCTGTACTACAATTTTAGCATGCATTTTTTTGTATTGGTTCATCAAAATTTGGAATTATATCACTTGTCTTTCTCTTTCTTATGGGAATGTTTATTTTTTTATCATTATACTTATTTTCTTCTATCAACAACCATCAATTTTTTTCCACATTTGACTATACAAATTTTCTCTCTTTTCTAACATATTATGAACAAATGAAAGAAGAATACGTAAAAGGATAAGAGTGACCGTTCATTGCACGTGAATGTAGGAAAAATACTTTGTTTCACGATACATTTCATTTTTACTTCGAAGAATTTTAACAAAATATTTCCAAACATATTGCTTTTGAGCTATGGGAATTCTTTTAATAATGCTCTTATCATCATTATATTTCCTCATGCCATCTTCTCCAAATTAAGCATTAAAGTATTTCATCAAATATGGTGTCCTTTTCCTACTTTCTACTTATTCTATTATAGTTTGGAGAAGGAAAATAAAAATATGAAATTCGTGGTCCATCAAGGGGGCAAGGAGAAAAAAATAAACTTTTCATGGATAACGCTTCTGCTTTCTATCTTCATTAAATATTAAAAAGATATTCCCATATGTCTTTTCTATTTCTTTCTAATATAAGTTACATCATGGCCGATAATGATTTTTATATTTCTTTTCATATTGAATTCATTATATCATATATAATTAGATAAAAAATTATATCGATGGGATATAGGGAGGTCAAGGAAGAAAACTTTCTTTTCATATACATTGATTCAATTCAATTACATTCTACAAATTTTCTTCTTTCTTTGTGCATGCATTCGTCAATTTTCCTTTTTCACCTTCTATTTTATTTTCTTTTTGGAAAACAAATTTTACTTGAGTTGATTATTTCAACATTTATAGTTGATATTTTATAGCTAAGAGAAGAATAATTAAGATATAACATTGGTGGTCAATCACATAGAAAAATATTGAAACACTCATATTTGTGAATAAATTTTTCACTTGTATTTGATCCCACATATTTTGTTTTCTTTGAATATAAAATATTATGAATAAATTTCCATATGTTTTCCTATTATTTGTATTTGTAATTTGTTACATACGTTCATTTTAGTTGCCTTTGTTGTCAATCTTCAATTAAATATTAAGTACTCCCCATATTAATATAGTTCAACAATTTTCCTCTTTCTATCAAATTGTTTAAAATTAAGTGAAGTTTACATATTGGTTGTCCATCAAAAGGGAAGCAAGAAAAACAACTACTAAATATATTTCCTCTACATATTCAATTGATTATATCTTAAAGAGTTAGATAAAAAATTATATCTATGAGATATAGTGAGGAGAAGGAAGAAAACTTTCTTTCCATATACATTGCTTTCAATTAAATTACATCCTACACATTTTCTTCTTTCTTTGTGCATGCATTCGTAGGTTTTTCTTTTTCTCCTTTTATTTTATGTTCTTTTTTGAAAACAAGGTTTGCTTTGTTGATTATTTCAACATTTATAGTTAGTAATAACACATTTGGATGAATACATTATTTATTTTCTACGATCTCTTTATAATTAGTAATAATATTAATTATTTAATGATTATATTAAATTTAAAGATACATATAGTTTCCAAGGTCACATGCTTTCAATAGGAAAATGCCAACACTTTCTTCTTTTCTTAGTTGGACCTCGATCAAAGATTTACGATTTATTTCTTCTTTTCACCACTTTTTCGTCACGATTATTTTTCTTCTGCTCCACTAAAAAATGCCACTTCAACCTTCGTCCTTCCCATGTCCACACATTGTATGTCAACATATCAGTTGCCTCACATTTCTATGTTGGTCGTCACATGACTTCGGTACAAGAGTGAACACCCATACAAAGATCTAGAATCTGGGAGAGGCATTGATGTATTTCATACAATAGTAGACGAGTAAGTGAGATATGATCTATTTGAATCAAATTGTTGAGGGATTATGGATGGAAAAAGAGATAATGCATCACTTTGAAAAAATAGTTTTTTGAAAAGAAGTTACACAGTAAGTAAATGTCAGATCTTTAGAGTATAAATTCTTCTTGACACCCAGTAGTTACTAGGTTATTTTATACATACATACAACGTTTCTAATGAACGATAATGTTGACAAGTTATGGATGCTTTGTTCGATTATCCATCTTGTTATATTCTACATATACACTATTGTACATAAATGATAGTCAGATAGAAAATATTACATCCATGCAAAAGATATATACTTCCATATTATTAAATTTTAGATATATATTCTTGATGAATTAATTTTGTAGGTATAAGATGTATATTATTGTGTTATTCTCTTTCCAAGAACTAACTACTTATATATTCTAACTGCAAACTCTACACTATGCTTCAAAAATATGCTAACTAAATAACTACCTCTCCCTCATATGATGTTGGTCTCCCAAAAATGACATTGTCATAGACATTGACTCATTTCTATGTATTGTTATCATGGAATGGGTAAATTAATTTTGATAAACTATTTTACATCACAATTGTTTCCCTTAAATGTATTTGAAAAATTAAAGCATATCCTTTGTATATATAAATTATCAAATATAAATGAAATATTTTCAAAATTACACGTGCATGTGCACGTGTATGTTCACTAGTATACATATATATATACTTATCTTAAGGTACGATCTACCAAACAAATAACATAACATAAGATAAACTAATGGTAATGGGCCTAAGGAGAGTCATATCAACTAGCTAATACAAGTGAATATCAATAATAGAAAGTACCACCAACATATGTATAATTAAGAGAAAATTGTATTTCAATCACGATGCAATCCTCCTTAACCACCAATTCAACCCTAAAGATATTATTTTATCTTACTTGAAAATACACCCTAGACTACATACTTAAATCTCCTCCCATATTCATCAATTTTCTAGTGCATGCATCAACCTCAAAACATAGTTGGAGCGGACGAAAAACATGCAACTAATATCACTTCAATAGCATCAACCAGGTTCTAAAACACTCTAATCGCTCAAGCTGGTCAAAGTTACCTGATCCTAGCCCAATCATTTTTCAAATATATAAAGAGGTCGAACCTCCTAACTAGGTTTTCTTAGACCTAGACAAGATGTTCAAAGTGGCCTTCTTTATGCTCATTCCTAGCCCAACAACCCACTCATAATGTACAAATTATTACAATTAATAGATGCAACCTATGAGGTACATTTTCTTGAGTCCACAACTTTCAAAGATTAATTGAACCAAATTTTAGTAATATCTTCTCCAAAAAAAAGGTGTGAATTATCATTAAACATGCATTTTAATATATACGGTAATTCTAAAATATTTATATAACAAATTATATATCATAGAATTCAGAAAAGTCATGAGTGGCTAAATGTAGGCATGGGATGTGCTATCAAACTAACTATGGCATAAGGGTTCATAGTTCTAATGAGACATCACTGCAACAGATAAAGTTGTAGAAACAAAAAAAATTAATGCTTGATTCCCTAAATAGTGTGTGTCAACAATGATGTATCCAGTAAGGAATGTATAAGAGATATACTTGGCCCTGGAGAAAGTCTAGTGAAAATTCTTGCAGCATCATGCTTATACTTCAAGCAACACTCGAACAACTGGTGATGACGTCCTCCTAGTGCAACACCATAGATAGATGTTGTTTGTGCCATCATAGAGGGTGGCAAAGGCATCCTTTCCTCTAGAATACTCCACGGGACCATCGAGAAATCCACATTTCACTACCAAACATAACAAGAAGGAGTTGTCCCTTCTAATGTCAAATTTCTAGAGTTGATTCACTCTCCCAATTATCTCTCCCTTGTAGTCCCTCCCTTTGATGGGTAGTACTTGCTTGGGGTCTTTTGGTTACCACAACCAGAGAAGACATCAATAAAGAAATATAAGAAAAAGCATATACTTGCACAAAGATGTTCATTAACAAAAGAGAACACATATATTTTAAGCCCAAACAAAGAGTGGTATCTAGCAACACTTCATTGCTACACAAGTAATTAGAACGTTGAAAGACAACTTCAACCTAAATTCCATGATCAATGTAAAGTTGTGATCATATAGGTCCTTTATCTCATATATCCAGATTGAATGTGGGGCATGGAACTAGTATCCTCTTAATACTGAATCTATGTTCCTTGAACTAGACTAGAATGTTGAGATATGTGTGAGCTCACATATCACATACTGACTCATATGAGCATGGCCATGCATTTCTTAGTCTCTCTTATTAAGTGGATATGACATCTGGAGTAGAAACATTTGTAGGAATCAGACTAGTACTCCTCCCCTTCTCCTTATCCACCAAATCTGACTGGTGGTGTGTTGATCTCAGCATGGTAATAAATCATTTCTAAAAACAAGGTTGTAACAATCCCAAGCTTTCTTGATTGTCAATTTCCACCCCGTGCACTCTCTCTACATACATGGGTGAGTGTCACTAATTGTTAGGGATCAATTATCTTCTTCCTTCCATAGTGCATCATTCATGTGATAGCACGTCAAGTTGTGCTTCTTTTCACCTTTCTCCTATCAATGTGCATCTGACCAATGACTGCTCATAGAGACTATTGTTCTAACTGGTTTGCTTCTATGATATCCTTCTCCACCATTGTTCCACCGATGTGCTATGTTTATATCTTTATCCATAAAAGTCCTACCAGTGAGACTTTATCATCTTGTCTGACGGCATGGTTGATGGCAAAGATTCACTTCATACCATTGTCTACAGTGACAATGCTCCTATCTCTATATTCAAATTGAATGTAGAAAATTACATGATCTGGATCAATTCTATCCAAACCATCATGGATTCTGGAGACATGGTGAAATTGATTGACAAACCTGCCAGAGATACCCATGAATGGAAATGAGGAAATAGCCAAGTCAAAAGCTGGCTATGGAACAACATGGAAACCTCTATAGCCTCAAAGTACATCTTTCACAAAAAAATACAATGGAACTGTGTAATGTTGTATATCACCACTACACATAGGAAAAGAATGCTATGATGCTTTATAAAATATGGGATAAATTGTTTGTTGAAAATCAAGGTGATAGGATGCTTGATGAGTTCTTTGATTCTATAGTCAACTTGTATCAACATCTTGACCATTTTCTTCCCATCTCTTCTAATGATCAAACAAAAGAGAGGGACAACAGTGTCATAGCCAAGTTTCTTAATGGCATTCATCTATCCTATGCTCTAGTCTATGACATTGTCTTGTCCAGTGACAACTTTCCCACTCAAGAAGATGTATTTTCTCATCTCTAGTAGTCTGATGGAAATTACTTCTCCTCTACTCAACTAGATTTGCAAGTTGTTGTTGCTCGTGGATGAGGATATGGCCTTCAAGGATTTCCCCCAACCACAATGCACATTTTGCAACATGTTAGGCCATTTGAAGGAAAAGTGATATCAAAAGCATGAATACTTCTATGGGCAAAACCGTAACACTAGAACTACCCATGTCATCCAAGGACTAGGGAATTGGTTTGTTACCATCTATTTTGATGAGTATGAGAAACTTCTATAGACCTCTCAACAAGCTCCTTCACAAGATGCATGATCCTGGGATTCTGTGACTATACAATTTATTGTGACATGTTCAGTGCACCTGGCCTCCAACAAAGATAACATCGAGACCTCCATGAAAACATCCAACTCCCCTTGGATTGTTCGACTCTGGGGCGATCCCTCATATTATTGGTATGAGACACCTTCTTCCGTCCATTGAATTTTGTATTCCTACCTCATCTGTCACTTTGGTACAAAACTCTTCAATGATGTGGTAAGGTTAATGTCTCTCCTAGTCTAGAATTTTGGTTTGTTTGTTATATTTCTAATTTTCCTCTCCATTTAATTTCCATTGTTAAGTTAGTTGATGCCTTTACTTGCAACGTGGCCTTTGGAAATCATGGTTTTGTGATGTAGGATTCTTAGAATTTTCAAACGATTGGTTAGGGTTGTAGATACAGTGACCTTTATTACTTGGTGATGTTGTTCCACCTTGGATTATTCTTGTGAGCACACCACTTCATACATATCATTTTGGTCATCCCTTGAGAAGCTGAATCACATGGAGCCCTCTTTAACTAGTTTAAAAAGTATTCCCCGTGACTCATGTGACATTTGTCGTCCCTTATGAACAACCAATTTTAATGGATTTCATTGTTTCATTACATTTGTGAATACTCTCACATGAGTGGTTATATTAGTTAAATTTTGTTGTTGAAATGATTGGTATTTTTCAAAATGTTCATAAAATAATTTCAATATGATCTAATAAATCCATTATAAAATTTTGAACCGATAATGTTTTGGTATATGTTTTGTCTCAGGTGTCTTCCTTTTTCTCTAGAAATGGAACCATCCATCAATGTTCCTTCTCTCACACCCAACAACAAAATGGGGCTGGAAGGACATAAAAATCATCATTTACTTGATATGTCTAGTGCGATTATGTTTCACGGAAAAATACCTAAAATTATTGGTCTAAAATGGTTCTCTCAACCTACTACTTTCACAAATTAAAATCATCTTCTATTATTTGGAACAATACCCATTTTTTGGTTATTTTTTAGCACAAACAATTTTCCATCTTCCTTTGCATGTTATTGGGTATACTGCTTTTGTGCATAATTTTGATCCAAGTGAGGATAAATTGATATCTTATTTATTAAATAGTTATTTCTATTATAGTCCAAGCTATAGTCACATGTATGTCCTTGATGATGTTACTTTTCATGAATATAAAATGTTCTTTGATTCCATGCCCCTATCCTCTTAGACTCAATATAAGATTCAAATTTGGTTCATTGAGCTTGATCTTTATGATCTAATGGATTATGGACCCATCCCATACTCTCCTATCATTCCTTGTCCTACGGAACATGACCTAGAATCAATGTGCATTTCTAAGGATCTAGATAACCATGTGGTCTCCAAAAAGGTATTCTATCTTACACTCTTTGCCATCCTATATCTCATACCTATTGTCTATCCCAACTTTCACGTACCGCTAAATCTATTATCTTGTAGTTGGACTCTATTTAGATTCCTAAAAGCTTTTGTGAGGCCCTTCAACACCTTGATTGGAATGTTGCGATGCTTGAGGAATGAAAACATGCTTGAGAATGAGATCTGGGATCTTGTCCCTCCTTAGTCGGACAAGAATATTGTTGACTGTCGGTGGGTCTTCTCTATCAAATTTAATTTTGATGGGTTGATAAAAAATTTAAAGCTTGGTTTGTTTCCAAAGGATTCATTTAAACAAATGGTGTGGTTTTATTTGAAACCTTCTCACTAGTCAACCATCATTGCTTCTATCTGGATTGTAATGTCCCTTGCCACTCACATGGACCGGCCTCTACTCTAGTTTGACATTAAAAAATCTTTCCTTCATGGTGATCTAGCGGAGAAATTGTATATGAAACAACCTTTGGGATTTTGTACTCGGGGGGAGTCTTCCCAAAGCATTTGTCATCACAAACGCTCTTTTTATAGTGTCAAGAAATCACCATGGGTCTGGTTTACAAATTTTTGTGTCACACGCTGGAACGATTATTCTTTATATCTATGTTGTTTATATCATTATCATTGGATGTGATGCTCATGAGATTTCAACACTAAAATTGGTACTCCAACAACATTTTCCTACCAAGGACCTTGGACAACTTTGCTATTTCTTGGGCACAGAGGTGTTATGTTCTCATCAAGGAACTTATTTATCTCGGTAAAAGTATGACTTGGACCTCTTGAAGGACTGTGGTATGCTAAATTTTAAGCTTGTCTCTTAACCCATGGACTACCACAACACAGTTTTGATGAAGAGTATTTTGCCAATCTTGAATAAAATATATGGGTGGTTGGGAAACTCATCTACCATACAATTACCTGACTAGATATTGCTTTTACTATCAGTGTTGTTAGTCAAGACATGGTGAAACATCTTCATGCCATGAGAGTTAGATACAACACATTCAATGATGTTTGAAATCTTCACATGTTAGAGGTTTTCTTTACAAGAAGCCACAATATCCAAATATTTGTTTGAACTGCCTTACATATGATGATTGGACTGGAGGTGTAAATAATAGGAGATCTATTTCTAGTTTGTACATTCTTTTGATTGGTCATCATGTCAGTTGGTGGAGCAAGAAGTAGTCGATTGTGGCTCGTTTCAGTACTGAAGTAGAATATTGTGCCAAGTTACAAGCCTATTGTGATTTTCAATAGCTAGAATCTATGCTTCTAAAATTAGTTGTCCCTTTCTCTTCTCCAGCAACTCTTAAGTGTGATAATCAATAAGCTATTCATATCGCTAACAGTCTAGTTTTTCACAAGCGTACGAAGCACATTAAGGTTGATTACTACTTCATGAGAGATCGTATTTGTGAAAAAAAGACTATTACTGTAACGACCCCGCCTCCCGGTAACCCCCAATTAAGGGAGATTGGAAGATCAGAGCCATTATCCCAATAAACAGGATCAAAGGTTCGACAAATAATCAATAACAATTATTAAATTCTACCAACTATACTAAAATATGGTGAAAATAAAAACTTTACATACCTTTTTAAAACTTGGATCTCTAAACTTCTATCCACATAGGAATTCTACTCTAACCAATCCTCCTTGTATTTTAATTCATGTATTTCACAATATGATTATTTACTGTTTGTCCTTTTGTCTTGTACCTAAAATGCAGACAAACAAATCGTCAGTCAGCCTAAAGCTGGTATGTGGAGGAAACAATAATCTCACAACTATGATAACAATGCAATCAGTCAATTATGATTTAAACAAACAACTTTACATTTTACGCATAACTACTCAATCCCTACATACCCTAGCCTTTGAGTTGTACCTACAGTGGACCTGGATACTACCTTCCTTATGGTAGATCCCCATTAAACCCCTCATGATCCCACCTAAGAGGTGAACCAATTTCGAGGGTTGAGTTACATGGCACTACTCATAGGTAGCCCACTCCTTAACTCATGGCATGCTAAAGAGTCTCATTGCACTACACATGGGTAGCCCAATTTCTAACTCACGATAACCTAGACCTTGCTCTAGGTTACCCCTTTTTAGCCTTTGCAAACACACAGAGGTGTACCAGGATCTGAGCCAATCATGTATGCACATTTATAGTGATAATCATTGTCACTTTATAGTTGTATGAAATAAATAGACATCCAACAGTTATTATCAAGCAACCGCCATGAAACTAAATCGATTATTCATAAGCATAACCACATACCTGTTCAGTAGATTTCTCAAGCTAATCTCAATTCCAACCAAGAAAGCAATCCAAGCAAGTAATTCTACCACACAATAAAGAATCGTGAAAAACACATGTACTCTATTTACTACACACTTTATCAAGATTCTTTCTATTCAACTTGAAATTGCTTCCTAAGGTTTCCGTATCCATTTTAGGGTTTCATTTGCAATTAGGGGTTCACTTCATTTACTATTTTAAACCCAAATTCTATACAATTACTTAAAAACCCTAATTTAGGATTAAAGGCACACTTAATCATTAATTAAGCCCATTATGCATCTTTTATATTAAAACTACCATTTTTATCCTTTTAATCCATGACAATATCATTATTCTCATTCATCATCAATTCAAAGTTCATTATGGTCTAATTCACATATGAACTCAATTTGCCATTAATTCTACCTTTATTCATTAGAAAAACCCTAATTACTACATTAAGGGTATTTATCCACAATTAGGAACCTGTATACTCAAAATAGCTTAAAAACATCACATCTTAACTTTATTCATGATTTTGAATAATTATAGACATTAAGAGTCACATTAGGGTTTCAAGGCCTATTAAAGCACATTTTTGCACATGAAACTCTAAATTAAACTAATTACGTGAAAAGTTCATCCTTTTTGTTCTTAATGTTCCTTTTCATGATTAACAGGCTAATATCAATGTTATTCATCCATTAAACCCTACTAAATATATTAATCAACTCAAAATAGGGTATCTATTCCCATTTTAGGGTTCCCAGATGACTTAGGGTTTTTGCCTCCACTTTTAATATTATAAACCATAATTTATCAAAACTACATAAAACCCATGATTTATCATTTTAATACTCTTAATAGGCTTAAGATCATTATATAGTAATTCACTTCCTTAATCCGAAATAATTACGGTTTCCCTCTTCTTTAACCCTAGATTAGGGTTTCCATATATATTATCCTTTATTTATGGATTAAAACCCTAAATTAGGCAATATTGCCTAGAAAACCGATGAAAACTCTATATTACTAACTAACAGGTTAAAACTTATCAATTTAACCTATTAATCTTCAAAGATGCATCCTTTATATACAATTAGGGTTCCTAATTACTTTTTAATACACTTTTCTACTAAATCAAGGCACTTTTGCAAAATAAAATAGATCCGGGTTCTCAAATTATTTTTATCAGGTTCCTTGTATTTTTATACACAACTTTCATGTATAAAGTTTCTTCATATGAGATTCCTAGCGATCTCTATTAATTTTGCAAAGAAAAGCTATTTTCCTGATTATTCGATGAGAGAGAACTGTTTACCGAATTTTGAAATCCGTTCGACCGCTGTGCTGCTGGTCCTCGTCTTGATCTGACACTCTAAGTCGCTCATCTCCACCAACTTAGATGCACGCCCCTCTGCTATCCACCGATCGTTGGATTCTAACCGAGTCCACGATGGACTCTGATTGAATGCCTCGCGCCAACCCGCTCCCTAACGACTTAAGATTAGGCGCTCCGGCCATGGAACATCTGATCTCCCCTGGGATCACCGTGGATCTCAATCCCACAGTCCACACATGTCGTCCACCTTTCTTCCTGACTCGAGCAACGTGGTGGCGCCACGACGGAAACCTCGCTGGAGAGAGGTCAACTGAGAGAGGGAGAGGGTGCAAGAACCTAAAGAGTTGCCGCCGAGGTCTGTGAGGGCAAAAGGAACTAGGAGGGAACCTTTATATAGGACGGGGGAGACTCCCTTAGGGTTTTCTCAACCCTACTGCCATCTTCTCCTTAGCCTAGATGGGAAATTTGTTTAGACACTTCCAAAGACCCCCAAATTAGGGTTGCGATGGTTCAGGATGCTCTCCCGGACTCAAAGGGCTAGTTTTCATACTCGCACTTACGCTTGGATGATCGGAAAAATGAGGGGAAAGTTACCCTATAACCACTGAGTTCGCATACCTCTGGGACTCTAGACGATGATCAGCGCGCATTGGATCAAGATCCAACGGCCCTCATCGCGCCCGATCTAACAAAAGGAAAACATTTTCCTAATTTTCGAAATAAATTCCAAAATCAATGATAACTTGAAAAATCAATAACTCCCAATTCGTAGTTCCTTTTTAATTCAAATTCTAAGGGAACCTTTTTTATGCTTTTATCTCTCATCCATCAAAAATTGAGATCATTATCTTAAGAAAACGATTCATTTTCTTTAGTTGTAAGATAACACCTAATTATTCATATTTTTCATATATTGTCTATTTCCTTTACCATTATATTATTATCATGAGTTCCTTGAACCCCAAGGAACCTTAACATCTCGAAATTATATTTTGGAAAATATTCCTTAGCCTTTTATTCTTCTTTATTTATTTTCTTATGTATTCCTTTGTCCAATTGAATTCTTTTTTTTCATTTCTTTTTCTTTTTTCTTTCAATTGGGCTCAATGGCCAATAAGGCCCATTAAGAAAACACACAAGGCTATCATACATGAAATTCATTCGAATCAACTCATCAAATAAAAAATTGATTTTATTTATATTCTTAAGGAGATTTACAAATCTCATTACATGTTTTGGAAGAGTGGGGTTATAACATCCTCCCCTCCTTATAGGAATTTCGCCCTCAAAATTCATCAAGCAAATAAACCATTCAGGGTAAGACTTTTCCATGTCCATCATTGGCCCCTATGTGGATTTACCTTACCCATGGAACTTCCAAAGAACCTTTATCATCACATATTCTTTTCTCTAAGTTCTTTCACTCTGGCATCTATAACCTACACAGCTAACTCAGGTCATTTTAGCCTCCCTTGGGCTCACTACGTTCATTGCTCAACACATGGTCTGGGTACCTCACATAGTGCTCTAAATTGGACACCTAGAACTTATCACACATTACTTTATCCTGAGGGGTAATATCAAACTTAACCTTCTCCACCAATCCAACTAAAATGAACTCATGCATCGGGGACTTAGCTCTCTTAGATGTAACTTAGAGGGGTCATATTTTCATGTCACATATTCTCCCACAGTGAACTGCATGTCAGTCTACTTTCCATCTGCTCACGACTCCCGTCGTCTCTAGGCTCCTTTTAGCCATTGTAGGATCAAAGCAACTTCATCTACACACACTATGGTCCTTTTCTAACCATCACGCGGTCCTTTCACCAACATCACCTTACTGAAGTGGTGACCGACACAACCTCCCTTATAGAGCTTCTTTAAATCTCGATACTGGCTATGGTGGTTATCATCACATCTTTCATAGGATAAGAATTGTCTCTAGATATCACCCTGAATGAGCACACATGCTCTCATCAGACCCTTTAGTCAGGATCATACTAAACATTAGTTAGGGGTGATAAACTGTATTAAGATAGAGTTCTTCATGTTGCTACTTCCACCTCACGGAAGTGAACCTTTAGGTTATACTCAAGAACTTTTGAACTCACCTCATGGTGTAGTTGAACCATCTCTCTCATATGTAGTTCAACCCGATTTGTCCCTTGACAGTACTCTTTCTTTCTCATGTCATCTAGGTAAGGTGATCTACCATAACCCACATTGCATCTTGACCTTCCTTGGTCTAGGGGAGACTTATCACAACATCCATAGTGATGAACTCCCATTCCCTCTCGGGAACTCTTTATCCTCTATATCAATGCATTGGGTTACCGGTGCTCATCCTTCACCTTCTGTGATGCATGGAAACATACCACATGCAGCCTCATCTCCAACATCCATAGTATTTTTGCCACTCATTATCTCAGTAGTACCATGGTGTATGGTGATCTTAAACTCATGATTTCTTTTATGTCATGATTCCTCAAGATCGATTCCTCAGAAACCCTAAACCACTCTCATCAGGGTTTTATTACCTTCCTATCCAAAGAGGTGTATCTGAGGTTCTATCACCATCCTTTCATTTTATTAATGACTAGGCTGAGTAACCAAACAACCACTAACTTGTTCAACAAATCTTGTTACATCTGAATGTTAGCCAAACATATCTTCTTTCTCGATCTTAGGGTTAGCCTAGCAACCTCAACTTCTTCTAGCCTCTAGCTAAACTAGGTAGCTATATCATAACCAGAGCATTCATTACCACTCCACATGTTTGGTAATGTTGAAGACATACTCCCTCACTTATCATCTCATCTCAATCTCTAAGTCTATCTTACTCAAGGACACTCTGAGTTCATCTTCTTGGTTATCAAACTCATCCTTAAATCACTTGCAAATTCCACATAGCTCGTGTTAAAACATCCTCACAAGATGATTACCTTAATACTCTTACTATTTGTAAACCATCCTTGTATTATTCACTCCACAAGGGTATGTTATCATCTCTGTCCTCATACCTTGTGAAAACATTCCAACCCACATCATCTTTATCCTTGGTGTATGGCATGCATACTGTCCTATCTCTCACTCTCATAACAAGAGGAAATAAGCATTTGGCTGCAGTCCAAATACAGAGTTCTTCCTATTCCAAGAGTAGAGATGGTACATCCCACCTTTCCAGTTACCTTTAAATCTAATTTGAAATGTTCTGTTTATGCCTCTATATTACAATCATCTTGATATCAAAGTTACCTCCATGGAAAACTAGTTTTGAACCTACTTGGGTTACCACACAATCCTTGGTCATCTCCTCTAGGTCTATAGGGTGTTGGCACCTTTAGGGTCATCCCTCTTCCCTTATGCATCCAGAGAGTGCCCTACTCATCTACCCTTTGGTTCCCATGAGTTCATCAAGGTGATCAATCTCCTAACCCATGGCCCTCAGACAATGATAGTTGTTACCTCCCGACCCAATGGTCATGTGCAACTAGGGAATTAGGCAACTCTTACTTCCATCGGTCTTATCCCCACCTGACCCTAGGATAGACTTAGGATTCTATTATAGTACTTGTCCAACTTAGAACCTTACCCAAGCCTTCATCATCTCTCTTTCTGCATTCAAGGGCTGACTTTCATCCTTTCATAGGGGTCATGGTGACCTGCCTACCTTGGTCAGGCCCCGTACTGGTTACCTCCATGGTAACACATCCACATGCACTTAGAGATGGTTATCTATGGGTCTATAGGTTCATTATCATACCATGTTCTTTTCACTTAGCTTCTCAAGATCCTATGAGACCTCTCTAGGTTAACTTAAACCAACAAAACTAGTATACACCCTACCAAAGGGTCCCTTTCCTAGGATGGGAGGAAAACGTTTCCTCACTAACAAAGGTCACAAACGTCCTTATGTCTAGGGTTTACATCCACATGAACATGCTTAACCCTAGCAAGATTTTACGGCACAAACAGATCACCTACTAAACCCTGCTAAGCCATACTTGTTCTCATTCCTCAACATAGGACCAAGATCATACCTTCCCATGTCATCAACTTAGCTATTAGGGGTTCATCAAACATACCTTTAAACTTGAGGGTTTTTCCTCTATGCATGAGGAGTACCATGCTCGCATCTATGAAAACTCAAATCTCATCATGAGCATTTGGTACACCACTTTCCCTCTTAGGCCTAGGAACCCTAAGTTCACTTTTTGGGTGTCCAACTACATGCTCAACCTTTTAGCCATGAACTGAACATGTACAAGGTATGGCATGCACTTCCTATCATCCTTCTACTCGAGCAACACTTCAGAGTGGAGTCCACCTCAAGGACAACCAACAAGGTATAAGGCCTCATAACCCGTTACTAAACTTCTCTAGGTCTAAGGAACTCTTCTCCTCATCTATACCACAGATACAGAGGCATCAGTAGACTCATCCCCTCTCTAGGGTTTGGTTCCTCTCAAGACAACCAAGATATCATCAGCCTCCAAGAATCATGCATGAGGCAACTGCAACCATCCACTTAGGTCGCATCTTCCTCAACTCCCTACTTTTCCTCATATCTCTGAGTCTAGGCTTTCAACCTTCTAGCATGAGTCATGCTTTCTCTCTCTATAGCTAACTCCACATCTAGCCTAACTATGAGAGGTCCTCTCTCCATGAAGGATCAAGCTCACAAGCATCCTCTACATGGGTGAAGCCCATGCTCAAACTTATGTTTGCTCAAGATCATCCATAACCTTTTATTTTTATGTCATAAGCCATCCATCGTGACTCCTTAACCAGGGTTTCATCCTACTGTCAGCACTAATGACATATCATGGGTGCAAGCTATACCCTACTTGCACAAGCGCATAGAGTTCTACATGTTTTCTTCTAACTTTATCCATGAAGGAGCTATCCTTCACTCTAACCCGCTCGACCCTTCCCAGGGTTGAGTTGCCAAAGGTACTCGGTCATCCAACTTCTCATGGATCATATGGAATCCAAGGCATGTCTATCCAAACACTTGGTCTACCATGACATCTAACTCATCATTCCATCTCTCTCTCTAACCTTCACTTAAGGTTAGGGTTAACATCATCCTCAGAGGATGTGCCAGGTCTTTACTTATAATGGAGATCTCTACCTCCAAGACTAGCTCTCTTTACTTATCCTCCCTATAAGAAGGTCTATCCTCAGGTCTCTCCTGAGGACATGATAACTTATGCCATACGACCTAAGCATGTATCTATTCTTTAGTTTAGCTTATTCTATTAAGCTTATGTCCATGACATCTTATTTACATGCTTTTCATTAATTTGGTGGAGGATTCCTGAATCCTTATCAACCTTACCCATACCTCAAGAGCATGAGGAAAAGAGAGAAAACCCTAATCCTTAAGGTAATTAACAGAATTTGAGTTGAGAAGGGATGAACAAGATGAGAGAGTCCTATATGTATTTTATTTCGAATCATACCCTAAGACTTTGTCCAGGTAGTCACATAGATCCGGGAGTCCTCGTATTCTGACTAGCAGTGCGGAGGAAAATATTTCTAGCCCCCATTCGTGATCCTTTTCTAGACACCTCTGTCTTTCGGGTAATCCTCTGATAACTCCCTTGGGTCCTATAGAATTTAATAATTATTAAAGATTAAGTGAGGAACCTTTGCTCTGATACCAAATGCAACGACCCTGCCTCCTGGTAACCCCAAATTAAGGGTGACCAGAAGGTCAAAGCCATTATCCCAATAAATAGGATCAAAGGTTTGACAAATAATCAACAACAATTATTAAATTCTACCAACTATACTGAAATATGGTGAAAAGAAAAACTTTACATACCTTTTTAAAACTTGGATATCTAAACTTCTATCCATACATGAATTCTACTCTAACCAATCCTCCTTGTATTTTAATTCATGTATTTCACAATATGATGATTTACTATTTGTCCTTTTGGCTTGTACCTAAAACGCCAACAAACAAAACGTCGGTCAGCATAAAGCTGGTATGTGGGGGAAACAATAATTGTGCAACTATGATAACAATGTAATCATTCAATTATGATTTAAACAAACAACTTTACATTTTATGCATAACTTCTCAATCCTTACATACCCTAGTCTCTGCACTGTCCCTACAGTGGACATGGATACTACCTTCCTTATGGTAGATCCCAATTAAACCCCTCATGATCCCACCTAACAGGTGAACCAGTTTCTAGGGTTGAGTCACATGGCACTACCCGTAGGTAGCCCACTCCTTAACTCATGGAATGCTAAAGAGTCTCATGGCACTACACGTGGGTAGCCCAATTTTTAACTAATGATAACCTAGACCTTGCTCTAGGCTACCCCTTTTTAGCCTTTGCAAAGCCACAGAGATGGACCAGGATCTGAGCCAATCATGTATGCACATTTATAGTGATAATCATAGTCAATTTATAGTTGTATGAAATAAATAGACATCCAACACTTATTTTCAAACAACCGATAAAAACATTTGGAAATCACCGTGAAACTAAATCGATTATTCATAAGCATAACCACATACCTGTTTAGTAGATTTCTCAAGCTAATCTCAATTCCAACCAAGAAAGCAATCCAAGCAAGTAATTCAACCACACAATCAAGAATCCTGAAAAACACATGTACTTTATTTAACACACACTTTATCAAGATTCTTTCTATTCAACTTGAAATTGCTTCCGAAGGTTTCCGTATTCATTTTAGGGTTTTGTTTGCAATTAGGGTTTCACTTCATTTACTATTTTAAACCCTAATTCTATACAATTACTTACAAACCCTAATTTTAGATTAAAGGCACACTTAATCATTAATTAAGCCCATTATGCCTCTTTTATATTAAAACTACCATTTTTATCCTTTTAATCCATGAAAATATCATTATGCTCATTCATCATCAATTCAAAGTTCATTATGGTCTAATTCACATATGAACTCAATTTGCCATTAATTCTACCTTTATTCATTAGAAAAACCCTAATTACTACATTAAGGGTATTTATCCACAATTAGGAACCTTTACACTCAAAATAGCTGAAAAACATCATATCTTAACTTTATTCATGATTTTGAATAATTAAAGTTGTTAAGAGTCACATTAGGGTTTCAAGTCCTATTAAAGCACATTTTTGCACCTAAAACTCTAAATTAAACTAATTACGTGAAAAGTTCATCTTTTTTGTTCTTAATGTTCCTTTTCATGATTAACAGGCTAATATCAACATTATTCATCCATTAAACCCTACTAAATATATTAATCAACTCAAAATAGGGTTTCTATTCCAATTTTAGGGTTCCCTGATAAATTAGGGTTATATCCTCCACTTTTAATATTATAAACCCTAATTTATCAAAACTAAATAAAACCCTTGATTTCTCATTTTAATACTCTTAACAAGCTTAGGATCATTATGTAGTAATTCACTTCCTTAATCCAAAATAATTATGGTTTCCCTCTTCTTTTACCCTAGATTAGAGTTTCCATATATATTATCCTTTATTTATGGATTAAAACCCTAAATTAGGCAACATCGCCTACAAAATGGATGAAAACTCTATATTACTAATCAACAGGTTAAAATTTATCAATTTAACCTATTAATCTTCAAAGATGCCTCCTTTATATACAATTAGGGTTCCTAATTACTTTTTAATACACTTTTCTACCAAATCAAGACACTTTTGCAAAACGAAATAGATCCAATTTCTCGAATTATTTTCATCAGGTTCCTTGTATTTTTCTACACAACTTTCATGTATAAAGTTTCTTCATATGAGATTTCTAGCGATCTAAATTAATTTTTCAAAGAAAATCTATTTTCTTGATTATTCGATCAGAGAGAACTATTTACCGAATTTTGAAATCCGTTCGATCGCTGCACTGCTGGTCCTCGTCTCGATCTGATGCTCTACGTCGATCTTATCCACCAACTTAGATGTGCTCCCCTCTGCTATCCACTGATCGCTGGATTCTACCCAAGTCCACGATGGACTCTGATCGAACGCCTCACGCCAACTGGCTCCACTAACAACTTAAGATTAGGCGCGACAGCCCTGGAACGTCCGATCTCCCCTGGGATCACTGTGGATCTCAATCCCATGGTCCACAATCATCATCCACCTTTCTTCTTGACTCGAGCAATGCAGTGGAGCCGCGGAAGAAACCTCACCAGAGAGAGGCCAACTGGGAGAGGGAGAGGGTGCGAGAACCTAAAGAATTGCCGCCAAGGTCTGTGAGGGCGAAAGGAACTAGGGAGGAACCTTTATATAGGACGGGGGAGACTCCCTT